>OX183133.1:51080532-51680532 GCA_945261195.1 Cryptosula pallasiana | reverse complement strand
CACTACATGGGCTCTACAATTAGTAATTGCAAGGAAAAGGCTAATCCTATGCCATCAACAACAGCATCTTGCAAAATAAGGCAAGTTTAGTGATATGACATCTTTATTGCAATAAAGTATTGATCAACTAGCAACATGTTACCAATGCACAAAATGAATGGAGATAATGTATATGCATGCCGTAATCGCGCATACCAACTGTACAGGTAGTGCAGAAATGGTGGGAGGTAACTAGTGCTGGGCTAGAACTATCCTAAAAGATCGCCGTGCTGTGCTATCCCAGCAGCTGTGTCACAGTGTTTCATACCATCTTCTACCACAGCACTTGTGTCAGTCACAGGCCTACTGCAGTAGGCCTGTGGTGTCAGTGCTTTTGGTGTCACCTACCACAATGTGACAGCTGTCGGAGGAGACAATAAGTTCATCTTCTTTATCTGGAGCGGATCTGTCAGTCTTTCCTCTCACAGCCCACTCTGTGTCAACTAAAACTGCAATAAAGATTGGACACTGCTTCAACTAATACTGCAATAAAGATTGGACACTGCGTCATAAACACTGCTTTCCTACATTCCCCTGAAACATTTCCTTTATATCCAAACGCTGATTAACAACCAAACGAGCTGCCACAACAACAACCTCACCACATTGGCTCAGGCGGACTCTCAAGGCCTACACGATCACATCTTGTAAGTTCTCCTACATCTACTCTCTAATTTATATTCGTGCTGCAGAACTCCAATCACACAAAAACCTTTTCTCAATAAGACTATTGGCAGACAAATCATTAACCCTCAACTCTGGTACCTATAATCATGACTAGAAGTATATGAGAGGGGTAGGGAGAGGGTGATGGGTGGTAAGGTGATGGGTGGTAAGGTAATGGGTGGTAGAGTGATGGGTGGTAGAGTGATGGGTGGTAGGGTGATGGATGGTAGGGTGATGGGTGGTAGGGTGATGGGTGGTAAGGTAATGGGTGGTAAGGTGATGGGTGATAAGGTGATGGGTGGTAGAGTGATGGGTGGTAGAGTGATGGGTGGTAGGGTGATGGGTGGTAGAGTGATGGGTGGTAGGGTGATGGGTGGTAGAGTGATGGGTGGTAAGGTGATGGGGGTAGGGAGTGACAGGAGGTTCGAAAGAGAGGGGTAGAAAGAGGGAGAGGTAGGGAAAGACGGGGGTCAATGAGAAGGAAGGTGAGAAGACGAGGTGGAAAGTGGTGGAAGTGGGAGAAATGAGGAGAAAGGCAAGGAAGGAGAGGTGGAAGGTAGAGAAGGTAGGAAGAGAAGGGTGAGGGAAGGTGAGGGAGTTCTGGAGCTAAAGCAGTGATTAATCTTTGCAGTAAGTTTTGAGCCCTCTGGGTCGAAACAACTAGCGATACCCACACTAGTATACGATACCTATAAGATGTACTTACCCACACTAGTATATGATATCTATAAGGTGTACTTACCTACACTAGTATATAATATCTATAAGATCTACTTACCTACACCAGTATATGATATCTATAAGATGTACTTACCTACACTAGTATATGATATCTATAAGGTGTACTTACCTACACCAGTATATAATATCTATAAGATGTACTTACCTACACTAGTATATAATATCTATAAGATCTACTTACCTACACCAGTATATGATATCTATAAGATGTACTTACCTACACTAGTATATGATATCTATAAGGTGTACTTATCTACACTAGTATATGATATCTATAAGATGTACTTACCCACACTACGATATAATATCTATAAGATCTACTTATCTACACTAGTATATAATGTCTATAAGATGTACTTACCCACACTAGGATCTACCCCACAGAGCCTTAGTATGTGATGCCTCTCAAACTTGGGTACATATACCCGACAGGATGTTTTACCTCTCCATCCAGTCAGTAATATAGTACACTGTGTGCCTGTCTCACTACAGAACAACCACAATATACGATAAGTTGAGTGTCCGATGAGATAGTTGGTGAACCCATACCATCATGAAGGTCTTAGGTACTACATCATCCACTAGTGTCACAATATTACAACATCTACTAGTGTCACAGTACTACATCATCCACAAGTGTCACAGTATTACAACATCCAGTAGCGTCACAGTACTACATCATCCACTAGTATCACAGTATTACAACATCCAGTCGCGTCACAGCACTACCACATCCACTAGTGTCACAGTACTACCACATCTATTAGTGTCACAGTACTACCACATCCAATAGTTTTACAGTACTACCACATCCACTAATGTTGCCATACCACCATATCTACTAGTGTCACAGTACTACCACATCTATTAGTGTCACAGTACTACCACATCCAATAGTTTAACAGTACTACCACATCCACTAATGTTGCCATGCCACCATATCTACTAGTGTCACAGTACTACCACATCTATTAGTGTCACAGTACTACCACATCCAATAGTGTCACAGTACTACCACATCCACTAATGTTGCCATACCACCATATCTACTAGTGTCACAGTACTACCACATCTACTAGTTTCACAGGGTTGTTGCTGAGCATTAAGTGGCAGCCAAGCTATAAACAAGTTGAACATTTGTGTCCGCGTCCGTCCATGGGTGTATCGTCAGTCACTCCAGGCTTATGGACACAAAAACCGCTACACTGGGAGAAGTTAAGACTTTTAAAAAAATTTCTATTAGACTAATCTAATGTATGGGATGGGTATAAGTTGTCTATTAGACTAATCTAATGCATGGGATGGGTATAAATTGTCTATTTGACTAACCTAATGCATGGGATGGGTATAAATTGTCTATTTGACTAACCTAATGCATGGGATGGGTATAAATTGCCTATTAGACTAATCTAATGTATGGGATGGGTATAAGTTGTCTATTAGACTAATCTAATGCCTGGGTATAAATTGTCTACTTGACTAATCTAATGCATGAGATGGGTATAAATTGTCTATTAGACTAATCTAATGCATAGGATGGGTACAAGTTGTCTATTAGACTAATCTAATGCATGGGATGGGTATAAATTGTCTATTAGACTAATCTAATGTATGGGATGGGTATAAATTGTCTATTAGACTAATCAAATGCATGGGATGGGTATAAGTTGTCTATTAGACTTAATCTAATGGATGGGATGGGCATAAATTGTCTATTAGATTAATCTAATGTATGGGATGGGCATAAATTATCTATTAGACTAATCTAATGGATGGAATGGGTATAAATCTTTTATTCGTTCTGAAATTAGAGATTTTTGCGTTTTCAACGTTTTCAAATGGTTTAAACGAAACTACTATTGGCGGGAAAAGGCGACCACAGGAGAAAGCGGCAGCAAGAAGACGCGACCAAGAGTAGAGGCAACCATGGAAAAAAACGAAGAGGAAAGGGGCTTGGACCCAGTCAATGATATATTTGATCATATATATCTCTTCATTGTTGTTACAACGAGTAAGCCAGCGATTTTATATATCTACTAGCTGGCTTACCCGTTGCAACAACAATGAAGAAATATATATGATCAAAAATATGATCGCCCTTCTCCACAGCCCTTTTTTGCTTGGTCTTCACCATGGTTGCTTTCTCAGGTGGTCGCCCCTCCCGTAGTCATATCCTGTCTTAAACTCCTCCTGTAGCTAGCTCTTCACATTTAATAATAATTTTGCCATGAATACATACCTTGAGAGTGATGATTAAGCGTAATTAGTAGAAAAATACATAACAGCAGCATTGTGGTCATAGTAGGTGTATTGGTCAGCTGGATCGATGAACAGCTGCTAGTATTTAAATTTGGGGACCACATTGTGGGTGGCAAACGCGTCGATCCGGGCTTTTAAATTTTGTTATATAATAATAAGAAACTATATCCTTCGATCAGGATCAGTTCGCAAAGACACAAAATTCCACTGTGCATTGCAGCGACCATAATTACTTTCACGTATATACGTTTCATGAACGACACTTAACGTGTCGTTGATTCCTTACTGGTACTCATAGCGTGATGCTACAGGAAGTAGCACTCATAGCGTGATGTGATGCTACAAGAAGTAGCACTCATAACGCAATGCTACAAGAAGTAGACTCATAACATGATGCTACAAGAAGTAGCAGATAGTGATAGCTAGTCAAAGAATAAACAACTTTACACTTGCCCGGTTGGTAACATGCATTTCAAAGCGACTCATTTTTCTTTAACTATAACAATATCAATTATCTTTACCGTTTTAACAAAATGATTCTGATTTTTATTATGATGATCAGTTTAGTCACAATATATTATTATTGTATATGATGAGCATACTAATTAATAATAATAATAAAAAAATATATATCATTTAGATTATTAACAAATAATGATAACGGGAGCGAATTGCTTTGAAATAAACATCACCAGCATGGATATGTAATAATTTTATGTGATGGATCGGTAGTGTTTGTGACGTATGAGAATGCCTCGTGACTCCAATTTTTTGGTTCTGTGTGGATGGTATTTTGCGATCCACTTAAATTACTGCTACCGATCTATTTGCATAAAATAAATTGCGAGAAGTATTATGTATTGAACCTGCCGGTAAATACAACTAGTAAAATGAAATATCATTATTATTAAATAATAATAATCCAGTGATAAAATGACGATCTATCATTTGTTCTATTATCTCCAACTATCAATGATGATACATCATTTGGTAGTCAACTTTGCTATAATCAGCCAGGTTGCTAAAGTAAATAAACAATAAAAAAGCAAGTTATAACAACAGTAGCTGGTAATAAGTAGTAATAATAAATAATAATATAACAATAAAAAACATTGCCAATAATTATAATAACTACAACTAATAGATAACAATAAATAATATATAAATATCATAATAACTACTAAACCTAATAACTTTTATTTAGAATTGAAATAATTGGAGAAAGTATTCTTATTATAATGGTAATGAGATATTTTTTGAAGTGTAAAAACCACTATGGCGATAATAAGCAGTAATAGTAACATATATATCATTCTCATCAAGCATTATTATTTGCTCAATAACTTTGAATTGAAAATTCTGCAATTATAATAAATCACACCTTCTCATTGCATTCATTTTTTTTCAAGTGAAATAAGTAGAACCAGTAATTGAATAACGCAATTTTACAAAAAAATTGGAAAAAAGGATGAGAAAAATAACTTATACGGACAGAACATCGTCTCATTATAAAATTGAGCAACGATCAGAACAGTGTATAGGGCACCTCTTCAACTTCGGCACGATACAATGTATAGGGCACCTCTTCAACTTTGGCACGATACAATGTATAGGGCACCTCTTCAACTTCGGCACGATACAATGTATAGGGCACCTCTTCAACTTCAGCACGATACAATGTATAGGGCACCTCTTCAACTTCGGCACGATACAATGTATAGGGCACCTCTTCAACTTTGGCACGATACAATGTATAGGGCACCTCTTCAACTTCGGCACGATACAATGTATAGGGCACCTCTTCAACTTCGGCACGATACAATGTATAGGGCACCTCTTCAACTTCGGCACGATACAATGTATAGGGCACCTCTTCAACTTCGGCACGATACAATGTATAGGGCACCTCTTCAACTTTGGCACGATACAATGTATAGGGCACCTCTTCAACTTCGGCACGATACAATGTATAGGGCACCTCTTCAACTTCGGCACGATACAATGTATAGGGCACCTCTTCAACTTCGGCACGATACAATGTATAGGGCACCTCTTCAACTTCGGCACGATACAATGTATAGGGCACCTCTTCAACTTCGGCACGATACAATGTATAGGGCACCTCTTCAACTTCGGCACGATACAATGTATAGGGCACCTCTTCAACTTCGGCACGATACAATGTATAGGGCACCTCTTCAACTTCGGCACGATACAATGTATAGGGCACCTCTTCAACTTTGGCACGATACAATGTATAGGGCACCTCTTCAACTTCAGCACGATACAATGTATAGGGCACCTCTTCAACTTCGGCACGATACAATGTATAGGGCACCTCTTCAACTTCGGCACGATACAATGTATAGGGCACCTCTTCAACTTCGGCACAATACAATGTATAGGGCACCTCTTCAACTTCGGCACGATACAATGTATAGGGCACCTCTTCAACTTCAGCACGATACAATGTATAGGGCACCTCTTCAACTTCGGCACGATACAATGTATAGGGCACCTCTTCAACTTTGGCACAATACAATGTATAGGGCACCTCTTCAACTTCGGCACGATACAATGTATAGGGCACCTCTTCAACTTCAGCACGATACAATGTATAGGGCACCTCTTCAACTTCGGAATGATTCCAATAAAAAAAATCTGATGTACTCCCACACGTCGCCAAAAGTAGTTGAGTTTTGACCATTAAAAAAGACAAAACCTCAAATTTGAGAGCAAATAGGAAATTTAAACCCCCCGCCATATATTGGATCAATATAGTGGAGAGTTTTGATAGCAGTTTTTATTTCTCTTAGAAGTTCAGGCGACTATAAGCCTGGAATGACAGATACATATACAGATACATAGGTACGCAGACATCTAGACAAACAGATGGATAGACGTTTTCATGCCTATATATTTAGATAAAGGCGAACTTGAATATGACGGGTAACACTGCTAGTAACACTGCTAGTGACACTGCTAGTAACACTGCTAGTTACACTGCTAGTTACACTGCTAGTTACACTGCTAGTTACACTGCTAGTTACACTGCTAGTTACACTGCTAGTAACACTGCTAGTAACTCTGCTAGTAACACTGCTAGTTACACTGCTAGTTACACTGCTAGTTACACTGCTAGTAACACTGCTAGTAACTCTGCTAGTTACACTGCTAGTAACACTGCTAGTTACACTGCTAGTTACACTGCTAGTAACTCTGCTAGTTACACTGCTAGTAACACTGCTAGTTACACTGCTAGTTACACTGCTAGTAACACTGCTAGTTACACTGCTTGTTAGGTATATGAGTCAGGCCTACTGTAAAGAATAAACTAACTCACCTATCGCTATGCTCGTACAACATGATAAGACCTCCTAAGTCCATGTCAAGCATAGAAGACTGTGTGGAGGGGGAGAGTTGAGAGAAGAAAGGATTCTCCTGAGTAAGCAGAGATATCACATCGGACTTGGAAACAGTCAGTCTACGGCTGTGTACGTATTGATTGATACTAGATATACCCTGAAAAAGATTATAAGTATATTACAGACTATATGTATAACATACATTACATGTATATTACAGACTATATGTATAACATGCATTACATGTATATTACACACTATATGTATAACATACATTACATGTATATTACACACTATATGTATAACATATATTACATGTATATTAAACACTATATGTATAACATACATTACATGTATATTACACACTATATGTATAACATACATTACATGTATATTACACACTATATGTATAACATATATTACATGTATATTACACACTATATGTATAACATATATTACATGTATATTGCACACTATATGTATAACATACATTACATGTATATTACACACTATATGTATAACATACATTACATGTATATTACACACTATATGTATAACATACATTACATGTATATTACACACTATATGTATAACATACATTACATGTATATTACACACTATATGTATAACATATATTACATGTATATTACACACTATATGTATAACATACATTACATGTATATTACACACTATATGTATAACATACATTACATGTATATTACACACTATATGTATAACATACATTACATGTATATTACACACTATATGTATAACATATATTACATGTATATTACACACTATATGTATAACATACATTACATGTATATTACACACTATATGTATAACATACATTACACACTATATGTATAACATACATTACATGTATATTACACAGTATATGTATAACATACATTACATGTATATTACAGACTATATGTATAACATACATTACATGTATATTACACACTATATGTAAAACATTTGTTTAAATGTTTTGTTGACAATGCCAAAGTTAAAGTGATCGATAGAAGAGCCCTCTATCGCCACGAGCATAATGACGTTCAGTGTTCCTTGCTTCAAACAACTCCTGAAATGAGTTTTCAGAAGCATTAAACTGCTGAAACAACCATCATATCTACACCAGAAATTGGTAACACTAACAATCGCAGTTGGCCATGTATGATTAGTAGCAATCTGACATTGTTATTAAAAAATGAAAAAAACTTGTACAGTATGATATATAACACTAAAAGTGTGGATACTTGGATCGTATTTCAGTCCTAAACTCTCTCTAAAGATGCCAAAACAACTAGAACAACATTCCGAATCAGTCTGCTTCAGCTAAACACGTCAAAAAATAAAACTTCAAACTCAATTTTTATGCATTTAACTTCACACTATGATTGATTCTGAGTAGTAGCTTTTAATAAAATTTCAAAACTTATGCTCAATTTTTGGCTCACAGCTGCTTTGTGTAACTGGATGTTACGTAACCCTCAAACGCTCAACTGCTATTGGCCACACAGAAGTTTTATCAACAAACACCAGCTCAAAAGACAATGTTGCAGGCCAACGCTGCGGATCTAGAAAGTTACTGATATCACTTAGCAGCACATGTGGAAACCCATGGTCCAAGTATTGTTCAGATATCGGGTATCAACGGGTATCATCGGGTATCAACGGGTATCATCGGGTATCAACGGGTATCATTGGGTATCAACGGGTATCATCGGGTATCAACGGGTATCATCGGGTATCAACGGGTATCAACGGGTATCATCGGGTATCCACGGGTATCAACGGGTATCATCGGGTATCATCGGGTATCAACTTACAACTTCATCTTTCTAGTTAATGTTAGGGTCACAAATACTTCAGTTTAGCCAACAGCAGATGGATATTTCAGGATTACTTTTCACTCAGTTACACAAGATGGCAGTGAGCCAAAAATGAGGCATGAAATTTAAAACTTTTCGGAGAAAAATTTACCTATCTCAGTCAATCAGGGGAGCTTAGATAAAATCTTTTTTTAAAAAACTAATTTGAGCTGGACGATTCTTAAGGTTTTTTCTCTGTAGATATTTTTGGTGTTGATTGAGAGAGCGTTGGATTGAAATGTAAATAAATTGTCTACACTTTTAGTGTTAAATATTATATTGAAAAAATTTCTTTCATTTTTTAATCACAATGCCAGTTTGTTACTAATCATACATGGCTCACTGCGCGAGCAATGTGTGTGAAAATTTTCTTCAATCCTGGCATAGTCTGTTTTATTTCTAATCTCCAGTCATAAATAGCTATGAACAACAAACATAAAATAATAATAATAGTGGGAACCATAGCAGAGGTATAAATAATACAACACATCAGTCACTATTACAAGTTTTACTTGTGTACGTACTTGTGTACGTACTTGTGTACTTGTGGCGGTGGTGGTATAAAGCATGCTGGTTGGGTATGAAAGACAGGACGGAAAATTTTAATTAACTTTTTCTACCACAACAGTCTACCACTATTACCGTACGGTAATACAAAAACGTAACCGAGTGAGAACATGCGTACATCTGCAACATGGACCTAGTGTAATGTGCCATCGCCTTCCATTGTTTATCATTTAAGTGTTATGGGAGACAGCGGCCACCACAATCAAAATAAGGAAGCGTTGTAACCATGGACGTAGTAGTATTTCTGGACCAGCAACGTTTTTGACCGGAAGAAACCCCACATATTTGTGCGCCATGTTGTATCAAAAAGTATTTGCAAACACCAGTGTTTCGCGATTTGCATTTGGATATCAAAACAACCGAATGAAATGCCTAGACAAGAGTTTTCACAAGTGGTAGCATCGTGAAAATATTTCCATTATGGTGTTTGCTCAACCGTCAATGACGATGATGAATAATAATAATGATAATCATCATAGACATAATAATAATATTATATTAATAATTAATTAATTATTAATAACATCATCATCATCATCCATGATTTCTACTACCACTACATACTACTATTAACTGCTACTACTATGAAAAACAGAGTAATAAATGATAACATAATAAATTATTATATTATTTATAATAATAATTAATTAATTACAAAAATAAATATAATAATTATTATTATTTATCAAGATTACTATTTAATTACTATAGCCAATAATAATTAATACTAATCGAATCATTATTATTTTTATTATTCACAGATTCATCAATCATCATCATGATTCATCATCATCAACAACAATTGTTGTTGTGTGTAGCAATCATGAATTACTATCATTATTCTTAATTAACAAATAATTATTCTAAATCATAATGAAATATTACATTATTATACTGTAACTTATTATTTGTTAATAAAAAATAATAACTGATTGCGACACAACAATTGTTGAGGATGATGATTGATGAATCTGTGAATAACAATAAATGATTGTTGACTAAACAATTATTATTTTTGGTTAAATCTTTATAATTGTTATACTATGATTAAATAATTATAACATTTTTAGGATTATAGTAGTAATTATTTTATTATTTATTTTTGATTATTATAATGATAATTAAAAAGACGTGTTGTATGTAGCAATACTACTACTGCTAATACTACTACCTCCACTATTACTGCTACTTGTAGTAGTAAGTAAATAGATTTATTATAATTATTATCTATTATTGGTAGCAGTAATAAGTATTTTTTATATCTCTTGCTCCGAACAGAGAACGTATTGGAAGCTGGTTAGAGAATGGGGTTTATGAAAATCACAATTTTAATGATAATACAAACTAATTAGTATTATTACAATACAATAAATCAAAATGATAGTATAATGAATAAATGATACATTACTATAATATTTTTACGCTCAGTTATCACTACTGCTGCTGTCACATTGATGATTATTATGATTGTTGACATTTTTATTATTCATCACTTCTAATAAGCCACATTTATCATTATTAACAAATGTTTGAATATTTTTTACTTTTACTGGTATTAGTTATTATTCTTACCCTATTTTATTCTTGCATTTTTATTACTACCACCTCCTGCTAATATAATAACAACTTGCAAAGACCAGTAATATGTTATATGATTACATTCCCTAAATATTACTTGGACTGCTTTAACAGCTAGACGTTTCTTTTTCGAAATAGTTTTATAGCTAGACTTACTGGGGAAATCTTGAGTCAGTGCAAATCTGACAGTTGCCTCAATATTAGGCATCTGTTAGTTCTTGATTCACCAGCCAAGCTAACAAATTTTCTAATTTGAAAGAAACATTACGGCGGCTGTAGATTACCATTGTTGTCATTTGATTTTCAAGGTAACATGGAAGCTAAAAGCTCTCACTTCTCTGTGTGTTACACAATCTGTTGTCAGGAAACAGATTAAGGACATTTTCTTGGCGCCACTCAACCCTTCAGTGAGCGAGAAGTTACCACTGATCACGTTTACCCACTACTGCCCACCAGAGCATGGCTCATTGTCAGACACCGAACAACTAACCAAAGTTGTTGTCAGCAAATAGTTTGTCATAGGGTTGAAGTATTATTGCAGAGCGTATAATAGGTTGCGGATTGGTGGAGGGGCAGGAAGCGACAGAAGTAGACTGTCAAGATTGACCATTTTTAAATATCAGTGATGAATTTGTTACATACTTGCTTCAGCTGAATGTGAGTCGAATGCTTAGATACCTTTGGTATAATTACATTACTATTATATTTTCAGTCAACTTCATTATTTTGCTAAAAAGTCCCTATCACACAGGGTGCTTTCAATAGTATATAATATGTTTTGTGGGAAGGATGCTACATGCTCTAGTCCAATTATTACCTAATTCTTTCCATCTCACAGATACTTTATACCAGGAATAATGTTGTCCCTACATAGGCAGTCAAAAAGTTTGCAACCATTTTGATTGATAAAGATTGACATGCTTAATGAGCTAGTTACTTCATAACTTATAATAGATTTAAAGTGTATCAACATCATCCTACGCACTATAAGCAGTTTCAGAGTTGTCAATAAAAGAACAAATTACAAGACCAAAAGCTGATATCAACAAGTTGGTGAATATATAGGGAGTGTGGCAACTTCTCTTTTTTATACCAGATACAACATGGCCGACGAGTTACCATAGGGGTTTCACTTGCGCATAGTTCGATTTCATATAAAAACCGAGTTTGTTTGTGGTCCAGAAATACTAGGGCCATGGTTGTAACGTATAGCGCATTAGCTCTGCCTAGTTATTAGTCTATTCTTATACTACGTCCATGGTAGGCATGTGAAGGCACCAGTGGCATGCCATTGGGTGATTGACTCCACAGATACTGCGACAATTGGCTTGAGCTCAGCTGGTACATATGTATCAGTAAGTTTCAATCATGGTACCCAAAACCAGGCACCACATTCATCAGGACACCAAGTAATGCGCTAGAACTACTGCCAACGGAGTATCGAAACTAGGGAATAGTGAAATACAGCATGCGACTAGGTACAAGTGAATCTGCTATTTGTGATACATACAATATTGGCCAAGCACTGATTTAAACTATGCATACATGGCTTCAATTTACTACATAAAGTAATTGTATGTTTGTTTAAATAAACACACTTTTCCATCAGCTTGTCAAATGCTTCAAATAAACAAAACCTTGACAATAAAAGCTACAAAATTAATCATTGTTTTAAAGGTGGCATGTTGGTGATTGACGAGCAATTCACTAAACGGAGTTGTCTTTTATTAGTGTCAAAGTGCTAAATAGTCTCAACCAAAATACTAAAAATAATCCTAAGTCAGAAGCAATTTATTTATTTTATTGTATTTGAAAATCATTATTTATTTACAATCTGTTTCATAATTATTTTCTAGCCAAAAAACGTGGAATTCAGATTTGAAAATTATTGTTGTTACTGATGACAATGACGATGTCAGAAACGAAAATCTAATAGTTTTTTTCTTCACGAATAAAATTTAAAAATTTTTATTTTAAATCTTTTGATATCATTTGATTTAAAAAGAATTTTTTCAACTAATATTGTTTTAGTTATTGAGATATTGGCCATTTAATTTATCACGTCGGGCCTGGTGTGTACCTAATAGCAAACCTATCAATGCCAGTGTGTACATAATAGCGAACCTATCAATAATAAACCAAAATGCTGACTCAACTAAATCAAATATGAAAAAAAAATGCAAACATAATTTTTTATGCTTTTCAAAGTCTGTGCACAATGACTATTACTGGGATGCCCTCATTCTATCCAAACAAGCCAAATTTTTGCAACTCCACTTGATGGCCTTATATATAAAGTGTTGCGTGCAAGTCAGCATCCATTGCGCCGATACTATAGATCAAACTAAAGAGAGCACAAGTCCGGAAAAAGGTTTTTTCAATTAAAAACACCAGAATCAACGAAAATGGGTTTTAATCAGCCCAAAATCGCTGACATAGCACCTTTAATGATCCACTTTCTCTCAAAAATTTTGCAAAAAGCTTCCTCGAAAATACAGCAATGTATCCAATAGAGTGATATGAGATATGGCAACAAATCCAATACAGTGATACGAGATATGGCAACGTATCCAATAGAGTGATACGAGATACAGCAATGTATCCAATAGAGTGATACGAGATACAGCAATGTATCCAATAGAGTGATACGAGATACAGCAATGTATCCAATAGAGTGATATGAGATACAGCAATGTATCCAATAGAGTGATACGAGATACAGCAATGTATCCAATAGAGTGATACGAGATACAGCAATGTATCCAATAGAGTGATATGGCAATGTATCCAATAGAGTGATATGAGATACAGCAACGTATCCAATAGAGTGATATGGCAATGTATCAAATAGAGTGATATGAGATACAGCAATGTATCCAATAGAGTGATACGAGATACAGCAATGTATCCAATAGAGTGATATGAGATATGGCAATGTATCAAATAGAGTGATATGAGATACAGCAATGTATCCAATACAGTGATACGAGATATGGTCAAGTTTAAGTTCACATAAGTGTTGACAAACTGTGTATTAGAACAACTCACATCCTGAACTAGACGGTAGGAGCATTCACAGAGGGCATGTTCACTTCTAGCTAGCACCTTTACCCCAGTGTTGATGAACTACAATACAACAATGTAAGTATATTATATATATAATACAACAATGTAAGTATATTATATATATAATACAACAATGTAAGTATATTATATATATAATACAACAATGTAAGTATATTATATATATAATACAACAATGTAAGTATATTATATATATAATACAACAATGTAAGTATATTATATATATAATACTACAATGTAAGTATATTATATATATAATACAACAATGTAAGTATATCATATATATAATACAACAATGTAAGTATATTATATATATAATACAACAATGTAAGTATATTATATATATAATACAATGTAAGTATATTATATATATAATACTACAATGTAAGTATATTATATATATAATACAACAATGTAAGTATATTATATATATAATACTACAATGTAAGTATATTATATATATAATACAACAATGTAAGTATATTATATATATAATACTACAATGTAAGTATATTATATATATAATACAACAATGTAAGTATATCATATATATAATACAACAATGTAAGTATATTATATATATAATACAACAATGTAAGTATATTATATATATAATACAATGTAAGTATATTATATATATAATACTACAATGTAAGTATATTATATATATAATACAACAATGTAAGTATATTATATATATAATACTACAATGTAAGTATATTATATATATAATACAACAATGTAAGTATATTATATATATAATACTACAATGTAAGTATATTATATATATAATACTACAATGTAAGTATATTATATATATAATACTACAATGTAAGTATATCATATATATAATACAACAATGTAAGTATATTATATATATAATACAACAATGTAAGTATATTATATATATAATACAATGTAAGTATATTATATATATAATACAACAATGTAAGTATATTATATATATAATACAACAATCGAAGTATATTATATACATAATACAGTCACAAGTTTTCTACTACTATCCATCTCACTAAACTATCCACATATTTTATTATTAGCAGCTCGACTGTTCACCTACACACTGAAGAAGAATATCAGTACTTTCCAACAGCACAGGAGGTCGGTGTGAGGAGCTCGGTGTGAGTAACAGTAGTAGAAATGTCGAGCTTTCAAAAGCCGACTCATTTGAACAATTAAAAAACTTGGAACAACTTTAACTTTCAACTGCTCAACAGTTATTTAAATTTTAACATTGCAAGATGAAAAATCTCAATCTTGTGAGAGATAATAGTTCGAAAGAAATACTGGTTCATTAGCGTTGAGCCGTCTAATGCCGAATTCCGTCTCTATAGATAAGAATGATTGTCAGTATTTTAAAAAATTTGTTGGCGATAAGAGCTATTTCAAAATAACATTTTGGCTTGTGACTTTGCTGTAGCTCCTATGCAAAACCATTTTAGGTTTAGAACCCACCGTATTTAATTCTCTCTGTTACTGACTTCATGACTTTAATGAATAATGTCAAAAAGTGCCGCTGGGAATATAATTGAAGCATTCAAGTTGTTTCAGGCTTTAATGGCCTGCTCAAACTCAAACCATCGAAGATTTGGGGCTCAAACTCAAACCATCAAAGATTTGGGCTCTGAAATATGCCACCTAATCAAGCGGATAAAAAGTTTTTAGAATTCGACAATTCCAAGTGTTTTGGGATAGACTTTTGTGATTAGAAAATGCCAATTATGAAGTTTCTCTTTCATATGATATCAATTTTCAACCATAAAAAAGTAAAACAAAGAAATTATTCTCCTCAATACTGTGTAGTTGATAATAATAAGAATAATATTAAAAGAACAATAGTGGATAGAAAGTAATATTAAGCATGTTCATTGCACAAAGCTGCATCTCTCATAGACTTGGCAGACAAATATATGTTTGTATCTGATACAAATACCTTAACTCTATGTTCATTGCACAAAGCTGCATCTCTCATAGACTTGGCAGACAAATATATGTTTCTATCTGATACAAATACCTTAACTCTATGTTCATTGCACAAAGCTGCATCTCTCATAGACTTGGCAGACAAATATATGTTTGTATCTGATACAAATACCTTAACTCTATGTTCATTGCACAAAGCTGCATCTCTCATAGACTTGGCAGACAAATATATGTTTGTATCTGATACAAATACCTTAACTCTATGTTCATTGCACAAAGCTGCATCTCTCATAGACTTGGCAGACAAATATATGTTTGTATCTGATACAAATACCTTAACTCTATGTTCATTGCACAAAGCTGCATCTCTCATAGACTTGGCAGACAAATATATGTTTGTATCTGATACAAATACCTTAACTCTATGTTCATTGCACAAAGCTACATTTCTCATAGACTTGGCAGACAAATATATGTTTGTATCTGATACAAATACCTTAACTCTATGTTCATTGCACAAAGCTGCATCTCTCATAGACTTGGCAGACAAATATATGTTTGTATCTGATACAAATGCCTTAACTCTATGTTCATTGCACAAAGCTGCATCTCTCATAGACTTGGCAGACAAATATATGTTTGTATCTGATACAAATACCTTAACTCTATGTTCATTGCACAAAGCTGCATCTCTCATAGACTTGGCAGACAAATATATGTTTGTATCTGATACAAATACCTTAACTCTATGTTCATTGCACAAAGCTGCATCTCTCATAGACTTGGCAGACAAATATATATTTCTCTTCTTCTCACTCTCCTTTGATCTAACCATCAGTTGTGTCATGTCGAAGCTTTCATCAAAGCCAAAAAACTTCCTATAATAGAACAACCAACAAATAAGACCAGAAGGACAGAGAGCTCCAAATCACCATCTTGGTGATATAGGGAACTATGTATATCATACGTTATATGATTTACTTAGACAGAAATAACTATGAACGATGTTATATAATATATGGAGTAAGATGTTAGAGTAATTTTAGCTCAGTTAATGTAGTAAGAACCACTAGCTGCAGATGCGCGCCACACACTTCTATTACACATGTTCCGTTTATATTTAATGTTTGCACTGTATTCAGCCATACTATACATATACGATATAGACTTAATATACAACCATACTATACATATACGATATAGACTTAATATA
Organism: Cryptosula pallasiana; assembly: GCA_945261195.1. Lineage (NCBI taxonomy): Eukaryota > Metazoa > Bryozoa > Gymnolaemata > Cheilostomatida > Cryptosulidae > Cryptosula > Cryptosula pallasiana. The sequence continues at coordinate 51,663,199 of OX183133.1, read as the reverse complement.
CAACCATACATATACGATATAGACTTAATATACAGCCATACATATACATATACGATATAGACTTAATATACAACCATACATATACATATACGATATAGACTTAATATACAGCCATACATATACAATATAGACCTAATATACAGCCATACTATACATATACGATATAGACTTAATATACAACCATACATATACATATACGATATAGACTTAATATACAGCCATACATATACATATACGATATAGACTTAATATACAGCCATACATATACGATATAGACTTAATATACAGCCATACATATACATATACGATATAGACTTAATATACAGCCATACATATACGATATAGACTTAATATACAACCATACTATACATATACGATATAGACTTAATATACAACCATACTATACATATACTATATAGACTTAATATACAGCCATACCATACATATACGATATAGACTTAATATACAACCATACATATACATATACGATATAGACTTAATATACAGCCATACATATACATATACGATATAGACTTAATATACAGCCATACATATACATATACGATATAGACTTAATATACAGCCATACATATACGATATAGACTTAATATACAACCATACTATACATATACGATATAGACTTAATATACAACCATACTATACATATACGATATAGACTTAATATACAGCCATACTATACATATACGATATAGACTTAATATATAGCCATACTATACATATACTATATAGACTTAATATACAGCCATACCATACATATACGATATAGACTTAATATACAACCATACATATACATATACGATATAGACTTAATATACAGCCATACATATACATATACGATATAGACTTAATATACAACCATACATATACATATACGATATAGACTTAATATACAGCCATACATATACATATACGATATAGACTTAATATACAGCCATACATATACGATATAGACTTAATATACAACCATACTATACATATACGATATAGACTTAATATACAACCATACTATACATATACTATATAGACTTAATATACAGCCATACCATACATATACGATATAGACTTAATATACAACCATACATATACATATACGATATAGACTTAATATACAGCCATACTATACATATACGATATAGACTTAATATACAACCATACTATACATATACGATATAGACTTAATATACAACCATACTATACATATACGATATAGACTTAATATACAACCATACTATACATATACGATATAGACTTAATATACAGCCATACATATACATATACGATATAGACTTAATATACAGCCATACTATACATATACGATATAGACTTAATATACAACCATACTATACATATACGATATAGACTTAATATACAACCATACTATACATATACGATATAGACTTAATATACAACCATACTATACATATACGATATAGACTTAATATACAGCCATACATATACATATACGATATAGACTTAATATACAGCCATACTATACATATACGATATAGACTTAATATACAGCCATACTATACATATACGATATAGACTTAATATACAGCCATACCATACATATACGATATAGACTTAATATACAACCATACATATACATATACGATATAGACTTAATATACAGCCATACTATACATATACGATATAGACTTAATATACAACCATACTATACATGTACGATATAGACTTAATATACAACCATACTATACATATACGATACAGACTTAATATACAACCATACTATACATATACGATATAGACTTAATATACAACCATACTATACATATACGATATAGACTTAATATACAGCCATACTATACATATACGATATAGACTTAATATACAGCCATACATATACGATATAGACTTAATATACAACTATACATATACGATATAGACTTAATATACAGCCATACTATACATATACGATATAGACTTAATATACAGCCATACTATACATATACGATATAGACTTAATATACAGCCATACATATACGATATAGACTTAATATACAACTATACATATACGATATAGACTTAATATACAGCCATACTATACATATACGATATAGACTTAATATACAACCATACATATACAATATAGACTTAATATACAGCCATACTATACATATACGATATAGACTTAATATACAACTATACATATACGATATAGACTTAATATACAGCCATACTATACATATACGATATAGACTTAATATACAGCCATACTATACATATACGATATAGACTTAATATACAGCCATACATATACGATATAGACTTAATATACAACTATACATATACGATATAGACTTAATATACAGCCATACTATACATATACGATATAGACTTAATATACAACCATACATATACATATACGATATAGACTTAATATACAGCCATACTATACATATACGATATAGACTTAATATACAACCATACTATACATATACGATATAGACTTAATATACAACCATACATATACGATATAGACTTAATACACAACCATACTATACATATACGATATAGACTTAATATACAGCCATACTATACATATACGATACAGACTTAATATACAGCCATACTATACATATACGATATAGACTTAATATACACCCATACTATACATATACGATATAGACTTAATATACAACCATACATATACATATACGATATAGACTTAATATACAGCCATACTATACATATACGATATAGACTTAATATACAGCCATACTATACATATACGATATATACTTAATATACAACCATACATATACATATACGATATAGACTTAATATACACCCATACTATACATATACGATATAGACTTAATATACAACCATACTATACATATACGATATAGACTTAATATACAGCCATACTATACATATACGATTTAGACTTAATATACAACCATACTATACATATACGATATATACTTAATATACAACCATACATATACGATATAGACTTAATATACAGCCATACTATACATATACTATATAGACTTAATATACAACCATACTATACATATACGATATAGACTTAACATACAACCATACTATACATATACGATATAGACTTAATATACAGCCATACTATACATATACGACATAGACTTAACATACAACCATACTATACATATACGATATAGACTTAATATACAGCCATACTATACATATACGACATAGACTTAATATACAACCATACTATACATATACGATATAGACTTAATATACAGCCATACCATACATATACGATATAGACTTAATATACAACCATACTATATATATACTATATAGACTTAATATACAGCCATACTATACATATACGATATAGACTTAATATACAGCCATACTATACATATACGATATAGACTTAATACACAACCATACTATACATATACGATACAGACTTAATATACAACCATACTATACATATACGATATAGACTTAATATACAGCCATACCATACATATACGATATAGACTTAATATACAGCCATACTATACATATACGATATAGACTTAATATACAACCATACTATACATATACGATATAGACTTAATATACAGCCATACTATACATATACGATATAGACTTAATATACAGCCATACTATACATATACGATATATACTTAATATACAACCATACATATACATATACGATATAGACTTAATATACACCCATACTATACATATACGATATAGACTTAATATACAACCATACTATACATATACGATATAGACTTAATATACAGCCATACTATACATATACGATTTAGACTTAATATACAACCATACTATATATATACGATATAGACTTAACATACAACCATACTATACATATACGATATAGACTTAATATACAACCATACTATACATATACGATATAGACTTAATATACAACCATACTATACATATACGATATAGACTTAATATACAACCATACTATACATATACGATATAGACTTAATATACAGCCATACTATACATATACGATATAGACTTAATATACAGCCATACTATACATATACGATATAGACTTAATATACAACCATACATATACGATATAGACTTAATATACAGCCATACTATACATATACGATATAGACGTAATATACAGCCATACTATACATATACGATATAGACTTAATATACAACCATACATATACGATATAGCCTTAATATACAACCATACTATACATATACGATATAGACTTAATATACAGCCATACTATACATATACGATATAGACTTAATATACAACCATACTATACATATACTATATAGACTTAATATACAACCATACTATACATATACAATACAAGCTTAACATACAACCATACTATACATATACGATATAGACTTAATATACAACCATACTATACATATACGATATAGACTTAATATACAGCCATACTATACATATACGATATAGACTTAATATACAGCCATACTATACATATACGATATAGACTTAATATACAGCCATACTATACATATGAGTCTGTTCAGTGAAAATAGGACCTTTCAAGTATCAAAAAGTACTGAAGTTTGCAGGCTCATAAGTCAGCAAACACACCTCATAACAAGGTGATCACAGCATTATCCCATTTCCAGATACCTACTCTATACATGATATGTATAATTTTTTGATTGACATGATAAAAACGAAATTGAGGGAAAAATAATTTATTTTTTCTCATTATTTCTGCGTGTCGACGGATAAAAAGAAAAAAAAACGCAATGTTTCAGAGCTAATTACAGTTGACTCGCGTATTAGTATTGTGAAAACTTAATAAAATCTAAAACTAGAATGGCTTAGCAGCAACTGGTAAGTAAAAAACTGTTGACAAATATTAGCAGTGACAAGTTAAACTGTTGTTGAATATTATGTTAATGCTAAAAAAAAACCTCCGTGGAAATACATGCTGGCTTAAAAAGGTTTTTTGTGATGTAAGAAGTGAAGTTATCTGCTAAAACTTACAGGAAGTTGGAAGAAAAGTGTCACAATTCTACAAAAATAACAAGAAATGTTGGAAATACCGATCTAGAATGAAACTGGATGATAGTTTAGTAGCTGTCACGTAACCTCCGTTCTAATCGCTGTTACGACCACCGGTCTTGATTTGACTACAATTGCTGCAATTTTTGTAATTTTTTATGGATCTCAAGCTAGAGTAGTTGTTCAACTTATTACCTTTCTCACATATATTTTTTTTTAAAAGAATGTGCACCAGTTGGGGTCCGTGCGCAGCATAATAGTACCTCCGTTCCAATTGTTACGACCAGTTACGACCGATCATCAATTAAAAAATTAATGTTTTTAAGTTGTTAATACCACTGAATTATACCACAAATACTAAAACTTATTGTTTGCAGTGCATAATTGCTGTAGATAACTAACTATTATTATAATTATTAATTATCATAATTAATTTAATTATTATTATTAGATTAATTGTTTTTTCTGATCATTTATTTATTATTATTTTATCACCATGAATAAGGTCAACTCAAAATTGTATTATTAAGTAAATTATTAAGTTAAATTTATCAAACTTATGTTTTATTTAATATCTGCTTGCTATAGATAGAATATATAATTAATAATAATAATAAAAGAGGATAATAATTATCGTACATACACTATCATATCTACTATCTATAGCAGTTGTTATTAAAACATCATTTGAATAAATAAATAGTAATAATAATGAATTATTAGGAGTAAATAAGTAATTTTTTCCTCTTTCATTGGTCACAATAATTATGATAAATCCGACATAATATTATTATTATAACATTAATAATACTGTCTTATTATTATTATTATTACTATTAGTATTATTACTATTATTATTATTACTATTAGTATTATTACTATTAGTATTATTACTATTAGTATTATTATTGTTGTCCATATGTCACTGTTATTATCCCAGTGTTAACTAGTTTTTACTGACAATAATACTGCCCCCTGAACAAATAATAGTTTTGTCAAGTTCTTTGACTTGCTATAAAAACAATATCAGTAATATAATACATTTTCTTCTTGTATAATTTGCCTATTTATTCTTGGTTTTATCATGAGATTCTGCCAAATTCTGAGCGCTGTAAACAATATAGGGAAGCAAAAAAATAAAAATGCAGGAAAGGAGAAAGAATGCGAGCGGTCTGGTCAAAGACAACAAAACTATAAGCCAGAATTAACAATAAATATTCTCAATTCTGCTTCAATATCTTCAACATTGTATATTTTCCTCAGTTGAGACAATTTTTCACCAACGATCTAATGCACAAGTGACCTGTCATAGAGGATTTATAGATCTAACTGCATTTAGATAAACACTGAACAGCTAAGAAACCACATGAAAACCTCTGGTGTTGAAATGCAACAGGAAAAAAAAAGAAACTTTTCCGTTCCAAAAACTTGTTACCACCGATCAATGTACAATGTAGATGAGAGTAGTTATAAATCTGGTGATGGCACAAGCAATATTTTTTTCATGTGAGTGTATTGAGCATCTTGCACCATCATAGTCTAAAGTTTATATAGTTTTGTACACAGATGCAGCTTTGGCGAACATAGTTACTGCTTTCGATGAAAAGAAATTTTGGGTATCACAAATTTTCAAGTCAAGCAGACAATATTTGGACAGCCAGCCATTTTTTCAGTCCTGAACTACTTTTCTGGTTACCTCAGTGAGATGTCTGTCGATTTTCAAGGCTGTTGAATCTGTATTTATTTAAAAAATACCTGTTTTATTCTCCGTTCCGCAAAATTGTTACAACCGATCAGAAATATCGTAAACATTTTTAACTTTCTTATGAATGGCGACCTGCATCCAACTTTTGGGAATATTGTGCGTCTGCATACAAAGATACATTCAAAAAAATTTGAAGTAGAAATAAACAACTTTTTTTTTTGGAAATTCTCAAAGCTGAAAGGTCCTATTTTGAGTAAACAGACTCATATACGATATAGACTTAATATACAGCAATACTATATATATACGATATAGACTTAATATACAGCCATACTATACATATACGATATAGATTTAATATACAGCCATACTATACATATACGATATAGACTTAATATACAGCCATACTATACATATACGATATATACTTAATATACAACCATACTATACATATACGATACAGACTTAATATACAGCCATACATATACGATATAGACTTAATATACAGCCATACATATACATATACGATATAGACTTAATATACAGCCATACTATACATATACGATATAGACTTAATATACAACCATACTATACATATACGATATAGACTTAATATACAACCATACTATACATATACGATATAGACTTAATATACAACCATACTATACATATACGATATAGACTTAATATACAACCATACATATACGATATAGACTTAATATACAACCATACCATACATATACGATATAGACTTAATATACAACCATACTATACATATACGATATAGACCTAATATACAGCCATACTAAACACATACGATATAGACTTAATATACAACCATACTATACATATACGATACAGACTTAATATACAGCCATACTATACATATACGACATAGACTTAATATACAACCATACATATACGATATAGACTTAATATACAACCATACCATACATATACGATATAGACGTAATATACAACCATACTATACATATACGATATAGACTTAATATACAACCATACTATACATATACGATATAGACTTAATATACAACCATACTATACATATACGATATAGACTTAATATACAGCCATACTATACATATACGATATAGACTTAATATACAGCCATACTATACATATACGATATAGACTTAATATACAGCCATACTATACATATACGATATAGACTTAATATACAGCCATACTATACATATACGATATAGACTTAATATACAGCCATACTATACATATACGATATAGACTTAATATACAACCATACTATACATATACGATATAGACTTAATATACAACCATACTATACATATACGATATAGACTTAATATACAACCATACATATACGATATAGACTTAATATACAGCCATACTATACATATACGATATAGACTTAATATACAGCCATACATATACGATATAGACTTAATATACAGCCATACATATACGATATAGACTTAATATACAACCATACTATACATATACGATATAGACTTAATATACAACCATACTATACATATACGATATAGACTTAATATACAACCATACTATACATATACGATACAGACTTAATATACAACCATACTATACATATACGACATAGACTTAATATACAACCATACATATACGATATAGACTTAATATACAACCATACTATACATATACGATATAGACTTAATATACAGCCATACTATACATATACGATACAGACTTAATATACAACCATACTATACATATACGATACAGACTTAATATACAGCCATACTATACATATACGACATAGACTTAATATACAACCATACATATACGATATAGACTTAATATACAACCATACCATACATATACGATATAGACTTAATATACAACCATACTATAAATATACGATATAGACTTAATATACAACCATACATATACGATATAGACTTAATATACAGCCATACTATACATATACGATATAGACTTAATATACAACCATACTATACATATACGATATAGACTTAATATACAACCATACTATACATATACGATATAGACTTAATATACAACCATACCATACATATACGATATAGACTTAATATACAACCATACTATACATATACGATATAGACTTAATATACAGCCATACTATACACATACTATACATACACTTGGTAGGGAGATCTGCTCATATATTACTACTGATATAGACTCAAACCACAGGCGCACATACTTTATACTGGGCCATTGCGAGTTATCTGTCTGCAGGTAAAAGAATGGTTCTTCCCTGAATCCTGCATACTTGATCTTCTTATTTGGTGGTTGCCTAGACATACGAGCAAGCGTATTAGTGCAGATATTTGTGTACGTGGAAAACGTCTGCAAATCTGCCTTAACCGCAACGTAGAGAGAATTGTACACTGCTATACAAACTGATACTGTGTCCAGCTGCAATGTGAACCATAGTACTGACTGATAACATAACTAATTGTTTCTGACTGCAAGACCGCATACACATGAGCCAATTTTCCTTCTAAGAATGCTGATGCGTCTAGCCAGGAAAAATTTGCCCAATATTTTGTGGACACTCGTGATTGTCAGACGCTGTTCGAGCATCAAATTGCAGCTATTTCATATCCACTCGACACAGTTCAACCAATTGCATTGCACTACATAGCGTGCCTAATGTTTCGTTTGCTTAAGTTTGGATATAATGTAAACAATGATTGTGACAAGATCGTAAAATTATTAGTAAATAATAAAATATTATTACCATTGCTAATAAATCTCATTTGTTTTTCATCAAATAAATAATCGGATTGTGACTGAGTTTCTCCCCTCATAAAAAGCACTGATGCACATCCAACCAGAGTGCTTAAAAGTTTTGCATAAATCGGATGAGCAAATACAGAGTGATGATGTTTAAACTATAATTAACAGGCTATAATAGTGTGATTGATACGACTGGACAATGTCTACAGTTCATAGGGTCAACAGTTCATAGGGTCAACAGTTCATAGGGTCATAGCAGATCACATTTTCACAAGTTTTCAATCACATCAGTGTTGCTATAAAGGATAATTATTAATAACCACAATACTATCGGTGAAACTACTACTGTATGAAGGAAAATTGTTTCCACAAACAATTGGTTTTAAATGCTTTTCTTGTGTTTGTTTCATCTAATGCTACATACTCCACAGGAAAAAGTTTGAAGCAGCAGTGCTTGGCTAATGTGTAATTTATTTATTAAACTGAAAATAATTATTTATTTTTATTATTATTTAACCACGGCCAATTGATTATTTATTATTATTTAATTTTTATTATTATCAATATCTAAAATAGGGAAAAAAACAATTAATATAAAATAAAACACATAAATATATTTGTGATCACTAATTCTGCATCATTTTTAATTAATATAAGTGGTCTTGAAAGGCAACTGTCTCATATCACTGAAATTTCTGTCCAAATTATTTAATTATATTGACTGCAGTGATGCTGGAAATACAATACACGCATGTGCAAACCAGTAGCGCTACGGCATTCCCCATTTCCGTAACGCTTCAGTGGTCGGGCGCTATTATAAGTCGCTACTTAGTAGCGACTTTCAATAGCGCCACATAATCACGACTTCAGTAGCGATATAGCCATTTCCAAGAGGGGAAAACCCGTGGCGCTACGGCGTCGCTTCATGGAAAGTCACTAATTCTACAGCCGGCACTCTACTTATATTAATCACTTATGTTATGCAAGACTCTATACGCTTGAGCGCCCACAGCAGTGCAGCTGCATTACAGCTACAAGCCAGCAGGAAGGACATTTCCCGCCTTATAGTTATTTTTATCTTGACATGTGTCCCATGCCGCTTTGTTTACTTATGCTTAGCCAATCATATATTTATACACCTCTGTGATTTTGTTACTCATTTATAAGCACTTGCTTGTGGCCCAGCAGGGCAGTTATTAGTTAGTAGTAGTGCTCAGACATTGTATTGTAAGAGACTGCCTAGGATTTGTGTGTGCTTAGCGATAGCACGACAGCTGAGGAGAGGTTCAGACTACAACAGAGAAGGTCCCAACAAGTGTACAGAAGACGCTTGGACTCTCGTAGGAACACCCAGCTAGAGACTATTCCCACAGACGTATACCTAGCAGTACGGACATCAATATTAGAGAGACATTACTACCACTTTTATAGTTAGCCTTATTAGCAATTCTGTGCGTATTAGACAAAGAAGGAGAATAAAGTCTTTGCTCACACTTTCAACCTATTAGGATCTGTTTGGCCAGTTGCCAAATTACCGTTGTGCCTGCTGATAAGCAGCATCCTGTCTCCTCTCATGCAGAGAGACATTCAAGCCTTGCACTCTGTAGCCACAGCTACCACTAAAGCACAGAGTTAGTCATAATAACAAAGCATCTTGCAGTACCTGTGGCAGTATTCCTCTCATTACACGGGGAAAACCGTTACAATACATATTATATTTATATATGACATATACAGCAGCTGTGCACTGTCATATGACACCAATGAAAACTCAAGTATGAATAATACATACTTGTACAAATCGTATCATCAATGATAATATTATCATTGATGATACGATAAACCCATCGTGGCTACACACACCGATAAGTCACATGCAACGCTAATGTGTAAACGGATTGTCCAGTGCCTGTGATGTACTGAGGGTATTACAAGAAATCATTAATCAAATTATTATTATCAGAAATGATAACAAAAATTAAATTTTATATTCATTTATGATAATAAATAATTACACAGATAATTATAAGTAACCAGAATAATAATAAATAACAAATATATGTATTTATTACTATTAAACAGCAAATAGAAAGAACTATTATGATTGATGTTTACAACAATAACCATAAAGGATTATAATAATAATAATCATAAACACCACATTTGTGACTATAAATAATTATAATAACAGTAAGTTATAATAATAATTGATAATGATAACTACAATAAATAATAATGATAAATGTTTGAAATTGCGACAACTATCAGGAAAATTTTTTTCATTCGGCTTAAATTAATGATATTTTATACAACGGCAGATAACCATTTCCAGTAGGAGGTGGCAAGTTCAAAGCGAGACAACTCTCAATGTCACAACCCCAGTGAATCAGGGGGGGAGGACAATACAAGCCCATTCAACATCTATGCGTACACATTCACTCATTCATACAAGAACCTTTGTTAGTGGACAACTCACTTTGGTGGTGGAGAAACAGCTTCCTGTGCGTCTACTCCTAACTCCGCATCAACTTTTGTGGAAATTTGCTGAAAGTGTACAACCATGATGTCAACCAATAAACAGATATGTATAATATGCAATAAGAGAACAACGGTATTACAAATAAATCACACCAGATATTAAAGCTCCTACCTCAGGAAGGTCAGAAAAATCTTTTTGCCATGGCAAACAACCTGTCTTTTCCAGAACAGCAACAAAAAAGCCACCAGTGTTTTGGTGGTGGGGCACAACGCGGAGACTAAAATATAGCATCATGATATACACTAAATGTAGTTGAACATAGCATCATGATACACACCAAATGTAGTTAAACATGCAAAGTGTAGGTTTATTTCTCTGAATTACCACACTGAATCACTACACTGAAAGAAATGGTGGTTGACTACAAACAGCCATTGGCCCATTGGGTCTATTAGTTCTATGGTCAGGGTTAATTTGCCATTTACTTCAAATACCCGGACCGTTTGGGTTACGTTTGGGTAACGATTGTTCAAGTTAACAAAATGCAACCATTTTCACACGTGGTGAGATGCTACGTGACATTGCTGTAGACAGTTTGGTTACTGCTACAATCTGATGGTTACCGGTGTAGCGCAATACACTCAGTAAATTACAACACCTGTATTGTGTGAACCAAGAGCAGGTTTCTATTATAATCATCATCTAATATTTCTTATATAATCATTGTGCAGAGACTTTCAAGAGCATAAAAAATGAGATTGCAAGTTTTTTAGAATTCATTGACTCCTTACTGAGCCGGCTCAAGATGGCCGCCATAGCAGAGGAACTATACAATAGTCTAAGATACTTCACCAGCCCTGAAAAGGGAAGTACCATCCTCAGATAGACGAAACCGTTGAGCCCCGGCTAAGTATGGCCTCAGGAGTGCCAGAGAACCTCTGATTGGACAATGGAGAAATGGCTCCTCCTCGCCACTTGGCACCATTTACCTTTAACCTCATCACATTGCGTGATTGGCTAACTAGTTATATATTATTTTGTATTGGTCGATTTACTTCCTGTCAATGTGTTCCTGTATGTTAAAAAAAAATTACTTCTGTCAGCCTGCCTATATAAAGGCTGAATCTTTCAATGTACTGCGCTTTCACTCATGTGTTGCCAACCACCTTAGAGGATTGCCTCCCTAGGACTTTGTAATTACAAATAAAGTCAATTATCAAGCTGACACGCCATGTAGTTTGTCTGAGACGTGGGCTTTGTGTTTGCCCACTTATCCGGCAGTAATTTATCTAAAGTTGTCACTGTACTACTGGCACAGTGTCCCCTCTGGCGAGAGGTAGAATACTCAAAATCCACCACATTGGTAGCAGCGGTAGGATAAACGGTATCTTCCCACACTGTCCTTTTTCAAGCTACAATTTGGCTCTACAAATGCACTGCAGGCTAGCTACCAATGAGAATAGATTTACAGGGTGTAGACCTGAGGAGATTATATTGCAATTACTGACACAGTAGACCATTGGATTTCTCTGCAGGCTAGTTGAGGCCCTCCGCACTGCAGTAATCATTCTGGCACAGAATACACAAACAGACGACTGTCAGTATTAACCTTAGAGTTTGCTCCATTTGCAGCAGTCCAGTATAGGCTCATACCATATTCCCTACAGGCTCGTAGAGTTCGCTGCGCCCTGTAGCAGTGATATCAAAACTGTACGAGAGAGATTGAGTGACTGAGATTCAAAGCCCTGTTGTACACAGGCATACCATTATTGACCAGGCATAGCAAGTAGATTGCAATCCACTGACATTAGCTAGCAATAGCTTGAAGCATTGCTCAGCTAGTAGCCCTGCTTTAGATTGTCTATAGGACCAGCCACACTGTATGGTCGTAGAGCCAGCTCGGCCTAAAGAAGAACTGATTGAGAATAGCGTATCCGCTATACAGGCTCAATACTAGAAATTACTCCAGCTTAGAGTGTTGCTCAGATGGTAATAATAATCTTGGCACGGTATCTTTATACAGTACTCTTTTACCACTGGCTGCAGGCTCGAAAAGCTCGCTCCGCCACACAGCAGTGCACTAAAGCCCAACAACAGTTGTTACAGCTACAGGCTGCCAGATACTCTTACAGAATTCATTATACCAGCCTCTAAAACTGCTAAAGCCACTGGAATTACTGATGCCGGCCCAGGATCAAGTTGCAATGACCATTTCCTAGATTGGAGTTGAGTCACTCTTCCATCTGTGAAGGATGGCCTACCAGAGAGCATGCAGTGCCGGTAGAGTGCCTGTTGGCAACCCAGAGAACGCAGTGTTGGACAGACTGACAAAAGCATGGCAAGCATCCTGCGACCAAACCCAGGCAATGCACCAGCAACCTTTAAAGCGCCTAAGTTTGACGGAGAAAGAGATGTGGAATATTTCATTACCAGAATTATAAAGGTGACCGAAATCAATGAGTGGCCTGAGAATACAGCCATGTTACACTTGAAGAATGCACTATGTGGTAGAGCATTGGATTGTGGAAAGCGATGTCTCAGCTCACCAGCCTGCGCAGACAGCACAAAACATCACTCCGGGAGCAAGCCAATGAGGTAGAGCTTCTGGTACGCATTGCTTACACTGACCTTCATCACAGACCCATGCAGAGGATGAGGCTGGACACTTCCAGCACCACGATTGGAAACGCATATCTGCAGAGACATTAGTTAGCCATGGAGCCCACGGACTTGGCTGATGCTGTGGGGGCAACAAATACTTGCAGATTAAAACATCATTTGAAGGGCGACAGGCTCATGTAGAATGGTAGGAGAGGAAGATGAAGAGGAGTGGATAGGAGCTGCTGCTAGGAGTCTGCCTCCACATTTATCTCCCGAGCCCCCAATACAGCGGGTAGGCAACACACCAACACCTACTACTTTGGATCCCAGGCAGCTATCATGGACACGCTGAAAACCTCAAGTGAGGAGATGCAGTAGCTGAAGCAAGCTAGAGAACTCGCTTCACCCCCACTGATGGACACAGCGCCCCCACCACAGGGCTGGAGCTGTGGTCAGCCAGGTCATATGATAGGTACTTGCCCCAGAACCCATCACACAGTTAGGTTCCCTGATACCCTCAGACAAGTGAGAAACGGCAGATGCCTGCAGTAGCGCTACCGGCAGCTGACTGCAGTCGGGCACGCTGAACACCCTCCAGACCTTCCTCCAGATTTTCAACACCAGTGTTGAGTGGACAACTCCCCAAGAAAGTGCAGGCAGTCAAATCACAGCTTGAGCGCCCCTACCAGGCCAGTTACTCTCTGGCTGGACGATTAGCCGGTAGACTAGCTGCCTTGCTAATTGATAGCGGTTGTACTACCAACCTGCTGTCTATACACACTCACCAGCAACTACCCCAGTCTGTAAAAACATGCTACAACATAGCAAGTCGCACGGTCTGATGGCCGATGGATAAAGAATACCATTCTAGGGCACGGCGCAAGTCAACTTGCAACTACGTGGTACTAAGGCAATAGTAAACTTTGTGACCAATGATATCAGCAAATATGACATCATTGACATGCTGTTACTTACCATACACGAGTGTGTTATGCGGTTTCAAGATTCCAGAGTCATCACAGATGGCACGAGCTTCCATGCACAAACAAGCATGGGCGACAGCTAAAAGACAGCATCAGATTGGCGTATCCAGAGCTAATAGAGAGACCCCTTTTGCCCCAGGGAATGAGATACAGCTCTATGAAGCAGAAGAAGTCTTCATACAGATACCTGCAGTAGGTACAACTGTATGGGAGACCCATCAAGCTGTGGAGAGTGTTCAGACACAGGCTCGTAGCAACAAATTTGAGCCAGACCAAACAAAAACTGTAGATGCTAGAAGCAAAACAGTGCTTCCCCGCTGGCTACCCCCCTGCAATTGAGAGAGGACACTCCCACTAATGGAGAGGCAGAAACCCGTCAGCTATCCAACCCCTACAAAAAACTATAGAGGAGCGGCCAGCAAGCAGGTAAAGGCATTCTTTAAAAGCACTAAACTGAACCCAGAGGGGAATTTCCACGACCCATCGGTCGGAAAGACTAGAAAACAGATGAATACACTCAAAAACCCACATGAGAGATACCTATCATGCTGTCTTTGGTTTCAAAAAAAATTCCAAGAAGCCCCACGACAACTTTCAATCGACAGATTGACGATACCGACCCCCAGAAGCAAACTAGAAGTGGCCAAAAACCCCTAGTACCCCAACACTTCCTGTGAAGGTAGACAGAGTTAGTCAAAGTTTTAGGCAACTTGGCAGCACAGAACTGCTACTCATACTCACCAGTGATAGCAACAAGGGAGTATCTTCATCGATTGTGGCTACCAACAACTGTCTAGAGCTTGAAGGCCGATTACACTGAGCCAGAGCTGTAAATGATGCCTACAGCTGAGCTGTACAACCCCCCCCCCCCCATTAGTAGAGACAGCAGAGGAAGTGCTGGCTGAGAAAGACGAAGCAGGTGAGCATTATAATCTTGCATTTGCAAAATGGTTGCTTGAACATTGCTTGTCACGAGATCCGTCGTCTTTGTGGAGTGGCAGTCCATCTGGCTTTGCTAAATCCATACCTTGACCTTCAGGGTACCCACCAAGCACTGGTGTTGGTAAATTGCATGATATACTAGGGAAAAATACTACTGAGTCCCTTATCAGGGCAATAGATTCACAAAGGCGGGAAATTAAGTGTGTGCCGCTTGATGCTGCTTCCCGCCAGCCCGGTGGACTTTTATGCCGGCCCGGGGCAACGCTTCACCGGCTCGAAGCTACGCAGAAGCTCAGTTAGTGAAGAAGGCAAGCGCACAAGGTGATTATCACCCTTTAAGACAGTACCGGCAGAGAAAACCTGTTATAGCAACTAGGGGTGATGGTCCTACGACCTCCTCACCACAAGCCTTGGTGCCTCATAGCGCTGCGAGCTACACCCCGGCCCAGGCTGTAGCTAGTACCCCTACAGTCCCTTACAACTTGAAGAAGGAAAAGTGTCGGCATTCCCCCAAAAAGGCACGACGCCCTCCTGAAGTGTCAATACGGAGCATCCTACAAGCAGTAGGACTCACAGGGCCATTGTTGTCACTGATACACAACACTGCATCGCAACAAGCCCAACATCAATGCAAGCAGATGATCGATGAATTGCATGACAATAATGATGTGCATACTATCAGAGAGTCATGGTCCCAAGCGGCTGTAAAGCCTACACTCACTGTACTGCTAGCGAAGGCAAAGAGCCCTCCGGCAGAGCAGGAGTTGGCGCGACTCCCTCATTATAGATGATTCCACCACATGCTAGACAGGAGATGAGCGCAAAAATCATACCAGATGGAGGACGCTGTGGTGGGTCTCAGCAGAGACTGAGGAGCGAGTAGAGACCCTGATACACACAGCCAAGGACCATACCTGCCTTAAGTGTGCTTAAGAGGCGAAGAATGCCAGGCAGTTGGGGGTCCATACCCTCCAGCATTAAACTGGGCACTACTGCCGCTGCTACTACACAGGTGAGAGCCGGGATGCAGTGTATTTCCATCAAAGCATGTTTGATGCACCCGGCGACAAGATACACTGACAGAAGACGGCGGTCATATACACCGTTGATTGCCCCATCTATAGTGAATTTTGCCAGTTTATGAGATGGAAGATCCACCAAATACTAGACGGTGCCAGCCTAAAAACTAGGGAGAGTCAACACCTGCTAAGACACATGTAAAGAAGCGACTGGGATCTCCAGTCAAAAGTGCTAACCAGAGGAAGGCGCCAACCACCAAGAGTAAGCAGACTCACGTTTTGACCGGGTAAAAAATACCCAAGCGGACAGCTAGTCCGCTACAAACTATGTTCGTGCCTCCACCAGAGCCGGACGTTGTTCTAATTGAGCCCAAAGAAGAGCTGGTGATACCCAGATCCTCACAAGCCTTCTTATAACATAGTCACTGTTTGGCTACCTCCATCGAGGTGCACGTCACCACTCTGGAGCAGCAGTTAGGCGAACTGAGGAGGCTGCTCATTAGCCAGATGCTCTCTACCGAGCAGTTAGAGATCGTGAAGACTGAGGCCTGGCTCGTTACAGCCAAGGTAGATCGGCTACGCCATCAGACGAGCAGCCTCAAGGGTGATCTCTTTTAAGAGATACCAGGCTATGCACAGATACATATATATTACTCCTAATTACATGATTTATCTGTACATATATATATATATATATTCAAATATATTAACCTAGGTACGGAAATACTCCACACCTATTGCTCTTACTATGTTATAATTAAAGACAGGGTGTGTCTTTAATGGAGAGAGGTATGTGGTAAATTTTGGTGAACACTACTGGTATAATTCATACTTACCACTGAGGTATCAATCATACACACTGAAGTGCTACCCCCAGCCTTAAACAAGGTGCTGTGCCGGTAGTACAACCTGCTGTGCCAGTAGTACAGCCTGCAGAGCCGGTATTGAACCCTGTTGGGCTGGTATTGACCCTTGCTGAGCCAATATGCTGATATTGGGCCGGCATAATATGGCCTCCTTAGCGGAGGAACTCTAAAATAGTCAAAGATACTTCACCAGCCCTGAAGCCGGAAGTATCCATACTCAGACGAAAACATCGACCCCAGGCTAGGTATGGCCTCAGGACTGCCAGAGAACCTCTGAATGGACAATGGAGCAATGACTCCTCCCCTTAGCCACTTGGCACCATCTACCTTTAAAGGTTTGGTTTGGGGGTAGTCTGACCTCGAAAAGGTAACACAACCATCAGATTCTCCAATGTCTTTTGTGTGCCCATCACAAATTTTAAGTCAATCTATCCATCACAAGCCATGTGGCAGCTTGTTTTGTGCAGCAGCATTTGATAGCTGGTCGAAAAACATTCTTTTATATTGCAGTGATATCGTGACGTGCGTTATTCCTGTGTACTACTAAAATTTCTGTTATTAGCCAATGAGCATCTGGCTACTGGGCCGTGATTGGTTACACATCCGAAGTGCCGTGTAAAACTGTTAGTACTACTTGTATTACTAACCAGATTATCTAATGAAACTGTTATTGTGGGTTGAGTTTGATGAACTGTATCAAAGTATTAGGGCTTTATTCACTAATTCCAATCCTTCAATAGCATCTATGAGTAATAAATAGTTGATTATTCTCAATTACGCAACACTATGTTGACAAGGCTTTTTGGAAGTTCAACCAATCACGGCCCAGTAGCTAAATGCTCATTGGCTAATAGCAGAAATTTTAGTAGTCCACAGGAAAACGCACGTCACGATATCACTGCAATATAAAAGAATGTTTTTCAACCAGCTATCAAATGCTGCTGTACAAAACAAGCTACCACATGGCTTGTGATGGATGGATTGACTTAAAATTTGTGATGGGCGCACTAAAGACATTGGAGAATCTGATGGTTGTGTTAGCTTTTCGAGGTCAGACTACCCCCAAACCAAACCTTTAACCTTACTGCATTACATGAATGGCTAACTGTTTATTTATTGTATTGATTGATTTATTTCCTGTCAATGTATTCCAATATGCTATAGGTAAATTACTTCCCGTCAGCATACCTATGTAAAGGCTGAATCTTTCAATATTTTGCGCATTCATTCATGTATCGCCCACCACCCTAGAGGATTGCCTCCCTAGGACCTGGTAGCTATGAATAAAGCCAATTATCAAGCTGGTATTCTGTGTAGTTTGTCTGAGACATGAGCTCTGGGTTTGCCAACTGATCTGGCAGTAACTGATCACAAGTTGTCACCGTCATACCAGCAGTGTCCCTCTGGAGAGAGGTAGAATACTTGAGATCAGTGGTATTTCGGGGAAACCAGAGCAAAATCTACTACAACACTGCTAGTTGTATATAAACATAGATTCATTACATACAAAGTTTTATTACAACGTATATACATAGATATACTATGACACAATTTGCTATTCGTGTGTATCAATGTGTTATCAAATGCAGACCAACCATTTTTCGATGCCTATTTCATCCATATTAATAGCAGGAAACATGGACGGTCTAACCCAGCTCCTCTTGCTTGCTGGCACATCTTCAAAGCTAGAAAACCAATCTCCATTTTTTGTGAGCACCTGAAAAACATGTACATGTAGACCAGCTGTATTTATATTAATTATGTAACAGTATATAAAAGTGCAATGTCCGTAATAGTTGAGGTGAGCTGATGCTGACATCAGAAAACTAGTAGCCTATAGATATTACATGATGGCTCACCATTCAAGGCAAGCATGAGTCAATATGTCGAGCCAATAGGTCAGGTAAATTCGTTACCCGCCGACATTTTTGTTTGATAAAAATTTAGGTGTTGTTTAAATAGCAGTTAGAACAGTATTCTTGTTACATAAGACTGACTCCTGAGCTGTTGAATTTGTGAGGTAGAGGTAAATCGCGTGTCAGCAAGAAAGTGTTGCCATTTCTGCGGTGAAATTTTACAGAAAAATGAGTAGCATGGTTATCTAAGACGAGTAAGGTTTTACCAATCACAGGCGCTATGGTTATTTTGGAAAAACTTTTCAAATGTGCTTATTGTAAAAAGTTGACGACACTGTGACCATTGACCTAAAAACAATTCACAGACAAAAAAAAATTCTGAGGTTTTATAATTTGTAAGTACAGCGAGCACTTGTGTAGCTGTAGCTGAGAGCTCCCAGCTTCATATACAATCACAGGCTATCAAGCCTATAACTTGGTATTCACCCCTACACACCTAGTTCTAGTGCTTTCACCGCAGTGTGCTCGGATTCAGTGGCATTACATTATCCAACACAAACCACAACACAGTTCAAGCAAAAACCTGGGTCTGAAGTGTTGTCTTCCTTGTCGATACTGGCATTTAAAAATAATCACTACTGTTTGATTGGAAGTTACAATTGCTCCCACGAATCACACCTATACAGTGACATTTTCACAGAGCTCAGGAACATTTTGGGATATGTGGCATGTTCACGAAGTAGCTAGCATAGAAATTATTTGCTTTCAAAAATTGCAAATTTTCACTTTGACGGCATTGTGTCGTGAAAAACGCCATAGCAGAACTTCAAATTTGATCTCAGGAATACTGTAGTAGTTTTTACACTGGCTACTAGACACAACGGGGTCACTCCATCAACTTCTGAATGTTACTTCGGAATCACTCCGAATCAACGCTACTAACTGACGGGGTCCTAGACCCAAACACACAACGGCAAAGGTTCAATTAATAATACTTTATTTATGCACAATCCATTTAGCAAGATATAATGGTATCTAGCAACTCCACAAGACTTCTGCCTCTAATCACACAAGAAAGCTCCTTTTATAGGAGAAGGGGAGGAAAACTCACCCCCTTATTTGGGTGAGCCAACCATATAACACAATAGTAAATACAAACAAATCACAATATAGCATACAAGATTATTTACAAAGTTATCCAATCAGAGTCTTGAGCACATGGTGTTTTGCTTTGGGCACTTGTTGCCGCTCTTTTTCTGTAGCTAGTAATCTTCCAGTCCTTATTAGGGCATGCTGGTATTTTTCAATTCCTTATTAGGACATGCTGGTACTTAGCTGGCTCTCCTGGGCTTCGTAGTTGTCCGATTGGAATCCTGATTGGGGCATTAGGTAGCTTAGATTCCAGGCTACCTCTTCCACTTCCTTTCTACCCAGGCCCGGGGTAGCTGACCCGGGGAACCCGGGGTAGCTTTTTAGGTGTGGCATAACCTCTACACAGGATCTGGGTCTTCTGGGTCCACTCTCGAGGGGATGTTTCGTGTTTAGACCGAAGGGAGAGGATTCATAACTTATGATTAGGGGGACAGGGGACAACAAGGGGTGGGGGGTATGGGGGTGGGGATTGTCAGGTGAATACTTATACAAATCTCTCACAATACTGCTTTCTGATTGGATGAAGCCTTTTGCTGCAGCCATTTAGATTTCCTTTCAGGTGGTCAGTGATACAAGTAATATTGTACAGGATTTCAGTATTGTGAGGTAGCGATCCACCAGTACAGTTTCCACTGTTTGCAATTACCACTAATTAGTGCGATGCATGGGCTGTTTATTTTGTTCTGCTTGTTGTTATTCTCTATGTTCGACTTTGCTAGTGCAGCTGGAATCACGAGGGCCAAACTGACTAGGACCGACCTGCCAGTGGAAGCGAGAGACTCGATTGTTGACAGCGGCGGCCGTAAGTGTGGAGGGCCAAGTTGACCGAACACATATTCGACACGAGTTCTGCCTTCACTGGTAGTCGGGTGAGACCAAGCAGTGGTGATTAGTTCTACTGCTTGTGTCTGTTCCTCTGATCAGTGAAGTGTAAGATTCTTCTGAGAGCTAGGGTAACTCTGCTTTATTATCGATGATACATGAGAATTTATACAATGGTAGAACAAAGGATCCACAAGCCACACCTTGTTGGTTACATAACTAAAAAGTGTTTGTAATAATAATTTCGTGGAAAAAGGTAGAAAACATACAAACACTAATTATAACAATTTATGTATGCACTTGTGTACTATATGATTGTCCGTGATAAAATATATATATGTTGCTACGGCAATGTGTGTTCGTGTTGTTGGCGTCGCTCACAATATTATGGAGCAAAAAGTAACAGTTTCAGGTTAAATCAATCAAGTCACTTTCAATATTTTATTTAAAACGAGCTAGTAGACATCATTGACGATTCATTATTGTGGTTGTTTTCCAGTCGATGATGACTAGTCAATATTTAATATATTAGTAATATAATAATAAGAAATATTATTATTTATTTATTATTATTGTTTATCGACAACTTTATCATTATTATTATTTACAAAATTTAATGTGGTTAGATTATTATTATCACCATGTCATACAGCTGTCATGCTTTCCATAAATATTATACAGCTCAGCTACTACTCCTTCTACTACTACTAGTACAAATAATAATAATCACTTTCTGAAAAACAAAAATTTTATTTAATTATTACTTACTATTAAAGTGAAACCATCACATCAATGTGTAATATATCATTGAAAAAGTAATTTAACACTGATTCTAATGGTGTGCATTGTTGAAGTTTTCTATTAGCTCGCAGACTCAAAGAGATACTTGAAAATGTTGTATCAAATTGTCAGTTGTCTGCTCACATTTAAACTGCAACCAGCTTCAAGGACCATGGTCTTATTGTAAAGTTACAGTAGCTGGCAAACACTAAGCCGAGCAACTATATGGCCACCACTGCCAAGGTAGCACTTCGCTCGTTTTGTAGGATAGGTTATTAGATTTTGATCTAGTCAGCCTATGACTAGTTGTACGCAAACCCATTGCTTTGGCTTCTCCTTCAGTGCAGATTATAACATGGAATCACAAATGAGGTTGTAGTAAATGAATGTATTGGTGGAATGTTTTCATTACAATGAATGAATATATTAATGTATGATAAGTTGACAAATGTATGGTGTTCTTGCTACTTATATTTTTTGTTTTATTAAAATAAAAAAAATAGCCAGAGATATAGCAACTCTTAAAATAAGCGTCGACAGACCTGTAATGAAAATAAAATATAAAAACTAATATTTCAATTGTCTGTCTATGAAGTCAGCATATGTTTCTAGCTACATCAAAAAATATGGTTTTAAAAATGCCGGCATTCAATAATTTTATGGAATAGCGAGGAATGCTGAGCTTGAGTTCTAACCTTTCATGAAGGCCAAAAATACCAGTATGAACAACAATTTGCTTACAGAATTGGACAGACACTGCACACTTGTCATATTGAAAAATGATCATTAATTATGAAAATGTGCTCACCATTTTGAACGCAAATAGTTCTCACTTATTCCGTTAACTTGCTTATGAAATGCAAATGAAAAAATACCTAACTTTGCTAATTAGACCTTCTGATATTCTCATGATTAAAAACTGTCACACTGAAGTCCGCATTTTTAACGCCGATGTCGAAATGTTTTTGCATAATATGTAATACAGTATAAAACAATTTATAGATATTTGCAAAAACATGATTTGAAGAAATTAAATTGAACAAATTAAAGGCATTTCTATATTGTGTGATCATTCGCTGCAGGTGACAGAAGCACCACTCAACTGTTGGGCCACCATTCGCTGCAGGTGACAGAAGCACCACTCAACTGTTGGGCCACCATTTGCTGCAGGTGACAGAAGCACCACTCAACTGTTGGGCCAACATTCGCTGCAGGTGACAGCAGCACCACTCAACTGTTGGGCCACTGCTTGTCAATAGCTAAACATCAGCTGGATGTCATATTAGCATCAGTCAGTCAAAAGAAAATTTCTCAAAAAGGTTGCCAATAAAAAGTTTACGTTGAAACTACATTTATTGCTGATCAGATG
Organism: Cryptosula pallasiana; assembly: GCA_945261195.1. NCBI lineage: Eukaryota > Metazoa > Bryozoa > Gymnolaemata > Cheilostomatida > Cryptosulidae > Cryptosula > Cryptosula pallasiana. The sequence goes on along the minus strand of OX183133.1, from coordinate 51,638,824 downwards.
AGATAGGCAATAAGGGGCTCTTACATTTCAATACTGACCAGTAAACTGACTGTAAATCCTCCCAAGGTTTCAATACTGACCAGTAAACTGACTGTAAACCCTCCCAAGGTTTCAATACTGACCAGCAAACTGACTGTAAATCCTCCCAAGGTTTCAATACTGACCAGTAAACTGACTGTAAACCCTCCCAAGGTTTCAATACTGACCAGCAAACTGACTGTAAATCCTCCCAAGGTTTCAATACTGACCAGTAAACTGACTGTAAACCCTCCCAAGGTTTCAATACTGACCAGCAAACTGACTGTAAATCCTCCCAAGGTTTCAATACTGACCAGCAAACTGACTGTAAATCCTCCCAAGGTTTCAATACTGGCCAGTAAACTGACTGTAAACCCTCCCAAGGTTTCAATACTGACCAGTAAACTGACTGTAAATCCTCCCAAGGTTTCAATACTGGCCAGTAAACTGACTGTAAACCCTCCCAAGGTTTCAATACTGACCAGTAAACTGACTGTAAATCCTCCCAAGGTTTCAATACTGACCAGCAAACTGACTGTAAATCCTCCCAAGGTTTCAATACTGGCCAGTAAACTGACTGTAAATCCTCCCAAGGTTTCAATACTGGCCAGTAAACTGACTGTAAACCCTCCCAAGGTTTCAATACTGACCAGCAAACTGACTGTAAATCCTCCCAAGGTTTCAATACTGGCCAGTAAACTGACTGTAAACCCTCCCAAGGTTTCAATACTGACCAGTAAACTGACTGTAAATCCTCCCAAGGTTTCAATACTGGCCAGTAAACTGACTGTAAACCCTCCCAAGGTTTCAATACTGACCAGTAAACTGACTGTAAATCCTCCCAAGGTTTCAATACTGACCAGTAAACTGACTGTAAATCCTCCCAAGGTTTCAATACTGACCAGTAAACTGACTGTAAACCCTCCCAAGGTTTCAATACTGACCAGTAAACTGACTGTAAATCCTCCCAAGGTTTCAATACTGACCAGTAAACTGACTGTAAATCCTCCCAAGGTTTCAATACTGACCAGTAAACTGACTGTAAACCCTCCCAAGGTTTCAATACTGACCAGTAAACTGACTGTAAATCCTCCCAAGGTTTCAATACTGACCAGCAAACTGACTGTAAATCCTCCCAAGGTTTCAATACTGGCCAGTAAACTGACTGTAAATCCTCCCAAGGTTTCAATACTGACCAGCAAACTGACTGTAAATCCTCCCAAGGTTTCAATACTGACCAGTAAACTGACTGTAAATCCTCCCAAGGTTTCAATACTGACCAGGAAACTGACTGTAAACCCTCCCAAGGTTTCAATACTGACCAGTAAACTGACTGTAAACCCTCCCAAGGTTTCAATACTGACCAGCAAACTGACTGTAAACCCTCCCAAGGTTTCAGGGTTTAGCACAGGGACAGGACCAACTCTAAATAACAAATTCAATTAAAGTACCCTCAAATCTAAACTATCAAATTCAAATAAAGTTCAAGCACCTTCAAAGCCAAACAATCAAGTTTAAATAAAAATTAAAACAACTCGATTCAGGTTTTCCAGTTTAATTCAAATTGAATGTACAGTAGAGTGTATGATTTGACAAGCTGAGAATTGAATGTATAGTAGAGTGTATGATTTGACAAGCTGAGAATTGAATGTATAGTAGAGTGTATGATTTGACAAGCTGAGAATTGAATGTATAGTAGAGTGTATGATTTGACAAGCTTGAGAATTGAATGTATAGTAGAGTGTATGATTTGACAAGCTGAGAATTGAATGTATAGTAGAGTGTATGATTTGACAAGCTGAGAATTGAATGTATAGTAGAGTGTATGATTTGACAAGCTGAGAATTGAATGTATAGTAGAGTGTATGATTTGACAAGCTGAGAATTGAATGTATAGTAGAGTGTATGATTTGACAAGCTGAGAATTGAATGTATAGTAGAGTGTATGATTTGACAAGCTGAGAATTGAATGTATAGTAGAGTGTATGATTTGACAAGCTGAGAATTGAATGTATAGTAGAGTGTATGATTTGACAAGCTGAGAATTGAATGTATAGTAGAGTGTATGATTTGACAAGCTGAGAATTGAATGTATAGTAGAGTGTATGATTTGACAAGCTGAGAATTGAATGTATAGTAGAGTGTATGATTTGACAAGCTGAGAATTGAATGTATAGTAGAGTGTATGATTTGACAAGCTGAGAATTGAATGTATAGTAGAGTGTATGATTTGACAAGCTGAGAATTGAATGTATAGTAGAGTGTATGATTTGACAAGCTGAGAATTGAATGTATAGTAGAGTGTATGATTTGACAAGCTTGAGAATTGAATGTATAGTAGAGTGTATGATTTGACAAGCTGAGAATTGAATGTATAGTAGAGTGTATGATTTGACAAGCTGAGAATTGAATGTATAGTAGAGTGTATGATTTGACAAGCTGAGAATTGAATGTATAGTAGAGTGTATGATTTGACAAGCTGAGAATTGAATGTATAGTAGAGTGTATGATTTGACAAGCTGAGAATTGAATGTATAGTAGAGTGTATGATTTGACAAGCTGAGAATTTTGAGAAAATAATAAATTAGTTCAAGTAGAGCTACACTGAATCATAATTAGAATTGCATTTGCTTAAATTTTATTTTACTTTTGCGCATTACAAGAACTTTTATGAACTTTACGGAATGATGAGAACAACAAACAAAATGGTATTGCGTTATCTAGGAAGCTTCTCTGTCCGTTCACCATCTAGCTCGCAATGCATTAAATATATGTTTAATCAAATCATTGTCTCTCTGATGCTAGCCAGCCAAAAACCGATTATGCTATGCAACTATAATGGTTGATGTGGTAATTGGTAACTACCATAAAACATCACAAATCTAACTTAAAAAAATTAATATAAGTCCAAGAATAAAAGATCTAGTTGCAAACAATCATAGTCAAATAGTTACAACTGCAAAAAACCTCCTTTCAAATACAGATTTAATACCCGTAAATGCAAAAATTTAAATCAGAATATTTATTCAACTGCTTATAGTTGCCAACAATGGAATTGAAAAATAAATTAAAACACCTTTAGTTCCGGGCATTTAAGTTCAAAAATAAATGCTAATACCTTTAGATGCATACATTCAAATTAAAATAAAAACTCAAACACCTATAGTTAAAAACATTCCAATTCAAATAAAAACTCAAACACCTATAGTTAAAAACATTCCAATTCAAATAAAAACTCAAACACCTATAGTTAAAAACATTCCAATTCAAATAAAAACTCAAACACCTATAGTTAAAAACATTCCAATTCAAATAAAAACTCAAACACCTATAGTTAAAAACATTCCAATTCAAATAAAAACTCAAACACCTATAGTTAAAAACATTCCAATTCAAATAAAAACTCAAACACCTATAGTTAAAAACATTCCAATTCAAATAAAAACTCAAACACCTATAGTTAAAAACATTCCAATTCAAATAAAAACTCAAACACCTATAGTTAAAAACATTCCAATTCAAATAAAAACTCAAACACCTATAGTTAAAAACATTCCAATTCAAATAAAAACTCAAACACCTATAGTTAAAAACATTCCAATTCAAATAAAAACTCAAACACCTATAGTTAAAAACATTCCAATTCAAATAAAAACTCAAACACCTATAGTTAAAAACATTCCAATTCAAATAAAAACTCAAACACCTATAGTTAAAAACATTCCAATTCAAATAAAAACTCAAACACCTATAGTTAAAAACATTCCAATTCAAATAAAAACTCAAACACCTATAGTTAAAAACATTCCAATTCAAATAAAAACTCAAACACCTATAGTTAAAAACATTCCATTTCAAATAAAAACTCAAACACCTATAGTTAAAAACATTCCAATTCAAATAAAAACTCAAACACCTATAGTTAAAAACATTCCAATTCAAATAAAAACTCAAACACCTATAGTTAAAAACATTCCAATTCAAATAAAAACTCAAACACCTATAGTTAAAAACATTCCAATTCAAATAAAAACTCAAACACCTATAGTTAAAAACATTCCAATTCAAATAAAAACTCAAACACCTATAGTTAAAAACATTCCAATTCAAATAAAAACTCAAACACCTATAGTTAAAAACATTCCAATTCAAATAAAAACTCAAACACCTATAGTTAAAAACATTCCAATTCAAATAAAAACTCAAACACCTATAGTTGGAAACATTCAAATTTAAATAGAATTCTAATACCTGTAGTTCAAAAAAATTCAAGTTTAAATATAAATTCAAATGCCCCAATTTTTAAACCTTAAAATTCAAATACTTAAAAATTGAAAAAGAACTACATTTTAAAATTCAAATAAGAATTCAATTGTATTTGGCCCTATCCCTGGTTTAGCATTAAAAGTTTCAATTGCAAAATTTTAGACTAAAACTGGCAGAAATCCATTTCTAACAAAAACGGTGCCGTCATAAATTTTACAAAAAAACAACTTGTAACTGGTAATTACTAGCGAGTAATTTAAAAAGAATTTCTACTAATGCAAAACTTCATGCATGAAAACTCAACAAGAAACTTTAGTGTACATTGCTTGAGATGTTTTTTTAGGTATTCCCATCAGGCTTTTGAAATTTTACCATGTCTCTGCTGCAAGTAAAAATGTTCATGAAACTTAGTATCAAATCTAAAATTGGTGAAGAAACCACGCATGTCATGCCATAATAATTGTGGCCTTTATGCAGAACTTGCTGATGATGGCCTATAGTGAGGACAAAAAAAATCTATTTATAACCCAGTCTCATCACAAGGACGTTCTTTGTTGATTGCTAGGCTGGTGAACGTCACCAATGGAATTTACTGTAATTCACCTGTTTATGCCTTTTGGTGTTATGTAGCTTCGACGAGAAAGTGTAATGAGGGCACAACTCCAGCTAAGTCCCATGTAAAATGCCAAATAAATTCTTATAGTAGCATCAATGCTTCATAGCGAGAACACCGTTAGAATTAGAGTTAATAGGCAGCAGCAGCTAGTGCCAATATCGATTGATTGATTAAAGGGATGGATTGTGTATTTTATAATCCTATTGGAATATTTATTGATGTATTTTCTATCAGTTTTTTACTCTTTATTCATTGTATTTGCAGTTGTTTTTCTTTGTGAATTGTAGCACAGAATGTCTAGCATCTTACGCAAGCAAAATAATGTTTATAAGTAACCGGAATTCATTAGTTACTAAAGAGTGCAGTAAGCAATGGAAAACCCATTGATTATATGAGGTCACGTGACCGATCAGCGTAACATTATGGCCAGCCCCATTGACAGTTAAATCTTGGCCAAAGAGAGTATGCAACTCCAAGTTATAAACGGGCTGACAAGGAAGACAACTCTTCAGACCCGACGTTTTCGCTTGAACTGTGTTGTGGTCGGTGTTGGGTAATGTAATGCCACCAAATCCGAGCGCACCGCAATGAAAGCACTAGAACTACTACACACCCTGTGGCCTGAGAATGAGTGCAGGAAAGTTTTAGAAACAGTCAAATGTTGAAAAAGAGATTCTCGATTATAATATGTTAACATCAGAACGAAAGTCTCAAGCCTGGTTCCAACTTCAGGTTGGTCTCCACTTTACTCAAGGTACCCATGAGGCTACCTTATGGTAAAGAACCTTTGCATGGTTCACACTCAGAAGGTGATCTGCTGTCTGGCTGACTTGAGGAAACCTCAAGGCTACTGGGGTTGAGCTTGCTGAGTAATGTCTTATTACACCATATATACATTACCCACACCATATATACATTACCTACACCATATATACATTACCCACACCATATATACATTACCCACACCATATATACATTACCTACACCATATATACATTACCTACACCATATATACATTACCTACACCATATATACATTACCTACACCACATATACATTACCCACACCATATATACATTACCCACACCATATATACATTACCCACACCATATACACATTACCCACACCATATATACATTACCTACACTATATATACATTACCCACACCATATATACATTACCTACACCATATATACATTACCTACACCATATATACATTACCTACCCCATATATACATTACCTACACCATATATACATTACCTACACCATATATACATTACCTACACCATATATACATTACCTACACCATATATACATTACCCACACCATATATACATTACCCACACCATATATACATTACCTACACCATATATACATTACCCACACCATATATACATTACCCACATGATATATACATTACCCACACCATATATACATTACCTACACCATATATACATTACCCACACCATATATACATTACCCACACCATATATACATTACCTACACCATATATACATTACCCACATCATATATACATTACCTACACCATATATACATTACCCACATCATATATACATTACCCACATGATATATACATTACCCACACCATATATACATTACCTACACCATATATACATTACCCACACCATATATACATTACCTACACCATATATACATTACCCACACCATATATACATTACCCACACCATATATACATTACCTACACCATATATACATTACCCACACCATATATACATTACCCACATGATATATACATTACCCACACCATATATACATTACCTACACCATATATACATTACCCACACCATATATACATTACCCACACCATATATACATTACCTACACCATATATACATTACCTACACCATATATACATTACCTACACCATATATACATTACCTATACCATATATACATTACCTACACAGTATATACATTACCCACACCATATATACATTACCTATACCATATATACATTACCCACACCATATATACATTACCTATACCATATATACATTACCTACACCATATATACATTACCTACACTATATATACATTACCCACACCATATATACATTACCTATACCATATATACATTACCTACACCATATATACATTACCTACACCATATATACATTACCTACACCATATATACATTACCCACACCATATATACATTACCTATACCATATATACATTACCCACACCATATATACATTACCTACACCATATATACATTACCTATACCATATATACATTACCCACACCATATATACATTACCTACACCATATATACATTACCTACACCATATATACATTACCCACACCATATATACATTACCTATACCATATATACATTACCCACATCATATATACATTACCTACATCATATATACATTACCCACACCATATATACATTACCCACACCATATATACATTACCTACACCATATATACATTACCCACATCATATATACATTACCCACACCATATATACATTACCCACACCATATATACATTACCCACACCATATATACATTACCCACACCATATATACATTACCTACACCATATATACATTACCTATACCATATATACATTACCCACACCATATATACATTACCTACACCATATATACATTACCTACACCATATATACATTACCTACACCATATATACATTACCCACACCATATATACATTACCTATACCATATATACATTACCCACACCATATATACATTACCTACATCATATATACATTACCCACACCATATATACATTACCTACACCATATATACATTACCCATACCATATATACATTACACACACCATATATACATTACCCACACCATATATACATTACCTACACCATATATACATTACCCACACCATATATACATTACCTACACCATATATACATTACCCACACCATATATACATTACCCACACCATATATACATTACCTACACCATATATACATTACACACACCATATATACATTACCTACACCATATATACATTACCCACACCATATATACATTACCTACACCATATATACATTACCCACATCATATATACATTACCCACACCATATATACATTACCTACACCATATATACATTACCCACACCATATATACATTACCCACACCATATATACATTACCTATACCATATATACATTACCCACACCATATATACATTACCTACATCATATATACATTACCCACACCATATATACATTACCCACACCATATATACATTACCTACACCATATATACATTACCTACACCATATATACATTACCCACACCATATATACATTACCCACACCATATATACATTACCCACACCATATATACATTACCCACACCATATATACATTACCCACACCATATATACATTACCTATACCATATATACATTACCCACATCATATATACATTACCCACACCCAATTTGTATATTAAGTAAATACATACTTCTTACAACAAGTTGTCAACGCCAAAAAATAGGCAGTTTTCTAAATAAATATAAATAATATTAACTGAACAAATTATTGATTGTCAGTAAGTATCACCATTATAATAATTGAGTAAAAAAATAATATCGTAATAGTTAAATATAGTTGGTAATAAAACAAATAATAGTAATAATAAAAACCAGCAAAACTTTTTTTTAATTTAATTTTTTATTACAAGTACTATTATTATGACTAATTGATGACATTCGCAATGGCAGCGATTACAATGAGGTGGTAGGTAAAAACACACAGCTGAGGCACACTATAAAGATAAAGCTGCACTGCTATCAAAGGAAAGGATTGACAATTCTCTGGAAGGTAATAAAAAATTAGTAAAAAGTAATGAAGCATTACAAAGCATAACACGAGGCTGCTAGTGTCAAATGCAATTGGAAAATGCCATTTGCTACAAGCATCCACGGTCTTACCACAAAATAATTTGTTTACACTCCCATGGGTATGACGCAGGTACCTCACAAGCAGCAAAAAATTGAAAATTTTCAACTTGGCTTGCTAGCAGTGACAATTATTTCGGAGCAGTTCATTTAGGTATTGGGTGAGATAGTGGAGATAACTCCAGTTCATTTAGGTATTGGGTGAGATAGTGGAGATAACTCCAGTTCATTTACGTATTGGATGAGATAGTGGAGATAACTCCAGTTCATTTAGGTATTGGGTGAGATAGTGGAGATAACTCCAGTTCATTTAGGTATTGGGTGAGATAGTGGAGATAACTCCAGTTCATTTATGTATTGGGTGAGATAGTGGAGATAACTCCAGTTCATTTAGGTATTGGGTGAGATAGTGGAAATAACTCCAGTTCATTTAGGTATTGGGTGAAATAGCAGAAATAACTCCATATATATAATAACTATCAATATCATTAAACAAAACGAATTTGCTTTTACATTGTAATAATGGTCAACTTATTCATAATATTACTGTTATTGTACATGATTAGGATATTTATTATTATAATGATTATTGTTGTTAATTCTATTTAATTTGGTGAAATTGTCTTGTCACAGTTGTCATGCTTTCCATAACAATATATATCATTATATTATGTGTAGCCAAATAAAAATTATGATATAATACTGCTGCGACTGCTTTGATAACACCTGATACTAAAAAATACGATATTATTATATATAAGTAGCAATATGTAATCATTTATTTATATTCATTCTTTTAGTAGAAATAATTATTTATTATGTTATTAATAAAAAATATTATTTTATTATTATTGATTTTTCAATATTTAGCCGGTACGATGTATAATTGTTGTAAGAGAAGACAACTCGATAAATTTGTTTTTATGCATGGCCACGTGTTTCGCCAGATTTGTGCTAGTGCTAGGACGAGCATGAAATTTCAAGTTCGGGTAGGGTTCGGGTATTTGTTATCAATTTCGGGTCGGGTTCGGGTCGAGTTCGAGTAATTGCGCAGATCATTCATCAACTAACCGAAGCAATATTAGTCTTTCACACATTTTAGTCAATAGATAGAGATTCTAATTTTATCTAGATGGCAACTCCAACCAGGCAATGCATTAAATTGCAACAAAAGATCATGCATTAATGCAACTTGGGATATTTATTGACTGTTCTTCAGTGAAAAAAAGAGCTGACTGATACATACATACATGCATTCTTATGTAAAATATCTGAAATTTTAAAGTATTACAGAGAGGTAATTCAGAGTAAGAAAACTCCAAATGTAAGTAGCACAAAATATAATTAACTAGAAATAAATGCAACAAACAAACACATTTTATTTATCAAGATGTGGAGCAAAGCAATCACATGCTATAATGCGAAGTCATGCAATTCTATGAATGTAAGTAATATGGAAATGAACTAGAAGAAAATGCAAAGTGGAAGAAGCCAGTCACACGCTATCCCTCAATGAGAGCAAAGTTTTTATTTAAAAAAAGGAGCATGTTTACCATGCTTGGCTGAAGAGATGCTCTTCTCTTAGATACAATTTGTCCAGCTGCACTAAACACTCGTTCAGAAGGAACACTTGTTCCTTGGACACAAAGGTAGTTTCGTGCAAGTTTAGATAGTGTGGGATAACGACTGGCCCGCTCCTTCTACCAAAGCAAAGGAGATTGGTCCATAGGGCAGTTCTGTTCTCTGAAGAAACACTGTAACTCAAACAATTCGGCATTGTTATCACTCCCAATCCCAAGTGTTACGCCACTGGATGCCTGTGGACCATAGCTCCTACCCAAAAGGTTCTGTAAAGGATGATTACTTGTGCTGCAGTCATTACCATCTTGTGACAACGTTGAGCTATGTACAGTACGGCTTGCTATAGAGGACATCTTATCAATAACAGCATCATGCAAATCAGCTTTCTCCGCCGCAGTGAGGTATGGAGTGGTTTTCACCCTTGGATCCAACACAGCGCATATGTCTAGGAACCTCTGTCCATCAATGTACCTAATGAGCAAAAGTAAGTTACACCACAATTTAGTCGGCTACAGACTTCACATTTTTGCCTTGCATCTTTCAAATTTAAAATGAATGACTCTGAAAATCATAGCCTTTGTTTGTTTACAAGCTGTCTTTCACAGTAATGATCAAACGTTATCATTTGTCAAATTTTTATATCTCACATTACATTGTATACATATATTACATTGTGATATTATCCAAACATAAAATCTCATGCAGATGTAGCATCTGATGTTTGCTCGCCATACCTTGTTTCTAAGTCATGGAAGATATACGCTTTTGCAGTGTGAATAATTGGCACGTCAACATCTGGCGTTGGTCTACAAATGTTCTTGAGTTGAAAAAGTAGAGGTCTTATCAGGGATACCGTTGATGTACTCTCAGAACTCATCAAGACAGTCACATCTTTGAAAGGTCGCAGAAGTGAAATAATTTCTTCACAAATTTCGACCGATATAGTTCGTACCATCTCAGTTTTCTACAATTTTAACTTTAGCTTACAACAGAACATTTCAATATTAGTAAACAGGATTTATGTAAAACAAACATTTATAAGATACAGATTTTACGTAGCCAACCAACCAGCCACAAATAGAAGTTGGGTTTTGACAAGCTAACAAGTCACAATGACATATAGCAAGGCTGTGTATAATTTATTCGTACCTTCAGTTTGGAAAGGGCCACATAAATCTCAGTGTGCACCTCCAAATACCTCTTAATCATGTCAAAGGTAGAATTCCAACGCGTTTTGACATCAGCTATAAGTTTCAAAGGCTTTTTTCCAGCATCTTTCATTGCATCCTACAACAAAAAAACATAAAATAAGCTGATAACAGCAGCTATATAATATTAATACAGTAATTACGGTTTGACCAACATGCAAACACTAGATTGTTAAAATAAAATATGTGAGTATTGAAGCGAGTCATCATAAGACACCAATCAAAATCTATGAGTAAAAAGTACCTGCAGCACATTGTTTGCTTTAGGTGAGTGATGGAAGAAAGTGACAACCTTTCTGATTTTTCCTATCTGACCATCAAGGGCTCCAACACCTTTTTGCACAGCCAAATTTAATGAGTGGGCGAAACACCGTATGTGCTGATAGCCGGTCTCTGACATAGCTTTAGACACATTAGATGCGTTGTCAGTGGTAACACATATTCGCAGATAAGTTGGCATATCTGAGCAAGAACTGCAACTGGGTTGATCAATCACTTCATGTTCTTCTGCACTGTCATGATATTCACTGATTTCTGTTTCTAATAAATCTTGGTCAAACCAATCACTTTCATCACTGCCATTTTCATCATCATTGCCTTCTAGTTCATCATCAGCTACTGCTACTTGCAACTTACAGTTACAGTCCCGTGGTGCTGGAGTAATGCCCCAATCTTTGAGAATATGGATGAGATGCTGCTTGAGATTTTCAGCAGTATGCGCTTCTCGAAATCCGTAAGTCCCCAACGTATAGCTCTCCAGCTTATAATCATCATTAAGAAGATGAACCGTGTATGTGACATAGCTTGTGTTAGCAATTGAAGTCCAAGCATCAGTAGTTAGACTAAGGGTGGCCAATGTTTCATTGTCATAATGCATACGCAGTCTATTTCTGAGTCTACTGGCTGCATCATTGTATGCTTTGGGAATAAGAATCTTACGGAACGTCTTTGGTGATGGAAGCACAAATCTTCCTGTTAGATAAAAAAAATACAGAAATTAAACTTCACCTGAAGGGTTATCAGTAAGACACAAAAAGATATTAATTGTTTGTTTACGGGCTAGATATCAACTAAGTTAGAAAAGCAGCAAGTTACTTTGTAAGATTATGACATAATAACTAACTCCTACAACTACTACTTGAGCCAACAGTACAGGGAGGGGAAGGAGGAGGGGAAGGAAGAGGAGGGGAAGGAGGAGGGGGAGGAGGAGGGGAAGGAGGAGGGGGATGAGAAGGCGGAGGAGCGGGAGAAAAGGCTATAACTACTTTCACTACCTACTACTACATGCAGGTAGAGTACCTGCACGCTATAAATTCCCAAGGGTCCATGTACTGTTAGTAATGAAACACAACTGTCCTTTTCTTCATTTAAATATCAAATTTCCAACTCTAACGGTCAACAATCCTTATTTGCTTTACCAGTTAATTCATAATAGTGCCTGGTATTAAAAAAATAATAAATATAAATGTAAAACATAATATGAACAAAACAACAATAATAAATAAAATAGAACCAGAAATTAACAGTTCATTGGGTGACTCGAATCTGTGAAGTTCCCAGGGACCCATGTACTGCTACTAGTAAAACGCCACTGTCATTCGCCCATCCTTTCTTTTTCATTTATTATTTATTATTTTTCAACTTCAAAAAACTTCCTTTACTTTTACTTACCAATTAACTATCAGTAGAGCTACGGCCGATATGAACAAAATTAATAATAATAAAAAGAAATAATATACGATAGAAACAAATGATCATAATAACTTAATTTTTTATAATAATGAGTTCATCTATTAATAATAATTGTTAAATTAATGATTTGTTATTTTTATCCATGTTGTTTATTTATTTATTACATTTAATAATTATTGTTTATCATCATGCATATTTTTTTTTACACATTTTATTATTTATTATTCAAATTAATTCTAATAATAATAATAATGATAAAGTACTATTAGCAAGAAGTAGCTTACTTACTAGTACTGACTAAAAAATAAAAAACAGCCACAACAATGATAATAATTATAATAATTATTATTATAATAATAATAATGACAACAACAATAAATCCAACCTACCTTCAGCCACTTTTGTGAACTCCTGAAAACCGCAGTCTGTAATTATTGACAAGGGCCTGAGGTTTACACTAAACATTTTGATGAGTTTCTTTACCAATGCCTCATATCTTGGCGAATTTCGACTCAACTTTTGGCTATTGTCCAAAAACCTAGCAAGCGTTGGCTGCTGCTGCGCTGACAAAGTTCTATCATGATCATCTTTCTTCCTTACTTTCTCAGCTTTCTGCCACTCACTGTCGTGGTATCGTTCGGAATGTCTTTTCATGGAAGATGTGGATCCATCTTTATAGGCGAGCTTTTGCTCACACACCTGGCATTGAACTTGGTTGTCACCAATTTTGTTAAATAGAGTCCACACGGCGCTAGCCATTTTTACGAATGATGAAGACCAAGACGTTTAATATAGCACGAGAGAAAGCAAGGTTTCCTATCATTTCATAATTCTTACCTGCGCGCATATAAACTTGCGCTAATTACTAATTTAGTCTGAAAACTATAGAGTTATCTCCCCCTCTGGGTGGGGGAGGATAATTCTAAGCTCGAAAATAAACACTGATAAACCCGAACCCGTGGGTTGTTTACTCGTCCACTCAAACTCGAGGGTTCGAGTTCGGGCATATACCCGTCCTAGCACTAATTTGTGCGCATATACTTTCGGGAAAATTGAAAATTCGCACAGTTCTTAGCGTGAACTTAGCCGAAAATGCCTAATATTTAAAGCAAATATGCCCTGATAGTGATGCTACATAAAGTAATCATATGGTTTTTTATGAACAACATGGCGCTCAAACCAGTTTGTGTGGAAATCCAGAGCCGTTCGAGATAGACAATATTTTGACAGTACAATGTACAAGGGTATTCCCTGTTTTCTCAAATTTATGTACTAATGAGAATTTCGCGAGGTATTTTTTTGAAAATACGGCAACGCATGTAAACGAGTGGGCAGGTCAACCCATCATGTTTCTAGTTTGCAGTCACAAAAGCTTTTCACAAACTCTGTAATGATAAAAGAATCCTGTAGAACGTTTGTGACATCACAGTAGTGTGTCAGTTATCTCACTGTAACCTCAGAGTAGTGTGTCAGTTATCTCACTGTAACATTACAGTAGTGTGTCAGTTATCTCACTGTAACATCACAGTAGTGTGTCAGTTACACTACTGTGATAGTACAGTGAGATAACTGGCTCACTACTGTGATAGTACAGTGAGATAACTGGCTCACTACTGTGATAGTACAGTGAGATAACTGGCTCACTACTGCGATAGTACAGTGAGATAACTGGCTCACTACTGTGATAGTACAGTGAGATAACTGGCTCACTACTGCGATAGTACAGTGAAATAACTGGCTCACTACTGTGATAGTACAGTGAGATAACTGGCTCACTACTGTGATAGTACAGTGGGATAACTGGCTCACTACTGCGATAGTACAGTGAAATAACTGGCTCACTACTGTGATAGTACAGTGAGATAACTGGCTCACTACTGTGATAGTACAGTGGGATAATTGCTGAATAAAATCATAGACTCTGGGGCATTGACAACCAAAAACATTTTAACATGGCACCTGGGTAGACGCTACATACAAGGTGCACGACATACGCGGCAATAGCAGGTAAGAGAACGTACGATATAAACAGATCAAGCAAACATCACAAATTATTTCCTTTATACTACCTTCCAGGTTTTCATACCAGCAGCTCTACGTAGTTCAGGTAATTGCTCGGAACAATCCACTAGTTTTATAGCGCCTGCAAGTAAATGGCACAACAGCATTTAGAAGAGGTGGTAAGCTTCTGACAACTACATTTGATAGTTTAAAAAGTTTTTCTGCTTAAAGTATACCTTCATACATACTTGTAAGCTACAATTGTGCCCTCGTGTATACTTTTATGTTTAAACTGTATGGTCATGTATGCTTTTATGTTTGAACTGTATGGTCATGTATGCTTTTATGTTTGAACTGTACGGTCATGTATGCTTGTATGTTTAAACTGTATGGTCATGTATGTTTGTATGTTACATTTTTATTCTAGAGGATACTTGAATGTTACATTGGCTTGTCATGTATACTTGTATGTCACAACTGAACCGCCACATATACTGGTATGTTACCATGTTGTTGTCATGTATATACTGGTATGTTACCATGTTGTTGTCATGTATATACTGGTATGTTACCATGCTGTTGTCATGTATATACTGGTATGTTACCATGTTGTTGTCATGTATATACTGGTATGTTACCATGCTGTTGTCATGTATATACTGGTATGTTACCATGTTGTTGTCATGTATATACTGGTATGTTACCATGTTGTTGTCATGTATATACTGGTATGTTACCATGTTGTTGTCATGTATATACTGGTATGTTACCATGTTGTTGTCATGTATATACTGGTATGTTACCACGTTGTTGTCATGTATATACTGGTATGTTACCATGTTGTTGTCATGTATATACTGGTATGTTACCATGTTGTTGTCATGTACATACTGGTATGTTACCATGTTGTTGTCATGTATATACTGGTATGTTACCATGTTGTTGTCATGTACATACTGGTATGTTACCATGTTGTTGTCATGTATATACTGGTATGTTACCATGCTGTTGTCATGTACATACTGGTATGTTACCATGTTGTTGCCATGTATATACTGGTATGTTACCATGTTGTTGTCATGTATATACTGGTATGTTACCACGTTGTTGTCATGTATATACTGGTATGTTACCATGTTGTTGTCATGTATATACTGGTATGTTACCATGTTGTTGTCATGTACATACTGGTATGTTACCATGTTGTTGTCATGTATATACTGGTATGTTACCATGTTGTTGTCATGTACATACTGGTATGTTACCATGTTGTTGTCATGTATATACTGGTATGTTACCATGCTGTTGTCATGTACATACTGGTATGTTACCATGTTGTTGCCATGTATATACTGGTATGTTACCATGTTGTTGTCATGTATATACTGGTATGTTACCATGCTGTTGTCATGTATATACTGGTATGTTACCACGTTGTTGTCATGTATATACTGGTATGTTACCATGTTGTTGTCAAGTATATACTGGTATGTTACCATGCTGTTGTCATGTATATACTGGTATGTTACCACGTTGTTGTCATGTATATACTGGTATGTTACCATGCTGTTGTCATGTACATACTGGTATGTTACCATGCTGTTGTCATGTATATACTGGTATGTTACCATGTTGTTGTCATGTATATACTGGTATGTTACCATGTTGTTGTCATGTATATACTGGTATGTTACCATGCTGTTGTCATGTATATACTGGTATGTTACCACGTTGTTGTCATGTATATACTGGTATGTTACCATGTTGTTGTCAAGTATATACTGGTATGTTACCATGTTGTTGTCATGTATATACTGGTATGTTACCACGTTGTTGTCATGTATATACTGGTATGTTACCATGTTGTTGTCATGTATATACTGGTATGTTACCATGTTGTTGTCATGTATATACTGGTATGTTACCATGCTGTTGTCATGTATATACTGGTATGTTACCATGCTGTTGTCAAGTATATTTGTATGTTACAATTTTGCTATCCATCAAAAGTATACAAATCCCCTCCAGCACCCATTTTACCCTTCTACTCCTACAAATGTTCTCACTTGTCTCTTACACGTCTATCCCACATCCAACCACGGTCTTCTTCACCCTTTCCCCTTACGCTTGCCACACCTTACTTTACATCATTTTTACAGCCTCTCTTATAGCGTCGGTACAGATATTTATTTTGTGTTCTAGCACAAACACTGACTATTGTATTGTAGTAACAAGTTTGGTCTATGTGCAAATAGACATTTTTACTCCAAAGCCCAGACTTGATTGCTTTTTTGAAAAAAAATTCCGTAAATCATGTGTAAACTTAACAAAAACTACCAACAGTTAAACACTGTTTGCGTATCATTGAGAGCCCTTAATCACCAAGTCTCCATATGCGTATTATGGGCTGCGACGTGCATGCATTCAAAGTTGCATTTACCATAAGTTACCATTACAGGATTGCGGAAGCACACATGCAGACATGAGGTTTTCAAGATTGTGTGGTTTCAGTTAGTTAACACGTGCTAACTAGAGCTGTTTAATAATTATAGTGCAGGCAGGTTAGTAAATGACTTGTAGATAATAGGTACATAATTATTATTTATTGATATATGCTGTTCTTGTTTTCTTTCGAACCAACTTTACAGTACTATACAAATAAATAATTTGTTCTAATTAATAAACAAAACAAAAAATTGTTATTTGAGAACATATCTTTTTAAAAACGTTCCCCCAATTTCAAGCACTGCTAGTTCTACTAGAATTAATTTGACAGTTAGCTAGCCATCATTTATATGCGCATTGGCTGAACATGCGCTTGTTATTCGCATATGGAAACTTAGTGAATGCAATTCATACACAAGGTAGGGTATGTACTACATACACAAGGTAGGGTATGTACTACATACACAATGTAGGGTATGTATTACAGACACAAGGTAAGGTATGTATTACATACACAAGGTAAGGTATGTATTACATACACAAGGTAGGGTATGTATTACATACACAAGGTAGGGTATGTATTACATACACAAGGTAAGGTATGTATTACATACACAAGGTAAGGTATGTATTACATACACAAGGTAGGGTATGTATTACATACACAAGGTAGGGTATGTATTACATACACAAGGTAAGGTATGTATTACATACACAAGGTAGGGTATGTATTACATACACAAGGTAAGGTATGTATTACATACACAAGGTAGGGTATGTATTACATACACAAGGTAAGGTATGTATCACATACACAAGGTAGGGTATGTATTACATACACAAGGTAAGGTATGTATTACATACACAAGGTAGGGTATGTATTACATACACAAGGTAAGGTATGTATTACATACACAAGGTAAGGTAAGTATTACATACACAAGGTAGGGTATGTATTACATACACAAGGTAGGGTATGTATTACATACAAAAGGTAGAGTATGTATTACATATACAAGGTAGAGTATGTATTGCATACACAAGGTAGGGTATGCAATACATACAACACAATGTAGAGTATGTACAATTTGCCGAATACAACGAACACACCAGACCGAACGACCGAACAAAGAAATTATAATAGTAATCATAGTGACATTTATTTCAAGGCAGTTCACTTAGGTCGCAGATGAAATAAAGGAGATAACTCTACATATCAATAATAATTATCAATTTATTTATAATAATATTGTTTATTTTAGTACCAGACAGTTAGTTAGCAAAGCGGTATGCACTCGCTGTGTATTAGGTGGATTTGCAAGCTGGATCGATGAGCATCTGCGAAGCATTTACATTTTATTATATAATAATAAGAAATAATATCATTTGATCCGAATCAGATGGTGATGATATATAATTCCAGTGTGCATAGTAGCGAGCATCATTATTTTCACACGCGTAAGCAATATTGATTCCTTACTGGTACTCAAAGCATGATGCTACACAAAGTATCAGATAGTGGCAGCAAGTCAAAAAATACAATGATAATGTTTATTTCGAAGCCAGTCATTATTAATTAACTATAACAATAACATTTATCTTTATTGTTTTATCCAAATAGCTCTGCTTTTTATTATTATGATCACTTTATTTACAATATATTATTATTGTAGATGATAATCATAATAATTAATAATAATAAACAGCATGTATAATGAATATTATTAATAAATAATGATAAAATAATAATACTGGAAATGAACTACTTTGAAATAGACTTCACCCACATATGTATATAATAATTTTGTGCAGTGGATCTGTAGTGTTCATGACCTATGAGAATGTCTCACAAATTATTTTCATTATTCCTGCCGGGATGGTTTTTTTGCGATACACTTAAAATATTGCTACCGACGCCTTTACATTAAATAAAATGCGAGAAATATTATCTACTCAATTTATTGTATGGACCGATCCAGCCCGCGAATACACCTATTATATGACAATTTTTATTTGGCTACACATAATATAATGATATATATCATTATTAAGGCTGTTGAATAGTCGTGTTAATTATAAGATTAACGCGATGACATAATTTGTGAGATTAACGCGAACAACACTCTTAATCACGAATAAAAAAAATAATCGTTTACACTTTAGGCAACTCTCCACTCTTTATGGCAACGAAGGAGGAAAAACTGTCCTATGCATAGATTTCAGCATTAGTAGTGCGCGAATCAATCATAGAACATTCATTATAAACTTGGAAAACTATACCTAAAATTATATAATTAACTTATAAAATTAATTTTTCTATTTATTAATTATAAATTTTTATATTTATACGAAGCTGATAGGTCGGTGTTGTATCAATGCGGCAGCACTTCACAGATTTATCAGCCTTATTGTTTTAGTTACTGTTATTTCACTGGCTGTAGAGACTGTTGTGACTTCTCACATTGGATGTTTTTACTTCACTGTTATTTCACTGTTTCATAAATTGCCATACATACATGCATGAAAAATGAAAATTTAACCAACCTTTACTTCTTGCCAACTGGAATGTGATATGAGTGCTTATTGATGTTGCATGTATCAGCTATTACAGTAATATTGCAGCAGAACAACTGTACAATTCCAAATCATGTTACTGGACATGTAGTAAAACAGACAACTCCAAAGTTGATGACAAATTTATGTGAAACAGGCTGCAAATTGCAATAAATGCTGCGCATAGAAGCATAATTAACATGAGCAAAATTAAACCAGATTGATCGCAGATTAATTTAAATCTCTACAAAGATTAATCGTGGTTAGAGTGGTTAATCTGTCAACAGCCTTAATCGTTATGGAAAACATGGCAATGTGTGATGAGAAAATTTTACCACTTTAAATAAAGTTGATAACAATAATTGTTATAATAATAATAAATATCATGCTCATGTGCAACAATAGTAATATTATAAATAAGCTGATTATTATGAGAACGTAAAAGCAGGTTTGTGTTGTTTAATAATTTAAAAGAAACATAGTATTAATATAATCATACTGATAATAATTATATATATGGAGCAAACGCCTCTATTTCATTCGCGATGCAAAGAAACTGCTTTGGAATAAACGTCACCAGTAGTCATAAGACGAGGACGATTGCTATCTGTAGTATGAAAAAAGGATATTCCATAATACTATGCACCTATTTTTGAGCTGCCCATTTTTGTAAACGTCCATGCGCCTTTTATTATTAGTGTTGTTATCCTTACTCATCATTGTTTTAATGGTGATCAATGCTTGAATATAGCAATATTTGAATAATAAAATAAATGATAATAAATAATTTTATCGTTACTTACTGCTATCCACTGTCAGTTTGAAAACACAGATTATTTTTCTAAGAGTTATGATTAATTGTTGTTATTATTATTAATTATATGTAATAATAATGCCATTGCTGTAATTTTTCATTTATTATTACTAAATATAGTTATACCATGTTCTTTATAGTAATTCAAAATAACAAAGAAATACTACAGTAGCTGTTATGAGTGGTAACAAATACTATTCGTTATGGCCAGTAGGTAGTAGTACGAATTTGGCGACTTGATATTATGGTTACTAGGATAAGTTTTGTTTTTGGTCACTAGTCCCATAGAGTTATGTTCACCAAGAGAGCATGATTGTGCTGTTCGGTGGATTGTACATACACCACACGGTATAATGACTCACCTTCGCACTTGTTAACCATAAAAGCGATGACAGCCTCATTCTCTACAGGATTGAAAGAGCAAGTGGAGTAGACCAGTCTACCTCCCACAGCTAGTAGCTCGAGGCCACGTGTGAGCACACGTTGCTGAACACTGTGTAAATTTATTGCATGACCAGGTCCCCATGTCCTCCAAACCTCAGGATTTTTTCTCAATGTACCATCTCCAGAACATGGCACATCACAAAGGATCCGATCGAAGAGAAGTGGCTGCTCTCTGCCAGTCACCTAAATAGCAGTAGGAGTGTTGAAGCAAAGCTGGCAAAAGTTTGTGTATTATCAAAGGTTCAAACCGATTGGAAGTGAAACTTGAGCAGATTGGCAATTTGCCACAAACAAAGCCGCCCGTCATTGTAAAGATGATTCTGCTAGTTTATAATCTGTATCAGATAAATCAAATATGCAACATGATTGAACAGGTAACAAGTTAAATGCAGTGATGGGAATAAGGGAGATGGTCACACGTGCAAACCCGATGAAGTGTTGGTTTTGTTGGTCTATCTAGAATGCTAATATAGATTGCCATAGAACGGCTGTTTCAATTCCGGTGCATAAATACAGAAAAAACAATTCCTAGTTTCCAAAAGAACGTTGTTTCTCACAAACACCGTGGCGTTAAAAGTTCTCGTGAAGCCACAGCGTGAAAAAATGCTCTTTTGTAATCGCAGAAGCCAAAAAATTTTACTCATTTGTCACAATCGTTCGTGACTTCTCGTTATCTTAGCCTTATATACGCTGTTGCAGCACAACAACAGTGCTAATACTTGCTGTACAAGTGAGACTAGCCATACAAGCAGTGTCTCCTCTGGCGAGAGGTGTAATACGATTGAGCACAACTATTTAGGCATTTGAAGGGGTGGTGTTGTGAAATGTAGAAAAAAAATTTTGGTTATGGAAATGTATGGCATTGTCCATAGTAACTAGTTATATCAGCAAGCTAAATCTTAGGCTATGGAAATGTATGGCATTGTCCATAGTAACTAGTTATATCAGCAAGCTAAATCTTAGGCTATGGAAATGTATGGCATTGTCCATAGTAACTAGTTATATCAGCAAGCTAAATCTTAGGCTATGGAAATGTATGGCATTGTCCATAGTAACTAGTTATATCAGCAAGCTAAATCTTAATAACGTTGATGGTAATACAGACAAACCCTTTATATAATAATAGCCGACTGAGCTAGCTACAGAACGAAAAGGTCTAATGGCCTATAATTTCACCCCTTTGGTGTGCTGACATGATTATATAATGATAAATAACGTGCGTAGTATATCATTGAATTGTTTCAATATGAACTTGAAACCATCATCTGAATCAGTTGTATTTAGAAAACATAGAAGTTCATAAAACCTTATTAGAACAAATGAAACAAACAAGATAGTACAATATTAGAGAATAAGTAGTACAATATTAGAGAGTAGATAGTACAATATTAGAGAGAAAGTAGTACAATATTAGAGAGTAGGTGGTACAATAGTAGAGAGTAGATAGTACATTATTAGAGAGTAGGTAGTACATTATTAGAGAGTAGGTAGTACAATATTAGAGAGTGGATAGTACAATATTAGAGAGTAGGTAGTACATTATTAGAGAGTAGGTAGTACAATATTAGAGAGTAGGTAGTACAATATTAGAGAGTATGTAGTACAATATTAGAGAGTGGATAGTACAATATTAGAGAGTAGGTAGTACATTATTAGAGAGTAGGTAGTACATTATTAGAGAGTAGGTAGTACAATATTAGAGAGTAGGTAGTACAATATTAGAGAGTAGGTAGTACAATATTAGAGAGTAGATAGTACAATATTAGAGAGTAGGTAGTACATTGTTAGAGAGTAGGTAGTACAATATTAGAGAGTAGGTAGTACAATATTAGAGAATAAGTAGTACAATATTAGAGAGTAAGTAGTACAATATTAGAGAGTAGATAGTACATTAACAGAGAGTAGGTAGTAGATTATTAGAGAGTAGATACACAAGGTTCAAACAGGTATTGTAATTGCTAGATAGAGAACCGATAACCACTGGTAATGTAGATAGATGTATGTAGATAGCTGTATAGATGTATGTTGATAGATAGCTGTATAGATTTATGAAGATAAATGTATCGATTTATCTAGATAGCTGTATAGATTAATGTAGAGAGACATTTAGATTTATGTAGATAGCTGTATAGATTTACATAGATAGATGTATAGATTTATGTAGATAGATGTATAGATATGTAGATAGCTGTATAGATTTATTTAGATAAATGTGTAGATTTTTGTACATAGCTGTATATATGCATGTAGATAGCTGTATAGGTTCATGTGGATGTCAGTATGGGTACTTACAGGATGAATGAAGGTCATGTTAGGCAAACGGGTGGCATCATGGTTTATTATCATGAAGTTTGGGCTCTGCAGTCTTTTCACCTGATGAACCATGAGATAGCATCTCTTGTTATCGACATCATTGCCTATGACAAAGCCATCAGGCATAGGGTGGCTTGCGTCAGCGTGCAGGTACTCTATGATCTGCGCAGTCTTAGAGCCAGGGGCAGCACACATGTCGAGAATCTTGTGGTGGGCCTTGATGTCCATGAGCAGGGGCGGAATCATACTGACGGCCTCTTGCCTGCTTATGTTACCACTTTCACTCTCCGATACAAGAAAATTGTGCAGCTTCTTCAGGGTTTGATTTTGACGGATGGAAACTCTTGAGTAATCAAGTTGCCAGGCCAGACTGTCTGGGTACCACAAGAGGCAGCGAGGGGGTTTCAAGAATTCGGAGGCTGTAGCAGATACAGCAGCACCTGAAGATGAGTCTAAAGGCACATCGGCTCCATCTCCCTCCACTACAATCAACAGAGACAGCTAGACAACCGATAGCAATAGGTTGGCATGTGCAATACCCTCTGCACAGGCCAGTTTGCAGTAAAATACCCTCTGTACAGGCCAGCCTGCAGTAAAATACCCTCTCTACGTTGATACCAGCCATTATAATGAGTATGACTTTTGAAACTTGTTCCTTTTTGAAAACGGCAACATTCGTTTTGGAGTTGTCTGCACAAACTATTTTAGGACGGTCATGGCTCGTTTCCAAAATCGTCCGGTTTCAACGATTTGTTGCACAAGTTTATGAATACTGATTCTAATAATGTTTATACCATTGCATAGAACAGAGTCTACCCTATTTTCTGGTTTTTATTTGAAGACCTTATGACAGTCTAAACAGAAACAGTTTTAAATCTCCTTGAACCTCCCACTTCCTGTCCACATTATCCGTAAATTTTTCATAAAGCTCGACAGTTTTTTCTGGTAAAACAACTAGCACAGTTATTCTTTCTTCTGATATAATTAGTTTATTATTATTTTAGTTTGTTTGAGCTTTCTGATTGTGGAAGTGATGGTTGTTAAGCTGTTAATTAGTTATTTAGAAATGGCGACAATAATAAATAATTGATTTCAATTTTTTTTTATTAATGCTGTAGAATTACTGATCAGTATTGTTCTTTATATCAAAATGTAACCTTGAATGTTACTAGTTCATGCATGTAAAAAATACGGCTCTATCTTAGCTATTAACCAAATAAATAGTTTTTTTTCTACAAAAAAAATGTTCGAAAATTCCGGCATTCTGTACAGTCAGTGGGAGATTGTTCTTTCAGTGTTCTAACTCCTGTTTTGGTTAGTTTTGCTTCGAATTTTGCTAGTTTTACCAGAATTTTGTTTCCTGTTTAGACCAATACTTTTACTATTACTAGTTGATATGTAAGGGTCACTACTAAAAAAAGGTCTATCAATCAAAAAAATAATAAACGTAGTTTAGATAGGTAGAACCGAGAGATTTTTATATGTACTTAAAGAGGAGAGAATGCTGATTTATATGAAAACAAATTTATTATCATATCATGTATATATGATTTTTAATCAGAGTTTGAAAAAGGAGAATTTTTTTGAAAAGCGATTGAATAATTGGTTTCGAAAATCTGTGAATATATTTCCTAACCTGTGGTTCCGGTCTTTATTGTCTCCTCATTGGTAGAAACTCTATTATCAGTGCATGACTTGGCTTCCTCATCAACTTTTTCAGCTTGGCCACTCGCGTTGAGTTGATTAAAAAAACAATTCTGAATAAGATGCAGAAGCTGTTGGGCCTGACTAAAAAAGAACGAAATTTGTGCAGAAAACAACTTGTGCGTTTAATAAGAAATTATGTTTTAAACTAAGACATACTTTTAAAAGTAAGTTATATTCTTCATAGTAAGTTGCATTTAATATCAAATTGCACATTTAATAGTAAGTATTACAATAGACAAATACAAGATGAACAGCGTTTAATACTAAGTTAGATACATAACAGTAAAGTAAACAGATGTGTGTCTTAGCCTAAAGCCTAAACACCTACCTACCTCTTAGAGCCTGTTATTCGGAAAGCAGCAGGTAGTGGTTCTCTGACACACTGCAAAAACTCAGCCCATTCATTCTCCTCAACAACACCTTGTTTCTGCAATCAATTGTCAGAGAAAAATCCAAAACGTGAAACAGATTTTGCTAAAGGACAATGTAACTGCCAAGAAACTTTCCCCAGCTTTGTCACTGCCTCATTTATTTATCAATTTAACAAAATTAAAAAAAACCACCACCATAGTGTATTGTGTACTTAAAACCGATTTACTTTCGAATTCAAAATTATTCGACAACTACTTTGGAAGTGCATGTTGTAAAGGTATGTTTAACCACAGATGTAAAGTCAATCACTTGCATGAGTAAGCACTGAAATATGGTGTTATATAACAGAGTAAGCACTGAAATATGGTGTTATATAATAGAGTAAGCACTGAAATATGGTCTTATATAACAGAGTAAGCACTGAAATATGGTCTTATATAACAGAGTAAGCACTGAAATATGGTGTTATATAGCAGAGTAAGCACTGAAATATGGTGTTATATAGCAGAGTAAGCATTGAAATATGGTGTTATATAGCAGAGTAAGCATTGAAATATGGTGTTATATAGCAGAGTGAGCACTGAAATATGCTGTTATATAGCAGAGTAAGCACTGAAATATGCTGTTATATAGCAGAGTGAGCACTGAAATATGCTGTTATATAGCAGAGTAAGCACTGAAATATGGTGTTATATAACAGAGTAAGTGTAAAACCCTAAATTTATAAACAATTTCATAATAATATAGAATTATGTTTCTAAAACTAAAAAGTCAAAGGAACAAAATATTTTACTAATACATATTATTACTTCAAGTTTCCTGCATAGTTATGCAACCTTCAGGTAAAATGAGTTCTACATGATAGAATAGGTGTATATATATATGGATAGGTGAATAGGATTTAAATGCTGACTATAACGTATATACTGCAATAAGGCACTTAGATCAAGTTGCACTGTAGTGTATTGGCATTGTAGACTCATGCCGTCCCGAGAGTGGTGGTGCTCAGTTCTGTGACACTCTTTTTTGACTGGTGGTTGAAAGCCTCATTTTTTTTATATAAATGTAAATGGTGGCTCGGAACATTTTTGTCTTTTGCATTTTAGATTGCTGGAACACTTTACAAAGCATCCGAAATGCTTTTGACAAGTGCATTTTGAAGGCTTTTGAAAGTATTGGAACTTTTGCAAACATTTTGAACACTTAGTCAAATCATTCGCACACAATAAAAACCCATGCAATTTTGCTAGTCCGCTTCAATGATAATCTATATTTAGTCAACGTTAAACTTGATACTTTTTGCTGAGCACTGACCAACGAGCTTTTATTACTTAATACTATTCCAATTAGTAAACTGAAATCTTTCAGTTTTAAAAGTAAGTTTCGGAGACTATATCCAACAATAATTTATATGGTCAAGCGATGTGTTTCATGTCTATTGATCAATACATCTACATTGGATATTGTGCAAAGAGCTTATGAAAAAAAAAAATGAGAGCAACTGCTTAGATTTGAAAGCCATGTACTTTGCAAACCTTTCCAATCTTTTCAAAATAGTTCAAATAATTCAACGGTTCAGATTATTGCTGCATCAGATTGTCAGCAGGGGTTGAGGGGAGCTGGAGTCAGTAACATCAGATTGCCAGCAGGGGTTGAGGGGAGCTGGAGTAGAGCGATCTGGAGGAAGGTTTGTAGAGTTGAGCTAGGGATAGAGCGAGGTGATAGTGGAGCATGGCGAAAGGTGAGAAGCAGAGTTGGGATGTAAGGGGCAGGTGCAGAGAGGGTGGATAGCAGATACAACAAGTATCACTACTAGTTGATGAATAAAAGCAGATGTAAGTGTGAGGCAAAAGGAAAGGTGGGCAGAGAAGGAAATGAGCGGAAAGTGTGCCCCTAAGGCAGCGGTTAGGCAGCGGTTAGGCAGCGGTTAGTGGGAGTGATTTGCAAGCAGAGTGGTCGGCAGCAGTGTTGTGCTGGAGAAGTGGACAAAAGATGAAGGTGGAGTTGCGGGCAGGGAACGGGATTGGCGTGAGGTGGGGTTTGCTGAAGGAGCCAGATGCAGCTGTTTACAAACTGAAATAATTTCATGTTCCTGTTGCTGAGTACAGTGGGTAATGCAGATAGGATACATGCGCTTCCTCAAATCACACAAGAACAAATGCATGTCTTCATCAATTATGATGGACAGAGTTCAGAGTTCACTGCTTCATTGCATCTCCTGGTAATCTAATTCATTTGTGGTGAAATAATTTATCCATATATGGGTGCTGAACCTGAGTTATTCGTCACGGATCCTTAAAACACTTGTCTTATTTGGCAGCACTAGATATTGGTACTGTAGCCAACAGGCATTAGTGCAACAGGATATCGCTAATTTGTCTCACTATCACTCTAAGAGGCAAAGTTAAGGGGTGGTTACGTAGATCGATCATTACGATGGGATCAACTGATGGATCCGCAAATCAAGAGACTTTTTGTATGCCAAACCGACATGTTGTCTTATGCATAATGCTGATAGCACACCTTATTATGTGAGGGCCTAGTGTCACCTTCTCATGTGAGGGCTACAGAGTTCAGAAGAAGGTTGGAAAAGTTAAAGGGGTTTGAGCAACAGCATTCGAGGCAGGAGGAGGGTACTAGGAGGAAAGCTCATAACTTCATTAAATTTTCAATGTTGTACACTGTTTTTTGAAGTTGGTATTTTAAAACATTTTATAATGTTTGACACAGGTTGACATGAAACATCAAGTTCGTTTAAATTAAGAGTTAAGGAAAAAGTTAGCGCTTTCCCGTTTATTGAACAATTTATAAAACAAAACGTAATTATTGATTATCAGCAATGAAACTGATACAAGAGAGCTGGAGCAACAGCAGCAATGTGGACCAGTTTTATGTCCCCCGCCCCGCCAGTCAAGTTCACACAATCATACAACATGTTAAGAAGCGAATACCCAGCCCAGTGCAGAGCCACACATTTATGCAACATGTTGTGAAGAGACTATGTAAGTAAGCATGGTATAAATGAAAATCTATAGTGAATACCTTATAGTAGTCTTCAAAGAGGGCATTCTCTCTAATGGTATCATTGTATGCTTTGGCTTTTCTCTGCAAACATCCAGCCACACCAGAATAAAACATCTATTGAAGGAAGTCACTATTTCGTGATACAAATTGACATATTATCGTATTACTCTAGCCGATTGTATAAATCACAAACCTCAGTTGGAGCCTTACGACCTTGAGAAGTTTTATGATGTTTTTGCTTCCGCCTATTGGATCGACCCATAGTTTGCTACAGCTTGTGAGCCAAGACTGCCTTCAACTGTAACAAACAAACAAGTAAACTGTTATGTCATATCACATCATGGGCTCACCAGGATTTTTAAAGGGGGCTGTAATAGGTGGGTGGGAGTGGAGAGGGTACAGGGTAAGGGTGCGGGCACCCCTCCTCCGGAACAACCCCGCGCCAGCGGAAAATTTGACTTCTGAGATGCCTGGAAATGCACTTCAAAGTCCAGGCTGTGCATGTAAGTTCATGATGAAACAGTTATAAAAAATAGGAAAATAATAATTGGCTTAGCAGGACAAACCACCTGCACCAATCTACTTCTTATTCATATAATAATATTATTATAACAACTTGGATGCCAAAGTACGTTAAACTTTGACCCCCTACATTGGCAAGCAGATAATGTGGTGGTAGTTTGAGTGAGCCAAAGAGGGGTGAAGAGACCAGAGGTTGAATGAGATATAAAAATATTTTCCAATTTCATTTCCCTCACAGAGAGTGTTACATTGTTTACATTTTCTAAGTATGACAGAAACTTGAGATTAGGTGCACAGTAGGCGATGTGCAAGTTTATGCTCATTTAAAAAAAATCGCAACAACATAAGCCAAAATGAAAAGCATTATACCCCCAAGAACACATTGATTCTGTGAATAGAGGTTTTGATTATGTGCGCGAAAGATAGTCGGGACTGTCTACAATTAAGTGTGGTTACAGATTTTACAAGTATTGTGCCATATTTAATACATGAAGCTGGGCTTGGGGTGGGTTATTTTTGAGGAATTCGCAGACAACGTTGACTCCGATACCAGACTTCACAAGCGTTCCAAGATTCGCTATCGAGTAAAATTTTTTACTTAAGCCAAGCCCAGCCCCCTCTAGGCTGATTTAATTATTTTTATGAACTTTGGGTCTCCATAGACTGAATGTCTGCTCCTTTCAAGGTGGTCAGAGAAACAGACACTCCTACACATATTTATATATACAGAAATGTGTAAAACGTGTCTGTTTGTCATTACAGGCTTATAGACACGTCAAATGCAACACAAAGCAAAAAAAGATTGCTGCAAAACTATTCCATTGAATTAATATAAAGTGTGGCAGGGGTAAAAATTTTCCAGTCATTCTCAAACTGGAGTTTATTTGTGATTTTAACGTTTTTAAATGGTCAAAACGCAAACCGCTTGCTGGGACAATCGCGTATTCATCCAGGTTTTCTCAACAAAGTACATCGTAGTGAACGAGGTATAGTGAAGTTTACCAAATATTGGACACCTCAACCAACGATCATTTGCCAAATCGGAAGCCGTCAAGTCTTGAAGATTGGCCAATTCAATATTGAGACAAACTGGTGTCATAAAGCAAGGTTTACACAGGTGCCAGTACATGTATAAAACTAACTGGTTATTAAAGGTGCCATGTACAGATTTTGGGCAGAATTAAACTAAATTCATCTAGTTCTAGTGATTCTTGCCAAAATTTTTATTCCAGAGTTGGCTGTCGTTAATTCCATCTATAGTATAAGCACAGTCAATGCATATCTGTACGCAACTTTTTTTGATACGCAACAACTTGTTGGAGGCCATAAAGCGGAGTTGCATAGAAGGTGGGCATCCCAATGATAGTTGTTGTGCCAAGACTTTTACAAGCATAGAGAATCAAGTTCGCAATTATTTTAAGATTCTTTTGAAGGTGTCTTGGTTCATTTTAGGTTATTGTTGATAGGTTTTCTACATTTTTATGTGTCTAATGGCAAGCCTAAGCAAAAGATATAAATTTTGTAACTAATATTGCTTTAGTTGTTGATATATTGGCCACGCAACATATCACGAGAATACCAATGTGTACATAATAGCAAACCTATCAACAATAAATTAAAATGCTGACTTTGATGCTCTTTAATGTCTCTGCACAATGATGGGATGCCCTCTTTTTATGCAAACAAGCAAAGTTTTGGCTACTCCTCTTTATGGGGTTATACAAATTGCTGCGCATGAAAAAGTTGCGTACAAATTGGCATCTATTGCGCTTATACTAGAGAAGGAATTAACGAGAGAAAAACTTCTAAAAATTAAAACTGGAGCTATTCGCAGATTTAATGTTAAGTATTTTTCAATTAGGGATTGGGGACAAATCACGGACGGTTACATATTGCTAACATGCAGTGATTGGAGTGTCAATCTAGCAATGCTGTGTTGGTCGAGGTCTTTTTTGAATTATTATTGCCATTAGTTGATAAAAAATAAACAAAGCAAGCTTGATTACTTTTTATTATAATCATTCAATATTATGATTAGCATCAAATTTATAGTGATGAAAATAATGATTACTATTATCAATTAATAACGATAGTTCAAGTTGTTAGTATTATTAAAATTCATTCACAATTTAAGTCAATTGAAAGAAATGTCTGGAAATATGTATATTATCATACCATCAGTAACACTATCATTTATTGTTATTGTATCAATATTTATAGTCTCCTAAGGTATGTTCTGAGCTCTGTTGAGGTAATAATAATGAGTAAGAACTACTGACAAGTTGTCCACCCTTCTGGTGCTTGCATGTAGGCAAGCTATCCTGTAAAAAATGTAAAAGAAATTCAATACCCTGGTAATTAGATTTCTGTAATAAATTATTCTTCATATAGCCATCACCAAGTTATTGAAGTGGAAATTGCTCGGAATTGGTAGCATCAACAATTCCCAGCTTCGAATGCAGTGGATTCCTTAATACAAGTTGAGTTATCTGGTCAAACTCTGGTCACAACTTTAGTCTTATGTGTATCTATCAACAATAAAGATGGCTACCCACCAAGCAAGTAAACTATCAGATGGAACCAAAGATAATGTGGCACTGTTATTTAAAGCAATATCGAATATTATAATATATGAATTCACAATGACAACATGTAATACAACAAAAGGTAAGTAAGCTGAAAAACTTGCTCTTCCAACCACACAGCTCAAAGGGCAGAATCAAAGAGAGAGCACACAAAAACTCAGCTTTACATTCCTTGCTATCAAAACGCTAAAACGAAAGCCAGTATAATCTCTGGCTTTCAAAAGCTACTAATATCGATATTGCCTAGCTATTTAATTGGAGTCTACCTAACGATTAAGAGAGGACAATTTCACCACATTATTATCAAGGGGTGAAAAAAACAACACAAAGACCTGCCTCTGTCACCAATTTTTTTTTAGAAACTTTAAAATAAATTTTCATACAGCTAGCCCTCTTCGACATTTAAAAGCAAATAGCTGCCTCCCTCACCAAAACTGGAGATCAATTGAGCCTGGCCTTATTAATTACAAGATTTCTGATGATGACACTTGTTTATAGCAACCGAGATACAGTGCTTGCCGCTTTCTGTGCAATCAAGCTGCTGATAGGTTTTCAGCGTACTTCTACAAAAATGTTATACATTTGAACGCCAATGCAAAGCATTAATTAATAACTGTTACATTAAACATTAAGGAGTGCGCATAATAATATAATTGCTTCATGCAAGAGTGGACAGAACTAATTGCCTGGAATTGATTGAGACAGTGGACAAGGCGCTTTTCTGATTATAAGTACATTTTTCAAAACTTGTTTCAACAATTACTAATTATTATTATTGTTGGTTGATGTGACATTAAAAATAATTATTAGTAAATTTGGTCTCATTGATTGTATTCATAAGATACTGGTCTACCCACTCAGAATATTTTAAAAATTTTCAGACTAATCCAAAAACTTTTTTGCACTAGCTAAATAAATAATTTGTTTGGTTTATTTCTTCAAAAGGAGGAGGCTCTTCGAAGTATTATTAATAATAACTACTAACTACTACTAACTAACTACTATTATATTATTAATTTAATGAATCAACCATGAATAATCACAACCGTTGAGTGAGTTATTAGTGAGTCTTTCCGTTTCTTCGATTTTAAAGTAAGCCAAGCTTCTTTTTTGTTTTGGTGACACAAGAAAATGATCAGATTTTCCCCTTATTTATTATTATCAATAATTTAATAATTATAATAATAATAATTATTATTATTATCACCAACAACAAAAGCAAAACGTACTGAGCACTGCTTGATTTATTTTATTGTTGTTGTTTGTACAATGTGGGAAACTACAAATTATAAAGATTCCAGTCCAAGTGACTTCAATGCTGCACAAAGGAACTGCTAGGTGGTAAACATGCTCATACCAATCGGTAATTAAAATTATTATTACTACTGTCAGTAGTAAGCTACTGATTGTTACCACATAACAGCGTGGGACTACCGCAGACGAACTGTGTCAGACTAGTTCCGCCTATTTGAATAACTGTGGCGCCGTTCATTTAGTTGCCTTGATCGTTGGTTATCATTTATAACCTTGGACCTACAAGGTAGGTCCATGCTTATGACCAAAGAGGGTACCCATACCCTCTTTGTTATGACTTATACAACATTCAGTCGTCTCCATGCAGTGGCCGTCAGTATACTATGTAACCGTTAACCATATTCCCCAAGTGAAGTTATCACTTACAGAATATGATCACGAACCTTTGGGGTTTGCCAAAAAAATAATAGAGACGATGCGCCCTGTAATGAAATTATTTCTACTAACCCAGCGTTTTTTAGCAAGTTTTGTGTGGAGGAGAATAGCCTGTTTGGTGGCTCAGAACGTTTTGTGTTTTAAACGTTTGAACGCTTTCCAAACCGTTTGAACGAATTTGAAATAGTCTTAACTTTTGCATACACTTCGGATCGCTTTGTGAAATCGTTCGTGAGCTTTGAAAATCCGAGCCGATTTGCTGGTTCGCTCTATTGATTATAGATCTACAGTTCATTTATGATGGATAATGTTTCTCCTAAACACTGAACAGTTGAATTTTCTTTAAATAAATGTTTTTGTTTATTAAATATTATTTGTTTTAAATTATTTTGAATAACAAATATAACCTAATTATAAATGTAAAAATTAATTTTAGAGATTATATTCAACAACATTTTGATACAGTTAACAAAGAGGGTAAGGAAAGAGTAATCACTCGCTATATGCGTTATACTGTCACATGGAGTACCAAAACCAAGGGATGCAACTTCAAAGGTATTCAGACTTGCGTCCTCTTGCGTCCCCTCTTTGCAGTTAATCAATTAACTTGCTCTATGTCTTTTGATCGACGTCTATGTTGATAAAGTTATATAGAGGCCATAAATAAAATGATGACGATCGCTTTTGGTTCAAAAGCCATGTGCTTTGCCAATTTTTCCAACTATTTCCTAATGATTTAGACCATTTTAAAATAGTTCAGACTATTTCAAAATAGTTCATACGGTTTGTAAATAGTTCATACTCTTTCTAAAGCGTCCATACGGTTTGTAATTTTCTAAATCATGTGAATCATTTCTAAGCCGTCTGAATTATTTGTAATGCTACATGTACATCTACCGATTACCTACCGATTTGCCCTTACCGATTGGAGATGACATCAAGGAGTTTCCCCTATTTTTTTCTCCAATTGCCATTCTCACGCAATACCGGTGAAACTCGCTACATTTTTTATATAGTTAGCCATAAAAAGATTTAAAACAACAAAGACGGGACGCTAAAAAACGATTCTTCATCTAAAAATAACTGCACTTGAGAAACAGTTTTGTTGGAAACATTAAAACCGCGAACGGTGATTTGATTGGTCCAATCGTAAAATATCTACCGATTTTTTGACCACGAGCAAAACCTACCAATAGCCTCAAATAAAATCCTACCGATTATTTCATTACGTCACACAGGAAACGGATGCAAGGAAATCCTCAATCGGTAAGGCAAATCGGGAGCTAATCGGTAGATGTACATGGGGTATAAGACAACTATACAGTTTGCAGAATTTACGATTGTTAGACAGGAAATACAGTTTTATATCATGAATCCCTCAACTGCTGAGGCCGACGATTAATTTATTATAACCAACAATCCTGCTTTTAAACATAGTTTCTTGGGGTATTTTACTACAGTTACCCAATTATTTAAAATGTAAAAGACGCTTTGCAAACCGTCTGGACTATTTCAAATCCGTTCATACGCTTCGAAAACGAAACCATCTAACGTTATGAGCCGCCATACCACTGACATGTGTCAGACCATTTGTTCCTTATAGTGTGCAGGATTTCACTGTGGGGGTGTGAGTTGGTAGCTCGGCCTACCTGCACAACCTCCCGAACTGTGATGGCAAACTGTGTCTATTGCTTCAGCAATACAACCCTCCCACAGGTCGACTAGTATCCTTAGGAGTGGTGCATTACCATCCTAGTCTACTAGCTAGCTGCCGGTTGCGTTAGCTATTCTAGTGTAAGGCAGAGGCCGAACTTTGAAGGGCGAACTAGTCAAAGCTAGGTTCGGCCAGCAGAGGTTCGGCTGATCTGTTCCAGTGCAAGGCAGAGGCCGAACTTTGAAGGCGAACTAGTCGAGCTAGGTTCGGCCAGCAGAGGTCCAGGCTGATCTGCTTATTAATTACTACTCGAGTAATGTTGTACGTGCATGTACTTGGCGCAGTGAAGTTATTGTTAGAGAACAAAGAAACTTCTGAGAGTGTGCAAGCTGACTCTGACTTTACTGCTGCCTAACACGGCTATTTATACAAAAGATTACATAATAGATTTCTGGTAGATACAAATAACAAAGGAAGCCACACCTAGCACAACTGGTTGGCTAGCATGGGCAAATCACACACAAAGGGTGGCACTAGGATAAATGGTTGACTGATTCCACATGGCACACGTATATGATTGCATGTTAAGTGAAAATAGTAATAAGCGTACATAGAACGAACTGCCCTAAAGCGTGGGCATAGAACTACTCATGTAGACAGTTAGGTAAGTAATAATAATAGAATGTTACGTTGGTGTCGACGCCGTCCGTCACAATAGCATAGCAATAAATTTTCTTAAAAAATCAGATGTTAAATATTTCTTTCATTTTTGTTTGGTTAGATATGACCATATACCATTCAAGAGCATCAGATTTTTTACTTCGTTCAATTTATCTTGGTGAGACATTTTCTAAAGACTAGTTGGTAAATGTTTTCTATGATAGGTGTATACTTCAATGCATATTTTTTTGTGATTTCTACAATATTTTACCGGATAGAGATTGTGCGCCAGACATTAAAATATGGCATTAGGATCAATTGCCAAAACTTATCTAAATGCGGTTGTATTGTAGTGTGCTTCTGTGATGCCAAATGAATGCCAGAGAGAAAAATGATCGACCAGGCGTTCTACGCTATTAAACCATGGGTATAATGGTTTGTTTTTATAGCTGTTACAGGCTAATGAAAATGTCAGCTATCTAAATCTTACAAGTATAATTGTATTTTATGTGTAGAACAATGAGAAATTCATCCGTATTTATTGGCAATATTTACTTCATTGAAAAACGGAGTTGCTCTACAGCGCCATTAAAATGCTAGAAATGTGACGTCATTGATAAAATAAGCTTTCGCGAATCCAAGTAGGAAACGTTACTTTTATAGAAAAGGTGCCTGTATTAATCGGAAGATATTTCAGTTTTTATTGGGTTCTGTGACATCTCACCCAACCCAGTCAAATAAAACATATTGATAATTCATTTCAACACCTGCTAAGAAATTTACTCCCATGGATTTTGTCAAATTTATCATCAAAAAGTGTATAAAATATAAAACAATTCCATCGGACCTTTTGTTAGCAAGATTCTGATTGGCTGAAGTTGTTGTTGGCTTTAGCACCAGATATTCTAGTATTTCTAGTAGACCTACAATAAAACATTTTATATCATCGTGTAGAGCAGAATCTCCTCTATTTTCTGGTCTTTATTTGAGGTAAATCTGCCAGTCGAAACAGAAACCGCTTCATGAGAACCGCACCCCGTTCCTTGTCGGGCAAAAAATATTTTTTCTTGCTGAGATAGTTTGAAATAATATTTTTTGCAGAGAACCTCCACGGATGAAATTTGTTCTGATAAATGGTTAGATTATATTTATTTAGGCATGCTGGAGTTGTTTAGAAGTGGAAATGACAGGTAGTATGCTAGAAATTAATTATTTGGATGACGACGATATTGTTGACTAGTAATTTTTTATTATTTTTCATTTTTTTTTTCAAAGTGTTGATTATTATGGTTCTTTATATCAGAAGATAGCGCTTGAAATTCTCTATTCAGTGGTGTAAAAAGTCAGGTGCTAGCTTGAATAGAAAAAAAAAAATTAATATTATTCTTTGAAAAAATGTCCGGGATTATTTTTGCAAAAACAAGGCCAACTTTGATTGACGTGTTATGGCTAATGTGGTGGCCCATTAATTCTTCAAAATTACCTACATGCATCAGAATTGAATTTTCTTTCTATCTGTTGCCTCAGTTTTTTGTTTGGAGCTTTACTTTTGGTGTTTTTTCAAAGCAACAATGTCAATTTTCAGAAATTCTTTCGTCTGATTAATGAAACGCGCAACCTAATTGGCTAACAATTTTATACTATCCGATAACTTCAGTGTGTGAAAAAAGGTCTATAAATCTTGGACGGGCACAGTTTTTTTATTAATGACGTCACATATCTTGGAGTTGTCCCAGCAAGTGTGTTTTTGGGTGTCTCAAAATTTAGCTGAATTATTTTGTTTTTTTTAGCATGTTCATGGGATATTTATAATATATAAAGCTAATAAAGCTTAATTATAAGGTTACATCAGCCTATAACTGCTGTAAAAAGCAACCATTATACCCATGGTTTAAGCCTGGTTCACATACATCGTAGATGCTCGCAAGTGATTGCAGATCCTCGTACGACGGATCCGCGATACATGTTCACATAAACTTGGCAAACTCACGATCGCAAGATATATAATCACTCTCTTGAATGGGAGGTAATAAAATCTCTTTACTGACCAACGACTATACACATACTAAATGAATTATCGTTGTCGAATTACACCAAATAATTTATTATTTTTAACAATCTTAAAAAATTTACTATATTTTTACTCATATTATCTTTAAATATTATTCCATATTTTTTCATTAAATTTAAAACTGTTGTTCAATGGTGCGTTATTATTTTTTAACATCTCTTAATATAAAATTTTGAATCTCAATTTATGATAAAATACTAATTATGCTATTATATAAAAATTTACAGAAAGTATATATATTGTGCAGGATTTCACTGTGGGGGTGTGAGTGGTAGCTCGGCCTACCTGCACAACCTCCCGAACTGTGATAGCAACCGTGTCTAATGCTCTAGCAATACAATCCTCCCACAGGTCGACTTAGTAGTCTGAGAAATGGTGATTAACCATCCCAGTTACTAGCGAGCTGCCGATTGCGTTAGCTGTTATCAGTGTGTAAGGCAAGGGTCGAACTTTGAAGGGCGAACTAGTCAAGCTAGGTTCGGCCAGCAGAGGTTCGGCTAATCTATTTCAGTGCAGTGCAGAGGTCGAACATTGAAGGCGAATTTAGGCAAGACTAAGTTCGGCCAGCAGAGGTTCAGACTGATCTGCTTGTATATTACTACTCGAGTAATGGTGCGCAGTGAAGTTATTTGTTAGAGAACAAAGAAACTTCTGAGAGTGTGCAAGCTGACTCTGACTTTATTGATGCAAAACATCCATATTTATGTACATGATTACATAACTGATAAGTGACAAACAAAAGGTGGCCACACCTAGCACAGCAATTGGCTAGAGTGTGCCAATAAGGTAAAAGGGGTGGCTCTAGAGTAAATGCATGGTTGAGCTCACATGGTACACATATAAGATTAAAAGGTACAGCAAGATAAAATGATAGTAAATAAAAGGTACATAGAGCTATCGGCTCTGAAGCGTATACAATAGAGATAAGAATGTAGACTAATAGATTCGATAAGTGAGTGTTACATAGAACTGGACTAATAGATTCGGTAAGTGAGTGTCGCATAGAACTAACCAATAGAACTCAGTACTAAGAAATGTCCAAGATGGCGCCGATCCTCCACAATATTTATACATTTAAATCAACTATCACAATATTTCCCTCAGAAAATTAATAATAAGTAATAATCAATATTTATAATTAAACAATAATTTTATTATTTATTAAAATTTTTTGATGGCAGTCACTTTTACATGAGTAACCTTGACCTGAATGTGGTTTTTGAGAAAGTAAGAAAATTTACTTTTTATCGTACGACGGTTGCACGAAAGTTTGTTCAGCTGAACCTTTCTACGAGCCTCTACGACGTCGTACGAGCCACAGGAAATCCAGGTTCACATACATCGCAGATGCTCGTACGAGGGATCCGCAATCACTTGCGATCATCTACGATATGTATGTGAACCAGCCTTTAGCTGACCGACCCATCAGTTGATCTCTACCAAATTCACGATTGGAGTGGTAAATGATGCACGCCTTTCATTTTGCAGTTGCATAGGAAAACTAATTAGAGTTTCAAATTAATGTTTTGAATGGGTGGTAGTAATCAAACATTTTAAACACTCAGTTCAATGTGTGAGGCGAATTATGCTTGTTTTAGGTTGCCGGAGTCGCGTTACCTATGAGTAACAACTTGAAAAAAGAATTCGTAATTTGTCTATTATGGATTTTATAACCTGCCTAAAATTAGGAGGAACTCGAACCATTCTTATTGGTGAGTAGACTTTATTTAAATTTATTTATGCATCTTGTGCCAGGTGCTACAAAACATCTGTTATAGAAATTTTTTTTCAATGCCTAGATTGGTCATTACTGTCAGCTCTTTCAATTAGCCTTGACTAAAATCCCATTTTGGCCTCCTGATTGTTGACAAAGCTGACACTTCCTATTCACCATTTTGATAGTAAAGTGAAAGTAAATGCTGTGTAGATCATCGGCTGCTTGTCAATTTTATATTCAACGATATATTATTGTAGGTCTAGAAAATGTTTGAAATTATAAATAGATTAGTCATAGCGAGGTCATAATTTTTACTGGCTTATTTGTATATGAGAGGCTTTATGAGTATTCGCTCTATAATTTTGTAAAACAGAAATTTTTGTATCATTTCTACCTTTATGACTTTTGTACGTTTCTGCTATTGTTGTCATTTTGTGCAGTAACAACAACCTCCTTGCTGTACACTTGCTCACTCGTATTCTCATTTTGCTTTGGCCTTTGCTATTGTAAATTTTATCTTGTTGTTTTCTGCTTCCTTAATGATGTTGGTTTTTTCGTGATACTAGTTTGTGTGGATGAAAGACCTCCAGACATTTTCTTACACCGCAGCCAACATGATTTACTGTATAAATATATCTCGTGCAGTGATAGCATCCAAATATTTGTGGAATATTTCCACCTAACCATGCTGTAGCCATTTTGGCTGTGGTAATACATAAATCAGTTTTACAGGTGGGTAGCTTGCGATAGGCAGAATAATCTATTGTTAAATATCAACACCGGAAATGGTATAGAAGTTATCAATAGCCTGTTGAAAACAACTTTTGCATTTAAATATACTTGGTTAAAGTCTCAGTTATATTGTAACACAAAACTCAGAATACATTTGACAATACAACTGGCTACTGAGCTCTGCAATCCAAAAACGACTGCAACTGAGTGACATGACTCATATTGACTGACAGGAAGTGAAGGGCGATGCAATGCATGAACCTGTATGCACAGAGCAAATAAAACGGACAACACATAATGACAACTATTGTGGTGGAATTTTGTGACCACTACCATTGCGCAAGGTGCCCCTGACAACTGCTGGGTGTCAGGCACGCCTAAATAGAGCCTGGCACAGCCAGAACACAAGCAAGTCAGCCGGTAGAAACCCTACTGGCCCTGCGGCATTTACTGCCGGCCCTGCAGCATTCACTGCCGGCCCTGCAGCATGCACTTCCGGCCCTGCAGTGCCACTACAGACCCTATACCGGGTCGGTGAGGAAAGAACTACTATAGCCTGAGAACCCAAATTGATACCAAAGATGCAGGAGCCCGACTTTGCAGCATAGCTGTCCTCAGACAAGACCAAAGCCAAGGGCCACAAGCCATAAGGACCAGGAACTAGAGCTACTCATTGCACCATCATGAATCAGCAAGATTGACTGATAAGCTCCGCCCCCTACTTCTGGGCGCCTTGCATGTTTAACCCTATATTAACCAATGATTGTATCACTTATTTATATCTCATGTTCTGATTAGTGTAACAACTTTCTGCCACTGCTGATTTGTTGCCCCCTTATTTGGGCCTATGTTTTAATCCTGTTCTGCCTATAAAAGGCAGAACACTTCACATTATTCTTTGTATTGTATTGGGATTTTGCTTGTGATTGAGCCAAGTAGCATAATACATTTACCGTTATTATACATTGCTGGTTATGCTGTATAATAAACTATGGTATACTCAACAAGACATTGAGTTGTGTGTTTGAGCCGTGGGCTCTGAGAACAGTTGTGGAGTCGGTATACTCCTCTGTTAGAAGTTGACCTCTGGAGTGAGGTGTTGTTGGTGGACGTTTGGTCAGCCCCCCAAAATCCACTACACTATTTACCAAAAAAAAATCAACTTGCATCACAGAACAGAGTACTTGCAGAGTGCTCATCTGACTGGTTCCTTGGCTTATACATACTGAGCACTCATCTGACTGGTTCCTTGACTGATACATACTGAGTACTCATCTGACTGGTTCCTTGACTAAATGGTAGTCCCTTACATTCATATAACTATAAGTTCATACATTTGTTCTATAACAACATGATGTATTTATTCCATCCATTCAGACTTCATATGTCTGTTCTATTACATCATGTATTTATTCCATCCATTCAAACTCCATATATATATACTATACTACATCATGTATTTATTCCATCCATTCAGTCTCCATATATCTGTTCTATTACATCATGTATTTATTCCATCCATTCAAACTCTATATATATACTCTATTACATCATGTATTTATTCCATCCATTCAGACTTCATATGTCTGTTCTATTACATCATGTGTTTATTCCATCCATTCAGACTTCATATGTCTGTTCTATTACATCATGTATTTATTCCATCCATTCAGACTTCATATATCTATTCTATTACATCATGTATTTATTCTATCCTTTCAAACTTCATATATACATGAATATACTCTATATTACAGTATTATTGGTAGACAACCTGATAGCAAGGTATCATCTGAAATAAGTAGAACAAAACAAATAAATAGACACACATACAATGCCTACAAGCATAGATATCAAAATAACACTAGTAAAAAGCATGAACAATTATACCGCATACAAAAGGTTTAAATTGGGTGTTCAGGTCTGGCAGGAGAGAAGTTTGTGTAAGGGCGTGTATTACTGATGACAGAGTTATTATTCTCACAGGAAACAACTCCATAATAATTTGAGAGACGTTTCTATTTTGGTAGATAGTTTGTTGCAGCCAACCAGAGGAATACACAACTTCTTGTAGAAAACATTTACTCGGCATAAATAAAGGCAAACACTCAACGTAGCCATAATTCAACAGGACCACTATTGACTTTAGCCATTATTCGACTCGGGCCATTATTTGATGCAACCTACATTAATTTTGGCCGCTATTCGACAAGGCTATTATTCAACAGGGCCATGATTCAACAGGTCTATTATTCAACAAGCTCGTGCGGCAGTAGTGGCTCCAAGTGATGGAATTTAAGTGTTTGGCTCATCAATAATTATAAAATGCTGGAACCTCGTCATCTGTCCATTCAACTCTGGGCACTGTAACCATCATTTTCTGCACCGAACGCCTACAACCATAAAATATGACATACTGTAGAGATTGTCAGAGCTTTCTAGCTATTGTGCACTGTATTAGGCAGGGCAATTGAGTAACTGGACAGTGGGCGTGTCAGTACAAAACAATAAAACTATGTATTGCTCCGTATGAAAGATAGGATGTTTTTTACAACACTCGACTTGAACTCAATCTGGACTTGGCCTTGACTCGACTGCCAAACAACCTACTGTCTGACTACCAGACACAACTAAGGCAGCTGGGCAAACAGATCAACAATGGTAACGTAGGCATATATGTTTAATGAGTATAAAAGGTACACAAATCACAGAGTACGGTATATTCACTAGCACTGCTAACCAAGACCTGCCAGTTGTGAACATTGGCTCCTATTTGGAGAGTTCAGTGTTAATCACAAAATAGCTCCGTTTGATCGACTCTTTATCAGGTTGTCTTGTGTAGCTCCTCCTATAGCACTTCTTTATGCAAGAGCTTTGTGCCGAGTCTTCACAGTATGTCTGTCTTCAGCTATGGAAATTGTAGTACCTTCCATTCTTTTGCTACTGGACTGGAGCGTGGTGCACACGATGGGATACAACTGTGGTAAAATTACTGTCAATTTCTACCATTGTTTTGCAGTGGAAATGGAGACTTTCAATCACACTAGGGGGTTGAAACGTGGAGGGCATGGAGCGGAGGTTGCTTAGACAGTTTTACAGGACTGGGTTGGGGGTACTGAGAGCAGGGGGGTTGTGGTGTAAAGCACTATTTCACAAAGGATACAAGAAACTTCTAGCAACACCAGCAACCAACACAGCCAGTGCAAGAAAATGCAACTGTCGAAATCCTTTACAACTTCGCTTCTACCTCTGACAAGTGTATAATTGAATACACGAAACTATTAGTAATATATAACATCAACTTAGTAACATCTTGTTTTATTACCATTCTTATAGAGGTTAGCTCATCGAGGTTTGAGCACTCTGTGGCAGATTTACTATCACCACTAAGAGATAAAATAGTAAAAGATGGTAAAGCTATCGGCTGACTACAAATTGTTTCATGTGCTAGAAAAAAAATGGAAAAAGAAAAGAATTCTAGGCACAATCATCAGGTCGGCTCTCAACTAGCACGTGAAACAATTTGTAGTCAGCCGATAGTTTTAACATATTTTACTATTTTATCCTTAGTACCTAGCTCCTCAACTTTTCCTTGTTGAGCACTGTTTTACTTGCTTCGGTCTTGACTGGTTTTTTTCATCTCTCCGGCACCGAA
This sequence comes from Cryptosula pallasiana, assembly GCA_945261195.1. Classification (NCBI taxonomy): domain Eukaryota; kingdom Metazoa; phylum Bryozoa; class Gymnolaemata; order Cheilostomatida; family Cryptosulidae; genus Cryptosula; species Cryptosula pallasiana. The sequence continues at coordinate 51,594,555 of OX183133.1, read as the reverse complement.
TATTAATAATTATTTATTTATTTTTTATTTATTTGATTATTTCTACTTAGTCTATGCCCCTGTGCACACCTTGTGCCCCACCAGCCATACTTCTACTATTTTATATACATTGTAGATGTATATATATACTAGGTGGCTTGCCCATTTTAAACAATGAATTAATGTGGTCAGAAATATTGTTGCCCTACTCCCCCGTCACTTTTCCCTTGGTCATTTCGTTCCTTATTCACCTCTCATGCTCGCCTCCTGCCGTGCACGCCTTCTCTCTTGGTAGCCTCCTCCCTTGGCACCTCCCTTTGCGGTAGGCTCTTTCCGTGGCCAGTTTCTCGCATTTAATAACAGTTTTTCCTAGAGTGCGTACTTTGACAGTAACTATCAAAGGTAATCAGGAAAATACAAAACAGCAGCATTGTGGTAATAATAAATTCAAAGAGCAATATTATCGAATAATAATAATACAATGATAAGATGATAACCACCCTTTTAATTTTCATTATTTTGAAACTGTCGATGGTGATAAATTTGGTAGTAAATTTTATATTATTACTTTTAATAGTTTCATCACTGTTGTCATAGACTAAGTTACTAGAAATAGTGTTATCACTGTTGTCATAGACTAAGTTACTAGAAAGTGTTATCACTGTTGTCATAGACTGAGTTACTAGAAATAGTGTTATCACTGTTGTCATAGACTAAGTTACTAGAAATAGTGTTATCACTGTTGTCATAGACTAAGTTACTAGAAATAGTGTTATCACTGTTGTCATAGACTAAGTTACTAGAAATAGTGTTATCACTGTTGTCATAGACTGAGTTACTAGAAATAGTGTTATCACTGTTGTCATAGACTGAGTTACTAGAAATAGTGTTATCACTGTTGTCATAGACTAAGTTACTAGAAATAGTGTTATCACTGTTGTCATAGACTGAGTTACTAAAACGTAAACAATAATGAAAGCTAGAAATAATGGCTGTAGCTGGTAATAAGTAGTAATAATAAATAATAAATTAACAGTTAGGAAAAACATTGCTAATAATGATGACTAAAATAAACATTAATAATAATTAGTGAAATCCAATAATTATTCTGAATTGAAATATATGGACAAACTAATATCATAACAATGATAATGAGATATTTTTGCCAAGTAAAAAACAAACAACAACAACCATCGTTAATTATAATATTAATGTACAGGATTTTTGGTTAGGGTGGTAGTCACCACCTGCGGTGGCATACACCTGTACCAGACCTCATGTTATACTGACTCAAGAATGAACGACTGCTTGTCTGATTTAGTAACGACTGCCCAACAGTCATATTGTCTGACTATTGCCTGACTATTGTCTGACTATTGCCTGACTATTGTCTGACTATTGTCTGACTATTGTCTGACTATTGTCTGTATCTGACTCTCTCCATACATTATATTAAACTCCCTCCATACATTATATTAAACTCTCTCCATACATTATATTAAACTCCCTCCATACATTATACTAAACTCTCTCCATACATTATATTAAACTCCCTCCATACATTATATTAAACTCCCTCCATACATTATATTAAACTCCCTCCATACATTATATTAAACTCCCTCCATACATTATATTAAACTCTCTCCACACATTATATTAAACTCCCTCCATACATTATATTAAACTCTCTCCATACATTATATTAAACTCTCTCCATACATTATATTAAACTCCCTCCATACATTATATCAAACTCTCTCCATACATTATATTAAACCCCTGCCATACATTATATTATATATACAGAGATATGTACTTGATATTCAGTTTACAGCACAGTACTGACATGTATATATACTTACTTGGTAATAGCTTTACAGTACAGTACTGACACACTTCTCAGATTTTTACATCCTTTTCGGAGGTACCTCATGGCCTTGTCTCTACCAAAACAAACGCCTTATATAACACATATCAGACCTATATTATATACTAGACACTTTCGGCTGAGGTCACGCCAAGCCACCATTGTGAGGCATGGGCGAATTTTTCTTGTTTCAGCTAGTATAAATTAGCATTTCTTCATGCAGTGGCTTCGCAAGAAATTTAGCGCCAAGCTATTTGGAAGAAACAACGCCAGTTTAAAAATTAGGAGTTGTCTTTTCTGTAATTACACACTGCGATTCAAAGCAAAGCCATTTTAGGGTAATTAATATTTCCGCTTTGGATACTGCAACCAAAATAACGTGTCTTCATCATGCAAGCAACGATCGTTGACGGAAGGATATAATATTTATGATAATTTATGATATTGATATTTACGGTATCAATATATTAGTGAGGCCAAAAGTAATTGTTTATTTTGTTGCATTGTTTTAGCACAGGTTCCCAACCCATTTTTGCCAAAGTACCATTTAGCATCAATGCGGCGAAATTATGCGTCAATTCGTAAAATTGAGTTTGATCAAGGATATCATATCCATTTAATATCTATCGTAAATAATGAAAACAAACTGATCTTAACAGCAGGATAGTATATTGTGGTAGATTTTGGTGAACATTCGTAGTAAACTGGGAGTTTTCTCCACCTTATCCCCACTCGGTGCGCTAGCATTCCACCTACAGCCATCGGTAAGATGCTGTGCCGGTGGCAAAGCTATACTGTGCTGGTAGCACAGCGTACAGGGTCGGTAGTGACCCCTACAAAGCCGATAGTGACCTCTACAGGGCTGGTATGGTGACTCAGGGCCGGTCAAAGATGGCTGTCATAGTAGAGAGTTTCCAAAACCAGCTAGGATCTTACACTAACCCAGAAAAAGAAGCTACCTACCCTAACATCCGCAGTAACCAGGACCACAAACTATCCAGAGCCTTGAGACCCTGTAGGACACTCTGATTGGACAATAGGAGACAGGACTCCGCCCTTAGCCACTTGGCAGCTATTCTCTTCAATTTCTATTTACCGCATGATTGGCTATTTATATGTGCACTTGTATTGGTTCAACTACTTCCTGTGCTCTTACTGTTATACAAATTATGCTAATTACTTCCTGTGAGTCCTCCGATAAAAGGAGAGACTTTTGCCACAATCATTGCATTCATTCTCATGTCTTGCCACAAATACCCTAGAGGAATAATTACTCTTTAGGACTTTGTCTTATGAGAATACGGCCACTATTCGAACACCACTCCGTGTTGTTTGTGTGAGCCATGAGCTCGAGCTATACCGGGTAATTCGGTCGCCTGATTGCACAGTTGTCTCTGTCGAGCAGTACAGTGTCCCCTCTGGAGAGAGGTACAGTGCTCCTTTTGGAGAGAGGTACAGTGTCCCCTCTGGAGAGAGGCAAAATACTTAAGCATAACGGACTTCCATGGAACCAGACCGGAATCCATTACAATATTACTTTCTCCCCGATTGTATGTAGCTTCTTTTCCTTTGCTATCCTGAGTGCCACTAGATAGGCTGTGCCTAAGTGAAGTAATGAATGTGTGGTCAGCCGTGTCCAGAGCTATTTTATATAAGGAGCACTCCACTGGAGCCAGTTTCACAAAAGCTCATATAAGTCATCATTGGCTGAAATAGTTTTTATGCATTTATTCAATATTTGTAGCATAAAATGAAATTATTTTTGCAGTAATACCTGTGTGAAGATCTTTTGTTTCAATCTAGCACAAATATTTATTTCATTAAGCTGAATTTTGTTGCAAAACCTTGTTTAAAACTTTTACACACCATCGGAGCCAGGAATAAACAAGGATTCATCTCTCCTTTGGAGGGATAACTCTATATTGAATGAGCAGTACTGGACATTGAGATGTTGTTAATACGTTTACTAAAGATTATGCGTCCTGTACTGCAAAAATGTTCACTTTCAGGCCAGAGAGCTTACATGACCTTTTGTAATTGTATACAGGTCGAACAGTCGCCTTAGTTACCATATGGCAGACACGTGCAGTAACGAAGTGCCACTTGGTTTGTGGGGAAAAAATAAAATGATAATAAGATAAGTGGAATAATCCTACTGAGATGCTGGTAACTAATATTATTGTGCAGTGTTTACTCTTTGAAATCGGTGTTCGAACTAAATCCGCTAACTTACTTATTTTGCATACTATTTATTATTATTTTCTTTCTTCATAAATAGCCGACTGAATAACAAAAACCCGTAATTGGCTACTCTGAAGTGAAGAAGGAATAATGTTAAATAAGTGGTATGCTCATTGGTACAGTAGAAAATAATTATTTTTTGAGAATGTTTATGTTATTAATGTATATGATTATTTAAATTATTTTGAGATTATAATTTTACGAATAACTTTTGGCTATTATTAATATTTATAAGCTATTTGTTATTTAAATTTTTACATGTGATAGTTGAATGGTACAAGGAAAATAGTTTATAACTCCTATTTGTTATAATACAAGCAGTAATGTAAGCACTGTATTTCGGCCCTTATTACTTTCCTTCAAATTAGATGTTTTGTTTAAAGTTCTCAGAGAGCTAAGGGACATTCTAAGCATTCATGTGATTGGTTGTTTAAAGCTTTAGCTAGTCAATTTGTTGCATTATGACCTGTTGAAAATGAGCCCTTTTTTATAAGTTATTGTGTGGTCAGTCACGAATTAGGCTCCAAAGGGTCCCGTGACAAGGGCAGTTGGCAACACTTTGATTACTTCACTTAGGGCTTACTTCTGCCTTGTGGTACAGGGCAACACGGCCTAACTCGTCGAAGCAGCCTTTTCACTGCTTTGTTCATGTCTTTAAAAACATGCCATATTTTTTTTGGCTTTGTCAATCTATCATAATGTACATATAGCTACAATTGCGTACTAAAGTACATAATAAGTCTATGAGAGCTACATGCAAATGCTCTGCGCACTATTTTCTCTCCAAATACCAACCTCGACCTTATAATGTCATCTGTTGGCTGAAAATGGAGAGAGTGCACAACTTCTCAACAAGTTTATGCATTGGGCAGTGATTGTCAACTAGCTTGATAGCCTATAACTGAAAATGGAGAGAGTGCACAACTTCTCAACAAGTTTATGCATTGGGCAGTGATTGTCAACTAGCTTGATAGCCTATAACTGAAAATGGAGAGAGTGCACAACTTCTCAACAAGTTTATGCATTGGGCAGTTATTGTCAACTAGCTTGATAGCCTATAACTGAAAATGGAGAGAGTGCACAACTTCTCAACAAGTTTATGCATTGGGCAGTGATTGTCAACTAGCTTGATAGCCTATAACTGAAAATCACTGCCGAAAATGTATTAAGTTGTTCACTTGTATTGTACCCTCTAAATCTCTGAAATGTAGCCCACGTTGGGAACCCCTGTTTCAGCAGAAATAAATATTTATCATTTTATTATTATAAAATAATCATTTTTCAGCCGGTATGACATATAACTGTTGTAAGAGAAGACAACTTAATAAATTTATTTCTTTGCACGACTACATGTTTTGCTAGATTTCCGTGCGTCCAGCGTTGAGAAAAATTAAAAATTAGCAGAGTTCTTCCCGTTAACTTAGCGAAAGCGCCTACGCTATATACAACATGCACACCATATACAACATACACATTGTATACAACATGTACACTGTATACAACAAGTACAACCATATACAACATGTACACCACATACAACATGTACACCACATACAACATGTACACCACATACAACATGTACACCACATACAACATGTACACCACATACAACATGTACACCACATACAACATGTACACCACATACAACATGCACACCACATACAACATGTACACCACATACAACATGTACACCACATACAACATGTACACCACATACAACATGTACACCACATACAACATGTACACCACATACAACATGTACACCACATACAACATGTACACCACATACAACATGTACACCATATACAACATGTACACCACATACAACATGTGCTCTGCATACTTACGTCAAGAGAATACATCCGCTCATGTTTAATTCCCTCAAGTAATGGCACACACCAGAGAGATACTGAACACTCTGGTCTGTTAGCTACAAACAGTATATACAACAGATATGATATGTACAATATATATACAACAGACATAATATGTACAATATATATACTAGATATAATATGTACAATATATATACTAGATATAATATGTACAATATATATACTAGATAAAACATGTACAATATATATACAACAGATATAATATGTACAATATATATACTAGATATAATATGTACAATATATATAATAGATATAATATGTACAATATATATACAACAGATATAATATGTACAATATGTATACTAGATATAATATGTACAATATATATACTAGATATAATATGTACAATATATATACTATATATATAATGTACAATATATATACTAGATATAATATGTACAATATATATACAACAGATATAATATGTACAATATATATACTAGATATAATATGTACAATATATATAATAGATATAATATGTACAATATATATACTAGATATAATATGTACAATATATATACAACAGATATAATATGTACAATATGTATACTAGATATAATATGTACAATATATATACAACAGATATAATATGTACAATATATATACTAGATATAATATGTACAATATATATACTAGATATAATATGTACAATATATATAATAGATATAATATGTACAATATATATACTAGATATAATATGTACAATATATATACAACAGATATAATATGTACAATATGTATACTAGATATAATATGTACAATATATATACAACAGATATAATATGTACAATATATATACAACAGATATAACATGTACAATATGTATACTAGATATAATATGTACAATATATATACTAGATATAATATGTACAATATATATACTATATATAATATGTACAATATATATACTAGATATAATATGTACAATATATATATACTAGATATAATATGTACAATATATATACAACAGATATAACATGTACAATATGTATACTAGATATAATATGTACAATATATATACTAGATATAATATGTACAATATATATACTATATATAATATGTACAATATATATATACTAGATATAATATGTACAATATATACACTAGATATAATATGTACAATATATATACTAGATATAATATGTACAATATATATACAACAGATATAATATGTACAATATATATACAACAGATATAATATGTACAATATATATACAACAGATATAATATGTACAATATATATACTATATATAATATGTACAATATATATACTAGATATAATAAGTACAATATATATACAACAGATATAATATGTACAATATATATACTAGATATAATATGTACAATATATATACAACAGATATAATATGTACAATATGTATACTAGATATAATATGTACAATATATATAATAGATATAATATGTACAATATATATACTAGATATAATATGTACAATATATATACAACAGATATAATATGTACAATATGTATACTAGATATAATATGTACAATATATATACTAGATATAATATGTACAATATATATACTATATATAATATGTACAATATATATACTAGATATAATATGTACAATATATATACAACAGATATAATATGTACAATATATATACAACAGATATAACATGTACAATATGTATACTAGATATAATATGTACAATATATATACTAGATATAATATGTACAATATATATACTATTTATAATATGTACAATATATATACTAGATATAATATGTACAATATATATATACTAGATATAATATGTACAATATATATACAACAGATATAACATGTACAATATGTATACTAGATATAATATGTACAATATATATACTAGATATAATATGTACAATATATATACTATATATAATATGTACAATATATATATACTAGATATAATATGTACAATATATACACTAGATATAATATGTACAATATATATACTAGATATAATATGTACAATATATATACAACAGATATAATATGTACAATATATATACAACAGATATAATATGTACAATATATATACTATATATAATATGTACAATATATATACTAGATATAATAAGTACAATATATATACTAGATATAATATGTACAATATATATACAACAGATATAATATGTACAATATATATACAACAGATATAATATGTACAATATATATACTAGATATAATATGTACAATATATATACAACAGATATAATATGTACAATATATATACTAGATATAATATGTACAATATATATACAACAGATATAATATGTACAATATATATACAACAGATATAATATGTACAATATATATACAACAGATATAATATGTACAATATATATACTAGATATAATATGTACAATATATATATACTATATATAATATGTACAATATATATATACTAGATATAATATGTACAATATATACACTAGATATAATATGTACAATATATATACTAGATATAATATGTACAATATATATACAACAGATATAATATGTACAATATATATACAACAGATATAATATGTACAATATATATACTATATATAATATGTACAATATATATACTAGATATAATAAGTACAATATATATACTAGATATAATAAGTACAATATATATACTAGATATAATATGTACAATATATATACTAGATATAATAAGTACAATATATATACTAGATATAATATGTACAATATATATACTATATATAATATGTACAATATATATACTAGATATAATAAGTACAATATATATACTAGATATAATATGTACAATATATATACTAGATATAATAAGTACAATATATATACAACAGATATAATATGTACAATATATATACAACAGATATAACATGTACAATATGTATACTAGATATAATATGTACAATATATATACTAGATATAATATGTACAATATATATACTATATATAATATGTACAATATATATACTAGATATAATATGTACAATATATATATACTAGATATAATATGTACAATATATATACAACAGATATAACATGTACAATATGTATACTAGATATAATATGTACAATATATATACTAGATATAATATGTACAATATATATACTATATATAATATGTACAATATATATATACTAGATATAATATGTACAATATATACACTATATATAATATGTACAATATATATATACTAGATATAATATGTACAATATATACACTAGATATAATATGTACAATATATATACTAGATATAATATGTACAATATATATACAACAGATATAATATGTACAATATATATACAACAGATATAATATGTACAATATATATACTATATATAATATGTACAATATATATACTAGATATAATAAGTACAATATATATACAACAGATATAATATGTACAATATATATACTAGATATAATATGTACAATATATATACTATATATAATATGTACAATATATATATACTAGATATAATATGTACAATATATACACTAGATATAATATGTACAATATATATACTAGATATAATATGTACAATATATATACAACAGATATAATATGTACAATATATATACAACAGATATAATATGTACAATATATATACTATATATAATATGTACAATATATATACTAGATATAATAAGTACAATATATATACTAGATATAATATGTACAATATATATACAACAGATATAATATGTACAATATATATACAACAGATATAATATGTACAATATATATACTAGATATAATATGTACAATATATATACAACAGATATAATATGTACAATATATATACTAGATATAATATGTACAATATATATACAACAGATATAATATGTACAATATATATACAACAGATATAATATGTACAATATATATACTATATATAATATGTACAATATATATACTAGATATAATAAGTACAATATATATACTAGATATAATATGTACAATATATATACACTAGATATAATATGTACAATATATATACTAGATATAATATGTACAATATATATACAACAGATATAATATGTACAATATATATACAACAGATATAATATGTACAATATATATACTATATATAATATGTACAATATATATACTAGATATAATAAGTACAATATATATACTAGATATAATAAGTACAATATATATACTAGATATAATATGTACAATATATATACTAGATATAATAAGTACAATATATATACTAGATATAATATGTACAATATATATACTATATATAATATGTACAATATATATACTAGATATAATAAGTACAATATATATACTAGATATAATATGTACAATATATATACTAGATATAATAAGTACAATATATATACAACAGATATAATATGTACAATATATATACAACAGATATAACATGTACAATATGTATACTAGATATAATATGTACAATATATATACTAGATATAATATGTACAATATATATACTATATATAATATGTACAATATATATACTAGATATAATATGTACAATATATATATACTAGATATAATATGTACAATATATATACAACAGATATAACATGTACAATATGTATACTAGATATAATATGTACAATATATATACTAGATATAATATGTACAATATATATACTATATATAATATGTACAATATATATACACTAGATATAATATGTACAATATATATATACTAGATATAATATGTACAATATATACACTAGATATAATATGTACAATATATATACTAGATATAATATGTACAATATATATACAACAGATATAATATGTACAATATATATACAACAGATATAATATGTACAATATATATACTATATATAATATGTACAATATATATACTAGATATAATAAGTACAATATATATACTAGATATAATATGTACAATATATATACAACAGATATAATATGTACAATATATATACAACAGATATAATATGTACAATATATATACTAGATATAATATGTACAATATATATACAACAGATATAATATGTACAATATATATACTAGATATAATATGTACAATATATATACAACAGATATAATATGTACAATATATATACAACAGATATAATATGTACAATATATATACTAGATATAATATGTACAATATATATACTATATATAATATGTACAATATATATATACTAGATATAATATGTACAATATATACACTAGATATAATATGTACAATATATATACTAGATATAATATGTACAATATATATACAACAGATATAATATGTACAATATATATACAACAGATATAATATGTACAATATATATACTATATATAATATGTACAATATATATACTAGATATAATAAGTACAATATATATACTAGATATAATATGTACAATATATATACAACAGATATAATATGTACAATATATATACAACAGATATAATATGTACAATATATATACTAGATATAATATGTACAATATATATACAACAGATATAATATGTACAATATATATACTAGATATAATATGTACAATATATATACAACAGATATAATATGTACAATATATATACAACAGATATAATATGTACAATATATATACTATATATAATATGTACAATATATATACTAGATATAATAAGTACAATATATATACTAGATATAATATGTACAATATATATACACTAGATATAATATGTACAATATATATACTAGATATAATATGTACAATATATATACAACAGATATAATATGTACAATATATATACAACAGATATAATATGTACAATATATATACTATATATAATATGTACAATATATATACTAGATATAATAAGTACAATATATATACTAGATATAATATGTACAATATATATACGACAGATATAATATGTACAATATATATACAACAGATATAATATGTACAATATATATACTATATATAATATGTACAATATATATACTAGATATAATAAGTACAATATATATACTAGATATAATATGTACAATATATATACTAGATATAATAAGTACAATATATATACTAGATATAAGATGTACAATATATATACTAGATATAATATGTACAATATATATACAACAGATATAATATGTACAATATATATACAACAGATATAATATGTACAATATATATACGATATATAATATGTACAATATATATACTAGATATAATAAGTACAATATATATACTAGATATAATATGTACAATATATATACGACAGATATAATATGTACAATATATATACAACAGATATAATATGTACAATATATATACTATATATAATATGTACAATATATATACTAGATAAAATAAGTACAATATATATACTAGATATAATATGTACAATATATATACTAGATATAATAAGTACAATATATATACTAGATATAATATGTACAATATATATACTATATATAATATGTACAATATATATACTAGATATAATAAGTACAATATATATACTAGATATAATATGTACAATATATATACTAGATATCATAAGTACAATATATATACTAGATATAATATGTACAATATATATACTAGATATAATATGTACAATATATATATACAACAGATATAATATGTACAATATATATATACAACAGATATAATATGTACAATATATATACAACAGATATAATATGTACAGTATATACACTAGATATAATATGTACAATATATATATACTATATATAATATGTACAATATATATACTATATATAATATGTACAATATATATATACTATATATAATATGTACAATATATATATACTAGATATAATACGTACAATATATATATACTAGATATAATATGTACAATTTATACACTAGATATAACATGTACAATATATATACAACAGATATAATATGTACAATATATATACAACAGATATAATATGTACAATATATATACTATATATAATATGTACAATATAAATATACTATATATAATATGTACAATATATATATACAATAGATATAATATGTACAATATATATACTAGATATAATATGTACAATATATATATACTAGATATAATACGTACAATATATATACAAGATATAATATGTACAATATATACATACTAGATATAATATGTACAATATATATATACTAGATATAATACGTACAATATATATACAACAGATATAATATGTACAATATATATATACTAGATATAATATGTACAATATATATAATAGATATAATATGTACAATATATATACTAGATATAATATGTACAATATATATACTAGATATAATATGTACAATATATATACTAGATATAATATGTACAATATATATATACTATATATAATATGTACAATATATATACTAGATATAATATGTACAATATATATATACTAGATATAATATGTACAATATATATACTAGATATAATATGTACAATATATATACTAGATATAATATGTACAATATATATATACTAGATATAATATGTACAATATATATATACTAGATATAATATGTACAATATATATACTATATATAACATGTACAATATATATACTAGATATAAGATGTACAATATATATATACTAGATATAATATGTACAATATATATACAACAGATATAACATGTACAATATGTATACTAGATATAATATGTACAATATATATACTATATATAATATGTACAATATATATACAACAGATATAATATGTACAATATATATACTAGATATAATATGTACAATATATATACTAGATATAATATGTACAATATATATACTAGATATAACATGTACAATGTATATACACTAGATATAATATGTACAATATATACACTAGATATAATATGTACAATATATATACTAGATATAATATGTACAATATATATATACTAGATATAACATGTACAATATATATACAACAGATATAATATGTACAATATACACACTAGATATAATATGTACAATATATATACAACAGATATAATATGTACAATATATATACAACAGATATAATATGTACAGTATATACACTAGATATAATATGTACAATATATATATACTAGATATAATATGTACAATATATATACAACAGATATAACATGTACAATATATATACTATATATAATATGTACAATATATATATACTAGATATAATATGTACAATATATATACTAGATATAATACGTACAATATATATATACTAGATATAATATGTACAATATATATACTAGATATAATATGTACAATATATACACTAGATATAATATGTACAATATATATACAACAGATATAATATGTACAATATATATACAAAAGATATAATATGTACAATATATATACTATATATAATATGTACAATATATATACAATAGATATAATATGTACAATATATACACTAGATATAATATGTACAATATATATACAACAGATATAATATGTACAATATATATACAACAGATATAATATGTACAATATATACACTAGATATAATATGTAAAATATATATACAATAGATATAATATGTACAATATATACAATAGATATAATATGTACAATATATATACTAGATATAATATGTACAATATATATACAACAGATATAATATGTACAATATATATACAACAGATATAATATGTACAATATATATATACTATATATAATATGTACAATATATACAATAGATATAATATGTACAATATATATACAACAGATATAATATGTACAATATATATACAACAGATATAATATGTACAATATATATATACTATATATAATATGTACAATATATACACTAGATATAATATGTACAATATATATACTATATATAATATGTACAATATATATACAATAGATATAATATGTACAATATATATACTAGATATAATATGTACAATATATATACAACAGATATAATATGTACAATATATATACAACAGATATAATATGTACAATATATATATACTATATATAATATGTACAATATATATACTAGATATAATATGTACAATATATATACAACAGATATAATATGTACAATATATATACAACAGATATAATATGTACAATATATATATACTATATATAATATGTACAATATATACAATAGATATAATATGTACAATATATATACAACAGATATAATATGTACAATATATATACAACAGATATAATATGTACAATATATATACACTAGATATAATATGTACAATATATATACAACAGATATAATATGTACAATATATATACAACAGATATAATATGTACAATATATATACACTAGATATAATATGTACAATATATATACAATAGATATAATATGTACAATATATACAATAGATATAATATGTACAATATATATACTAGATATAATATGTACAATATATATACAACAGATATAATATGTACAATATATATACAACAGATATAATATGTACAATATATATATACTATATATAATATGTACAATATATATACTAGATATAATATGTACAATATATATACAACAGATATAATATGTACAATATATATACAACAGATATAATATGTACAATATATATATACTATATATAATATGTACAATATATACAATAGATATAATATGTACAATATATATACAACAGATATAATATGTACAATATATATACAACAGATATAATATGTACAATATATATATACTATATATAATATGTACAATATATACACTAGATATAATATGTACAATATATATACAACAGATATAATATGCACAATATATATACAACAGATATAATATGTACAATATATATATACTATATATAATATGTACAATATATACACTAGATATAATATGTACAATATATACACTAGATATAATATGTACAATATATATATACTATGTATAATATGTACAATATATACACTAGATATAATATGTACAATATATATATACTATATATAATATGTACAATATATACACTAGATATAATATGTACAATATATACACTAGATATAATATGTACAATATATATACTAGATATAATATGTACAATATATATACAACAGATATAATATGTACAATATATATATACTATATATAATATGTACAATATATACACTAGATATAATATGTACAATATATATATACTAGATATAATATGTACAATATATATATACTATATATAATATGTACAATATATACACTAGATATAATATGTACAATATATATACTAGATATAATATGTACAGTATATATACTAGATATAATATGTACAATATATATACTAGATATAATATGTACAATATATATACTATATATAATATGTACAATATATATATACTAGATATAATATGTACAATATATACACTAGATATAATATGTACAATATATATATACTAGATATAATATGTACAATATATATATACTAGATATAATATGTACAATATATACACTAGATATAATATGTACAATATATATACTATATATAATATGTACAATATATATATACTAGATATAATATGTACAACATATATACAACAGATATAATATGTACAATATATATATACTATATATAATATGTACAATATATACACTAGATATAATATGTACAATATATACACTAGATATAATATGTACAATATATATACTATATATAATATGTACAATATATATATACTAGATATAATATGTACAATATATACACTAGATATAATATGTACAATATATATACTATATATAATATGTACAATATATATATACTAGATATAATATGTACAATATATACACTAGATATAATATGTACAATATATATATACTAGATATAATATGTACAATATATACACTAGATATAATATGTACAATATATATACTATATATAATATGTACAATATATATATACTAGATATAATATGTACAATATATACACTAGATATAATATGTACAATATATATACTATATATAATATGTACAATATATATATACTAGATATAATATGTACAATATATATACTATATATAATATGTACAATATATATATACTAGATATAATATGTACAATATATATACTAGATATAATACGTACAATATATATATACTATATATAATATGTACAATATATACACTAGATATAATATGTACAATATATATACAACAGATATAATATGTACAATATATATACAACAGATATAATATGTACAATATATATACTATATATAATATGTACAATATATATACAATAGATATAATGAGTACAATATATACACTAGATATAATATGTACAATATATATACAACAGATATAATATGTACAATATATATACTAGATATAATATGTAAAATATATATACAATAGATATAATATGTACAATATATACAATAGATATAATATGTACAATATATATACAACAGATATAATATGTACAATATATATACAACAGATATAATATGTACAATATATATACAACAGATATAATATGTACAATATATATATACTATATATAATATGTACAATATATACAATAGATATAATATGTACAACATATATACAACAGATATAATATGTACAATATATATACAACAGATATAATATGTACAATATATATATACTATATATAATATGTACAATATATACACTAGATATAATATGTACAATATATATACAACAGATATAATATGTACAATATATATACAACAGATATAATATGTACAATATATATATACTATATATAATATGTACAATATATACACTAGATATAATATGTACAATATATACACTAGATATAATATGTACAATATATATATACTATATATAATATGTACAATATATACACTAGATATAATATGTACAATATATATATACTATATATAATATGTACAATATATACACTAGATATAATATGTACAATATATACACTAGATATAATATGTACAATATATATACTAGATATAATATGTACAATATATATACAACAGATATAATATGTACAATATATATATACTATATATAATATGTACAATATATACACTAGATATAATATGTACAATATATATACAACAGATATAATATGTACAATATATATACAACAGATATAATATGTACAATATATATATACTATATATAATATGTACAATATATACACTAGATATAATATGTACAATATATACACTAGATATAATATGTACAATATATATACTAGATATAATATGTACAATATATATACAACAGATATAACATGTACAATATATATACTATATATAATATGTACAATATATATATACTAGATATAATATGTACAATATATATACTAGATATAATACGTACAATATATATATACTAGATATAATATGTACAATATATATACTAGATATAATATGTACAATATATACACTAGATATAATATGTACAATATATATACAACAGATATAATATGTACAATATATATACAACAGATATAATATGTACAATATATATACAACAGATATAATATGTACAATATATATACAATAGATATAATATGTACAATATATACACTAGATATAATATGTACAATATATATACAACAGATATAATATGTACAATATATATATACTAGATATAATATGTACAATATATACACTAGATATAATATGTACAATATATACACTAGATATAATATGTACAATATATATACTAGATATAATATGTACAATATATATACAACAGATATAATATGTACAATATATACACTAGATATAATATGTAAAATATATATACAATAGATAAAATATGTACAATATATATACAACAGATATAATATGTACAATATATATACAACAGATATAATATGTACAATATATATATACTATATATAATATGTACAATATATACAATAGATATAATATGTACAATATATATACAACAGATATAATATGTACAATATATATACAACAGATATAATATGTACAATATATATATACTATATATAATATGTACAATATATACACTAGATATAATATGTACAATATATATACAACAGATATAATATGTACAATATATATATACTAGATATAATATGTACAATATATATATACTAGATATAATATGTACAATATATATACAACAGATATAATATGTACAATATATATACAACAGATATAATATGTACAATATATATATACTATATATAATATGTACAATATATACACTAGATATAATATGTACAATATATACACTAGATATAATATGTACAGTATATATATACTATATATAATATGTACAATATATACACTAGATATAATATGTACAATATATATATACTATATATAATATGTACAATATATACACTAGATATAATATGTACAATATATACACTAGATATAATATGTACAATATATATACTAGATATAATATGTACAATATATAAACAACAGATATAATATGTACAATATATATATACTATATATAATATGTACAATATATACACTAGATATAATATGTACAATATATATATACTAGATATAATATGTACAATATATATATACTATATATAATATGTACAATATATACACTAGATATAATATGTACAATATATATACTAGATATAATATGTACAGTATATATACTAGATATAATATGTACAATATATATACTAGATATAATATGTACAATATATATACTAGATATAATATGTACAATATATATATACTAGATATAATATGTACAATATATATACAACAGATATAATATGTACAATATATATACAACAGATATAATATGTACAATATATATACTATATATAATATGTACAATATATATACTAGATATAATAAGTACAATATATATACTAGATATAATATGTACAATATATATACACTAGATATAATATGTACAATATATATACTAGATATAATATGTACAATATATATACAACAGATATAATATGTACAATATATATACAACAGATATAATATGTACAATATATATACTATATATAATATGTACAATATATATACTAGATATAATAAGTACAATATATATACTAGATATAATAAGTACAATATATATACTAGATATAATATGTACAATATATATACTAGATATAATAAATACAATATATATACTAGATATAATATGTACAATATATATACTATATATAATATGTACAATATATATACTAGATATAATAAGTACAATATATATACTAGATATAATATGTACAATATATATACTAGATATAATAAGTACAATATATATACAACAGATATAATATGTACAATATATATACAACAGATATAACATGTACAATATGTATACTAGATATAATATGTACAATATATATACTAGATATAATATGTACAATATATATACTATATATAATATGTACAATATATATACTAGATATAATATGTACAATATATATATACTAGATATAATATGTACAATATATATACAACAGATATAACATGTACAATATGTATACTAGATATAATATGTACAATATATATACTAGATATAATATGTACAATATATATACTATATATAATATGTACAATATATATATACTAGATATAATATGTACAATATATACACTAGATATAATATGTACAATATATATACTAGATATAATATGTACAATATATATACAACAGATATAATATGTACAATATATATACAACAGATATAATATGTACAATATATATACTATATATAATATGTACAATATATATACTAGATATAATAAGTACAATATATATACTAGATATAATATGTACAATATATATACAACAGATATAATATGTACAATATATATACAACAGATATAATATGTACAATATATATACTAGATATAATATGTACAATATATATACAACAGATATAATATGTACAATATATATACTAGATATAATATGTACAATATATATACAACAGATATAATATGTAGAATATATATACAACAGATATAATATGTACAATATATATACTAGATATAATATGTACAATATATATACTATATTATAATATGTACAATATATATATACTAGATATAATATGTACAATATATACACTAGATATAATATGTACAATATATATACTAGATATAATATGTACAATATATATACAACAGATATAATATGTACAATATATATACAACAGATATAATATGTACAATATATATACTATATATAATATGTACAATATATATACTAGATATAATAAGTACAATATATATACTAGATATAATATGTACAATATATATACAACAGATATAATATGTACAATATATATACAACAGATATAATATGTACAATATATATACTAGATATAATATGTACAATATATATACAACAGATATAATATGTACAATATATATACTAGATATAATATGTACAATATATATACAACAGATATAATATGTACAATATATATACAACAGATATAATATGTACAATATATATACTATATATAATATGTACAATATATATACTAGATATAATAAGTACAATATATATACTAGATATAATATGTACAATATATATACACTAGATATAATATGTACAATATATATACTAGATATAATATGTACAATATATATACAACAGATATAATATGTACAATATATATACAACAGATATAATATGTACAATATATATACTATATATAATATGTACAATATATATACTAGATATAATAAGTACAATATATATACTAGATATAATATGTACAATATATATACGACAGATATAATATGTACAATATATATACAACAGATATAATATGTACAATATATATACTATATATAATATGTACAATATATATACTAGATATAATAAGTACAATATATATACTAGATATAATATGTACAATATATATACTAGATATAATAAGTACAATATATATACTAGATATAAGATGTACAATATATATACTAGATATAATATGTACAATATATATACAACAGATATAATATGTACAATATATATACAACAGATATAATATGTACAATATATATACGATATATAATATGTACAATATATATACTAGATATAATAAGTACAATATATATACTAGATATAATATGTACAATATATATACGACAGATATAATATGTACAATATATATACAACAGATATAATATGTACAATATATATACTATATATAATATGTACAATATATATACTAGATAAAATAAGTACAATATATATACTAGATATAATATGTACAATATATATACTAGATATAATAAGTACAATATATATACTAGATATAATATGTACAATATATATACTATATATAATATGTACAATATATATACTAGATATAATAAGTACAATATATATACTAGATATAATATGTACAATATATATACTAGATATAATAAGTACAATATATATACTAGATATAATATGTACAATATATATACTAGATATAATATGTACAATATATATATACAACAGATATAATATGTACAATATATATATACAACAGATATAATATGTACAATATATATACAACAGATATAATATGTACAGTATATACACTAGATATAATATGTACAATATATATATACTATATATAATATGTACAATATATATACTATATATAATATGTACAATATATATATACTATATATAATATGTACAATATATATATACTAGATATAATACGTACAATATATATATACTAGATATAATATGTACAATATATACACTAGATATAACATGTACAATATATATACAACAGATATAATATGTACAATATATATACAACAGATATAATATGTACAATATATATACTATATATAATATGTACAATATATATATACTATATATAATATGTACAATATATATATACAATAGATATAATATGTACAATATATATACTAGATATAATATGTACAATATATATATACTAGATATAATACGTACAATATATATACAAGATATAATATGTACAATATATACATACTAGATATAATATGTACAATATATATATACTAGATATAATACGTACAATATATATACAACAGATATAATATGTACAATATATATATACTAGATATAATATGTACAATATATATAATAGATATAATATGTACAATATATATACTAGATATAATATGTACAATATATATACTAGATATAATATGTACAATATATATACTAGATATAATATGTACAATATATATATACTATATATAATATGTACAATATATATACTAGATATAATATGTACAATATATATATACTAGATATAAGATGTACAATATATATACTAGATATAATATGTACAATATATATACTAGATATAATATGTACAATATATATATACTAGATATAATATGTACAATATATATATACTAGATATAATATGTACAATATATATACTATATATAACATGTACAATATATATACTAGATATAAGATGTACAATATATATATACTAGATATAATATGTACAATATATATACAACAGATATAACATGTACAATATGTATACTAGATATAATATGTACAATATATATACTATATATAATATGTACAATATATATACAACAGATATAATATGTACAATATATATATACTAGATATAATATGTACAATATATATACAACAGATATAACATGTACAATATGTATACTAGATATAATATGTACAATATATATACTAGATATAACATGTACAATATATATAACAGATATAATATGTACAATATATATACAACAGATATAATATGTACAGTATATACACTAGATATAATATGTACAATATATATATACTAGATATAATATGTACAATATATATACAACAGATATAACATGTACAATATATATACTATATATAATATGTACAATATATATATACTAGATATAATATGTACAATATATATACTAGATATAATACGTACAATATATATATACTAGATATAATATGTACAATATATATACTAGATATAATATGTACAATATATACACTAGATATAATATGTACAATATATATACAACAGATATAATATGTACAATATATATACAAAAGATATAATATGTACAATATATATACTATATATAATATGTACAATATATATACAATAGATATAATATGTACAATATATACACTAGATATAATATGTACAATATATATACAACAGATATAATATGTACAATATATATACAACAGATATAATATGTACAATATATACACTAGATATAATATGTAAAATATATATACAATAGATATAATATGTACAATATATACAATAGATATAATATGTACAATATATATACTAGATATAATATGTACAATATATATACAACAGATATAATATGTACAATATATATACAACAGATATAATATGTACAATATATATATACTATATATAATATGTACAATATATACAATAGATATAATATGTACAATATATATACAACAGATATAATATGTACAATATATATACAACAGATATAATATGTACAATATATATATACTATATATAATATGTACAATATATACACTAGATATAATATGTACAATATATATACTATATATAATATGTACAATATATATACAATAGATATAATATGTACAATATATATACTAGATATAATATGTACAATATATATACAACAGATATAATATGTACAATATATATACAACAGATATAATATGTACAATATATATATACTATATATAATATGTACAATATATATACTAGATATAATATGTACAATATATATACAACAGATATAATATGTACAATATATATACAACAGATATAATATGTACAATATATATATACTATATATAATATGTACAATATATACAATAGATATAATATGTACAATATATATACAACAGATATAATATGTACAATATATATACAACAGATATAATATGTACAATATATATACACTAGATATAATATGTACAATATATATACAACAGATATAATATGTACAATATATATACAACAGATATAATATGTACAATATATATACACTAGATATAATATGTACAATATATATACAATAGATATAATATGTACAATATATACAATAGATATAATATGTACAATATATATACTAGATATAATATGTACAATATATATACAACAGATATAATATGTACAATATATATACAACAGATATAATATGTACAATATATATATACTATATATAATATGTACAATATATATACTAGATATAATATGTACAATATATATACAACAGATATAATATGTACAATATATATACAACAGATATAATATGTACAATATATATATACTATATATAATATGTACAATATATACAATAGATATAATATGTACAATATATATACAACAGATATAATATGTACAATATATATACAACAGATATAATATGTACAATATATATATACTATATATAATATGTACAATATATACACTAGATATAATATGTACAATATATATACAACAGATATAATATGTACAATATATATACAACAGATATAATATGTACAATATATATATACTATATATAATATGTACAATATATACACTAGATATAATATGTACAATATATACACTAGATATAATATGTACAATATATATATACTATATATAATATGTACAATATATACACTAGATATAATATGTACAATATATATATACTATATATAATATGTACAATATATACACTAGATATAATATGTACAATATATACACTAGATATAATATGTACAATATATATACTAGATATAATATGTACAATATATATACAACAGATATAATATGTACAATATATATATACTATATATAATATGTACAATATATACACTAGATATAATATGTACAATATATATATACTAGATATAATATGTACAATATATATATACTATATATAATATGTACAATATATACACTAGATATAATATGTACAATATATATACTAGATATAATATGTACAGTATATATACTAGATATAATATGTACAATATATATACTAGATATAATATGTACAATATATATACTATATATAATATGTACAATATATATATACTAGATATAATATGTACAATATATACACTAGATATAATATGTACAATATATATATACTAGATATAATATGTACAATATATATATACTAGATATAATATGTACAATATATACACTAGATATAATATGTACAATATATATACTATATATAATATGTACAATATATATATACTAGATATAATATGTACAATATATATACAACAGATATAATATGTACAATATATATATACTATATATAATATGTACAATATATACACTAGATATAATATGTACAATATATACACTAGATATAATATGTACAATATATATACTATATATAATATGTACAATATATATATACTAGATATAATATGTACAATATATACACTAGATATAATATGTACAATATATATACTATATATAATATGTACAATATATATATACTAGATATAATATGTACAATATATACACTAGATATAATATGTACAATATATATATACTAGATATAATATGTACAATATATACACTAGATATAATATGTACAATATATATACTATATATAATATGTACAATATATATATACTAGATATAATATGTACAATATATACACTAGATATAATATGTACAATATATATACTATATATAATATGTACAATATATATATACTAGATATAATATGTACAATATATATACTATATATAATATGTACAATATATATATACTAGATATAATATGTACAATATATATACTAGATATAATACGTACAATATATATATACTATATATAATATGTACAATATATACACTAGATATAATATGTACAATATATATACAACAGATATAATATGTACAATATATATACAACAGATATAATATGTACAATATATATACTATATATAATATGTACAATATATATACAATAGATATAATGAGTACAATATATACACTAGATATAATATGTACAATATATATACAACAGATATAATATGTACAATATATATACTAGATATAATATGTAAAATATATATACAATAGATATAATATGTACAATATATACAATAGATATAATATGTACAATATATATACAACAGATATAATATGTACAATATATATACAACAGATATAATATGTACAATATATATACAACAGATATAATATGTACAATATATATATACTATATATAATATGTACAATATATACAATAGATATAATATGTACAATATATATACAACAGATATAATATGTACAATATATATACAACAGATATAATATGTACAATATATATATACTATATATAATATGTACAATATATACACTAGATATAATATGTACAATATATATACAACAGATATAATATGTACAATATATATACAACAGATATAATATGTACAATATATATATACTATATATAATATGTACAATATATACACTAGATATAATATGTACAATATATACACTAGATATAATATGTACAATATATATATACTATATATAATATGTACAATATATACACTAGATATAATATGTACAATATATATATACTATATATAATATGTACAATATATACACTAGATATAATATGTACAATATATACACTAGATATAATATGTACAATATATATACTAGATATAATATGTACAATATATATACAACAGATATAATATGTACAATATATATATACTATATATAATATGTACAATATATACACTAGATATAATATGTACAATATATATACAACAGATATAATATGTACAATATATATACAACAGATATAATATGTACAATATATATATACTATATATAATATGTACAATATATACACTAGATATAATATGTACAATATATACACTAGATATAATATGTACAATATATATACTAGATATAATATGTACAATATATATACAACAGATATAACATGTACAATATATATACTATATATAATATGTACAATATATATATACTAGATATAATATGTACAATATATATACTAGATATAATACGTACAATATATATATACTAGATATAATATGTACAATATATATACTAGATATAATATGTACAATATATACACTAGATATAATATGTACAATATATATACAACAGATATAATATGTACAATATATATACAACAGATATAATATGTACAATATATATACAACAGATATAATATGTACAATATATATACAATAGATATAATATGTACAATATATACACTAGATATAATATGTACAATATATATACAACAGATATAATATGTACAATATATATATACTAGATATAATATGTACAATATATACACTAGATATAATATGTACAATATATACACTAGATATAATATGTACAATATATATACTAGATATAATATGTACAATATATATACAACAGATATAATATGTACAATATATACACTAGATATAATATGTAAAATATATATACAATAGATATAATATGTACAATATATATACAACAGATATAATATGTACAATATATATACAACAGATATAATATGTACAATATATATATACTATATATAATATGTACAATATATACAATAGATATAATATGTACAATATATATACAACAGATATAATATGTACAATATATATACAACAGATATAATATGTACAATATATATATACTATATATAATATGTACAATATATACACTAGATATAATATGTACAATATATATACAACAGATATAATATGTACAATATATATATACTAGATATAATATGTACAATATATATATACTAGATATAATATGTACAATATATATACAACAGATATAATATGTACAATATATATACAACAGATATAATATGTACAATATATATATACTATATATAATATGTACAATATATACACTAGATATAATATGTACAATATATACACTAGATATAATATGTACAATATATATATACTATATATAATATGTACAATATATACACTAGATATAATATGTACAATATATATATACTATATATAATATGTACAATATATACACTAGATATAATATGTACAATATATACACTAGATATAATATGTACAATATATATACTAGATATAATATGTACAATATATATACAACAGATATAATATGTACAATATATATATACTATATATAATATGTACAATATATACACTAGATATAATATGTACAATATATATATAATAGATATAATATGTACAATATATATATACTATATATAATATGTACAATATATACACTAGATATAATATGTACAATATATATACTAGATATAATATGTACAGTATATATACTAGATATAATATGTACAATATATATACTAGATATAATATGTACAATATATATACTAGATATAATATGTACAATATATATATACTAGATATAATATGTACAATATATATACAACAGATATAATATGTACAATATATATATACTATATATAATATGTACAATATATACACTAGATATAATATGTACAATATATATATACTAGATATAATATGTACAATATATATACAACAGATATAATATGTACAATATATATACTAGATATAATATGTACAATATATATATACTAGATATAATATGTACAATATATACACTAGATATAATATGTACAATATATATACTATATATAATATGTACAATATATATATACTAGATATAATATGTACAATATATACACTAGATATAATATGTACAATATATATACACTAGATATAATATGTACAATATATATATACAAGATATAATATGTACAATATATATACTAGATATAATATGTACAATATATATACAACAGATATAATATGTACAATATATATACAACAGATATAATATGTACAATATATATATACTATATATAATATGTACAATATATACACTAGATATAATATGTACAATATATATACTAGATATAATATGTACAATATATATACTAGATATAATATGTACAATATATATATACTACATATAATATGTACAATATATACACTAGATATAATATGTACAATATATATATACTATATATAATATGTTCAATATATATACAACAGATATAATATGTACAATATATATACTAGATATAATATGTACAATATATATACACTAGATATAATATGTACAATATATATATACTAGATATAATATGTACAATATATACACTAGATATAATATGTACAATATATATATACTAGATATAATATGTACAATATATACACTAGATATAATATGTACAATATATATACTAGATATAATATGTACAATATATATACAACAGATATAATATGTACAATATATATACTAGATATAATATGTACAATATATATACAACAGATATAATATGTACAATATATATACACTAGATATAATATGTACAATATATATACTATATATAATATGTACAATATATATATACTAGATATAACATGTACAATATATACACTAGATATAACATGTACAATATATATACTAGATATAATATGTACAATATATATACAACAGATATAATATGTACAATATATATACAACAGATATAATATGTACAATATATATATACTATATATAATATGTACAATATATACACTAGATATAATATGTACAATATATATATACTAGATATAATATGTACAATATATATATACTATATATAATATGTACAATATATACACTAGATATAATATGTACAATATATATACTAGATATAATATGTACAGTATATATACTAGATATAATATGTACAATATATATACTAGATATAATATGTACAATATATATACTAGATATAATATGTACAATATATATATACTAGATATAATATGTACAATATATATACAACAGATATAATATGTACAATATATATATACTATATATAATATGTACAATATATACACTAGATATAATATGTACAATATATATATACTAGATATAATATGTACAATATATATACTAGATATAATATGTACAATATATATACAACAGATATAATATGTACAATATATATACAACAGATATAATATGTACAATATATATACAACAGATATAATATGTACAATATATATATACTAGATATAATATGTACAATATATATACTAGATATAATATGTACAATATATATACACTAGATATAATATGTACAATATATATACAACAGATATAATATGTACAATATATATACAACAGATATAATATGTACAATATATATACAACAGATATAATATGTACAATATATATATACTAGATATAATATGTACAATATATATATACTAGATATAATATGTACAATATATATATACTAGATATAATATGTACAATATATACACTAGATATAATATGTACAATATATATACACTAGATATAATATGTACAATATATATACTATATATAATATGTACAATATATACACTAGATATAATATGTACAATATATATATACTAGATATAATATGTACAATATATATATACTAGATATAATATGTACAATATATACACTAGATATAATATGTACAATATATATACACTAGATATAATATGTACAATATATATACTAGATATAATATGTACAATATATATATACTAGATATAACATGTACAATATATATACTAGATATAATATGTACAATATATATACTAGATATAATATGTACAATATATACACTAGATATAATATGTACAATATATATACTATATATAATATGTACAATATATATATACTAGATATAATATGTACAATATATACACTAGATATAATATGTACAATATATATATACTATATATAATATGTACAATATATACAACAGATATAATATGTACAATATATATATACTATATATAATATGTACAATATATACACTAGATATAATATGTACAATATATATATACTAGATATAATATGTACAATATATATATACTAGATATAATATGTACAATATATACACTAGATATAATATGTACAATATATATATACTATATATAATATGTACAATATATACACTAGATATAATATGTACAATATATATACTAGATATAATATGTACAATATATATACTAGATATAATATGTACAGTATATATACTAGATATAATATGTACAATATATATATACTAGATATAATATGTACAATATATACACTAGATATAATATGTACAATATATATACTAGATATAATATGTACAGTATAAATACTAGATATAATATGTACAATATATATATACTAGATATAATATGTACAATATATACACTAGATATAATATGTACAATATATATATACTATATATAATATGTACAATATATACACTAGATATAATATGTACAATATATACACTAGATATAATATGTACAATATATATATACTAGATATAATATGTACAATATATACACTAGATATAATATGTACAATATATATACTATATATAATATGTACAATATATATATACTAGATATAATATGTACAATATATATATACTAGATATAATATGTACAATATATACACTAGATATAATATGTACAATATATATATACTATATATAATATGTACAATATATACACTAGATATAATATGTACAATATATATACACTAGATATAATATGTACAATATATATACTAGATATAATATGTACAGTATATATACTAGATATAATATGTACAATATATATATACTAGATATAATATGTACAATATATACACTAGATATAATATGTACAATATATATATACTATATATAATATGTACAATATATACACTAGATATAATATGTACAATATATACACTAGATATAATATGTACAATATATACACTAGATATAATATGTACAATATATATATACTAGATATAATATGTACAATATATATATACTAGATATAATATGTACAATATATATACTAGATATAATATGTACAATATATATATACTAGATATAATATGTACAATATATATACTAGATATAATATGTACAATATATATATACTAGATATAATATGTACAATATATACACTAGATATAATATGTACAATATATATACAACAGATATAATATGTACAATATATATACTAGATATAATATGTACAATATATATACTAGATATAATATGTACAATATATATACTAGATATAATATGTACAATATATACACTAGATATAATATGTACAATATATATACTAGATATAATATGTACAATATATATACTAGATATAATATGTACAATATATACACTAGATATAATATGTACAATATATATACTAGATATAATATGTACAATATATACACTAGATATAATATGTACAATATATATATACTAGATATAATATGTACAATATATATACAACAGATATAATATGTACAATATATATATACTAGATATAATATGTACAATATATATACTAGATATAATATGTACAATATATATACTAGATATAATAAGTACAATATATATACACTAGATATAATATGTACAATATATATACAACAGATATAACATGTACAATATATATACAACAGATATAATATGTACAATATATATATACTAGATATAATATGTACAAAATATACACTAGATATAATATGTACAATATATATACTATATATAATATGTACAATATATATATACTATATATAATATGTACAATATATATATACTAGATATAATATGTACAATATATATACAACAGATATAATATGTACAATATATACACTAGATATAATATGTACAATATATATACTATATATAATATGTACAATATATATATACTATATATAATATGTACAATATATATACAACAGATATAATATGTACAATATATATACTAGATATAATATGTACAATATATATACTAGATATAATATGTACAATATATATACAACAGATATAATATGTACAATATATATACAACAGATATAATATGTACAATATATATACTAGATATAATATGTACAATATATATATACTAGATATAATATGTACAATATATATATACTAGATATAATATGTACAATATATATACTAGATATAATATGTACAATATATATACAACAGATATAATATGTACAATATATATACAACAGATATAATATGTACAATATATATACTAGATATAATATGTACAATATATATATACTAGATATAATATGTACAATATATATACTATATATAATATGTACAATATATATACTAGATATAATATGTACAATATATATACTAGATATAATATGTACAATATATATACTAGATATAATATGTACAATATATATACAACAGATATAATATGTACAATATATATACAACAGATATAATATGTACAATATATATACAACAGATATAATATGTACAATATATATATACTAGATATAATATGTACAATATATATACAACAGATATAATATGTACAATATATATACAACAGATATAATATGTACAATATATATATACTAGGTATAATATGTACAATATATATATACTAGATATAATATGTACAATATATATATACTATATATAATATGTACAATATATATACTAGATATAATATGTACAATATATATACAACAGATATAATATGTACAATATATATATACTAGATATAATATGTACAATATATACACTAGATATAATACGTACAATATATATATACTAGATATAATATGTACAATATATACACTAGATATAATATGTACAATATATATACTAGATATAATATGTACAATATATATACTAGATATAATATGTACAATATATATACAACAGATATAATATGTACAATATATATACAACAGATATAATATGTACAATATATATACTAGATATAATATGTACAATATATATACTAGATATAATATGTACAATATATATACTAGATATAATATGTACAATATATATATACTAGATATAATATGTACAATATATATACTAGATATAATATGTACAATACATATATACAACAGATATAATATGTACAATATATATATACTAGATATAATATGTACAATATATATACTAGATATAATATGTACAATATATATACTAGATATAATATGTACAATATATATACTAGATATAACATGTACAATATATATATACTAGATATAATATGTACAATATATACACTAGATATAATATGTACAATATATATACTAGATATAATATGTACAATATATATATACAACAGATATAATATGTACAATATATATATACTAGATATAATATGTACAATATATATACTAGATATAATATGTACAATATATACACTAGATATAATATGTACAATATATATACTAGATATAATATGTACAATATATACACTAGATATAATATGTACAATATATATACTAGATATAATATGTACAATATATATATACAACAGATATAATATGTACAATATATATATACTAGATATAATATGTACAATATATATACTAGATATAATATGTACAATATATATACAACAGATATAATATGTACAATATATATATACTAGATATAATATGTACAATATATATACTAGATATAATATGTACAATATATATACTAGATATAATATGTACAATATATATACAACAGATATAATATGTACAATATATATATACTAGATATAATATGTACAATATATATACTAGATATAATATGTACAATATATATATACTAGATATAATATGTACAATATATATACTAGATATAATATGTACAATATATATATACTAGATATAATATGTACAATATATATACTATATATAATATGTACAATATATATATACTAGATATAATATGTACAATATATATACTAGATATAATATGTACAATATATATACTAGATATAATATGTACAATATATATACTATATATAATATGTACAATATATATATACTAGATATAATATGTACAATATATATACTAGATATAATATGTACAATATATATACAACAGATATAATATGTACAATATATATACAACAGATATAATATGTACAATATATATACAACAGATATAATATGTACAATATATATATACTAGATATAATATGTACAATATATATACTAGATATAATATGTACAATATATATACAACAGATATAATATGTACAATATATATACAACAGATATAATATGTACAATATATATACTAGATATAATATGTACAATATATATATACTATATATAATATGTACAATATATACACTAGATATAATATGTACAATATATATATACTATATATAATATGTACAATATATACACTAGATATAATATGTACAATATATATACAATAGATATAATATGTACAATATATATATACTAGATATAATATGTACAATATATATACTAGATATAATATGTACAATATATATACAACAGATATAATATGTACAATATATATACAACAGATATAATATGTACAATATATATACTAGATATAATATGTACAATATATATACAACAGATATAATATGTACAATATATATACAACAGATATAATATGTACAATATATATATACTAGATATAATATGTACAATATGTATACAACAGATATAATATGTACAATATATATACAACAGATATAATATGTACAATATATATACTAGATATAATATGTACAATATATATACAACAGATATAATAT
Organism: Cryptosula pallasiana; assembly: GCA_945261195.1. Classification (NCBI taxonomy): domain Eukaryota; kingdom Metazoa; phylum Bryozoa; class Gymnolaemata; order Cheilostomatida; family Cryptosulidae; genus Cryptosula; species Cryptosula pallasiana. The sequence continues at coordinate 51,558,043 of OX183133.1, read as the reverse complement.
GTACAATATATATATACTAGATATAATATGTACAATATATATACTAGATATAATATGTACAATATATATATACTAGATATAATATGTACAATATATATACTAGATATAATATGTACAATATATATATACTAGATATAATATGTACAATATATATACTATATATAATATGTACAATATATATATACTATATATAATATGTACAATATATATATACTAGATATAATATGTACAATATATATACTAGATATAATATGTACAATATATATACAACAGATATAATATGTACAATATATATACAACAGATATAATATGTACAATATATATACAACAGATATAATATGTACAATATATATACAACAGATATAATATGTACAATATATATACTATATATAATATGTACAATATATATATACTAGATATAATATGTACAATATATATACTAGATATAATATGTACAATATATATACTAGATATAATATGTACAATATATATACAACAGATATAATATGTACAATATATATACAACAGATATAATATGTACAATATATACACTAGATATAATATGTACAATATATATACAACAGATATAATATGTACAATATATATACAACAGATATAATATGTACAATATATATACTAGATATAATATGTACAATATATATACAACAGATATAATATGTACAATATATATATACTAGATATAATATGTACAATATATATACTAGATATAATATGTACAATATATATACTAGATATAATATGTACAATATATATATACTAGATATAATATGTACAATATGTATACAACAGATATAATATGTACAATATATATATACTATATATAATATGTACAATATATATACAACAGATATAATATGTACAATATATATATACTAGATATAATATGTACAATATATATACTAGATATAATATGTACAATATATATACAACAGATATAATATGTACAATATATATACAACAGATATAATATGTACAATATATATATACTAGATATAATATGTACAATATATATACTAGATATAATATGTACAATATATATATACTATATATAATATGTACAATATATACACTAGATATAATATGTACAATATATATACAACAGATATAATATGTACAATATATATACTAGATATAATATGTACAATATATATACTAGATATAATATGTACAATATATATACTAGATATAATATGTACAATATATACACTAGATATAATATGTACAATATATATACTAGATATAATATGTACAATATATATACTAGATATAATATGTACAATATATACACTAGATATAATATGTACAATATATATACTAGATATAATATGTACAATATATACACTAGATATAATATGTACAATATATATATACTAGATATAATATGTACAATATATATACAACAGATATAATATGTACAATATATATATACTAGATATAATATGTACAATATATATACTAGATATAATATGTACAATATATATACTAGATATAATAAGTACAATATATATACACTAGATATAATATGTACAATATATATACAACAGATATAACATGTACAATATATATACAACAGATATAATATGTACAATATATATATACTAGATATAATATGTACAAAATATACACTAGATATAATATGTACAATATATATACTATATATAATATGTACAATATATATATACTATATATAATATGTACAATATATATATACTAGATATAATATGTACAATATATATACAACAGATATAATATGTACAATATATACACTAGATATAATATGTACAATATATATACTATATATAATATGTACAATATATATATACTATATATAATATGTACAATATATATACAACAGATATAATATGTACAATATATATACTAGATATAATATGTACAATATATATACTAGATATAATATGTACAATATATATACAACAGATATAATATGTACAATATATATACAACAGATATAATATGTACAATATATATACTAGATATAATATGTACAATATATATATACTAGATATAATATGTACAATATATATATACTAGATATAATATGTACAATATATATACTAGATATAATATGTACAATATATATACAACAGATATAATATGTACAATATATATACTAGATATAATATGTACAATATATATATACTAGATATAATATGTACAATATATATACTATATATAATATGTACAATATATATACTAGATATAATATGTACAATATATATACTAGATATAATATGTACAATATATATACTAGATATAATATGTACAATATATATACAACAGATATAATATGTACAATATATATACAACAGATATAATATGTACAATATATATACAACAGATATAATATGTACAATATATATATACTAGATATAATATGTACAATATATATACAACAGATATAATATGTACAATATATATACAACAGATATAATATGTACAATATATATATACTAGGTATAATATGTACAATATATATATACTAGATATAATATGTACAATATATATATACTATATATAATATGTACAATATATATACTAGATATAATATGTACAATATATATACAACAGATATAATATGTACAATATATATATACTAGATATAATATGTACAATATATACACTAGATATAATACGTACAATATATATATACTAGATATAATATGTACAATATATACACTAGATATAATATGTACAATATATATACTAGATATAATATGTACAATATATATACTAGATATAATATGTACAATATATATACAACAGATATAATATGTACAATATATATACAACAGATATAATATGTACAATATATATACTAGATATAATATGTACAATATATATACTAGATATAATATGTACAATATATATACTAGATATAATATGTACAATATATATATACTAGATATAATATGTACAATATATATACTAGATATAATATGTACAATATATATATACAACAGATATAATATGTACAATATATATATACTAGATATATTATGTACAATATATATACTAGATATAATATGTACAATATATATACTAGATATAATATGTACAATATATATACTAGATATAACATGTACAATATATATATACTAGATATAATATGTACAATATATACACTAGATATAATATGTACAATATATATACTAGATATAATATGTACAATATATATATACAACAGATATAATATGTACAATATATATATACTAGATATAATATGTACAATATATATATACTAGATATAATATGTACAATATATATACTAGATATAATATGTACAATATATACACTAGATATAATATGTACAATATATATACTAGATATAATATGTACAATATATACACTAGATATAATATGTACAATATATATACTAGATATAATATGTACAATATATATATACAACAGATATAATATGTACAATATATATATACTAGATATAATATGTACAATATATATACTAGATATAATATGTACAATATATATACAACAGATATAATATGTACAATATATATATACTAGATATAATATGTACAATATATATACTAGATATAATATGTACAATATATATACTAGATATAATATGTACAATATATATACAACAGATATAATATGTACAATATATATATACTAGATATAATATGTACAATATATATACTAGATATAATATGTACAATATATATATACTAGATATAATATGTACAATATATATACTAGATATAATATGTACAATATATATATACTAGATATAATATGTACAATATATATACTATATATAATATGTACAATATATATATACTAGATATAATATGTACAATATATATACTAGATATAATATGTACAATATATATACTAGATATAATATGTACAATATATATACTATATATAATATGTACAATATATATATACTAGATATAATATGTACAATATATATACTAGATATAATATGTACAATATATATACAACAGATATAATATGTACAATATATATACAACAGATATAATATGTACAATATATATACAACAGATATAATATGTACAATATATATATACTAGATATAATATGTACAATATATATACTAGATATAATATGTACAATATATATACAACAGATATAATATGTACAATATATATACAACAGATATAATATGTACAATATATATACTAGACATAATATGTACAATATATATATACTATATATAATATGTACAATATATACACTAGATATAATATGTACAATATATATATACTATATATAATATGTACAATATATACACTAGATATAATATGTACAATATATATACAATAGATATAATATGTACAATATATATATACTAGATATAATATGTACAATATATATACTAGATATAATATGTACAATATATATACAACAGATATAATATGTACAATATATATACAACAGATATATTATGTACAATATATATACTAGATATAATATGTACAATATATATACAACAGATATAATATGTACAATATATATACAACAGATATAATATGTACAATATATATATACTAGATATAATATGTACAATATATATACAACAGATATAATATGTACAATATATATACAACAGATATAATATGTACAATATATATACTAGATATAATATGTACAATATATATACAACAGATATAATATGTACAATATATATATACTAGATATAATATGTACAATATATATACTAGATATAATATGTACAATATATATATACTAGATATAATATGTACAATATATATACTAGATATAATATGTACAATATATATATACTAGATATAATATGTACAATATATATACTATATATAATATGTACAATATATATATACTATATATAATATGTACAATATATATATACTAGATATAATATGTACAATATATATACTAGATATAATATGTACAATATATATACAACAGATATAATATGTACAATATATATACAACAGATATAATATGTACAATATATATACAACAGATATAATATGTACAATATATATACAACAGATATAATATGTACAATATATATACTATATATAATATGTACAATATATATATACTAGATATAATATGTACAATATATATACTAGATATAATATGTACAATATATATACAACAGATATAATATGTACAATATATATATACTATATATAATATGTACAATATATATACTAGATATAATATGTACAATATATATACTAGATATAATATGTACAATATATATACAACAGATATAATATGTACAATATATATACAACAGATATAATATGTACAATATATACACTAGATATAATATGTACAATATATATACAACAGATATAATATGTACAATATATATACAACAGATATAATATGTACAATATATATACTAGATATAATATGTACAATATATATACAACAGATATAATATGTACAATATATATATACTAGATATAATATGTACAATATATATACTAGATATAATATGTACAATATATATACTAGATATAATATGTACAATATATATATACTAGATATAATATGTACAATATGTATACAACAGATATAATATGTACAATATATATATACTATATATAATATGTACAATATATATACAACAGATATAATATGTACAATATATATATACTAGATATAATATGTACAATATATATACTAGATATAATATGTACAATATATATACAACAAATATAATATGTACAATATATATACAACAGATATAATATGTACAATATATATATACTAGATATAATATGTACAATATATATACTAGATATAATATGTACAATATATATATACTATATATAATAAGTACAATATATATACAATAGATATAATATGTACAATATATATACAATAGATATAATATGTACAATATATATACAACAGATATAATATGTACAATATATATACTAGATATAATAAGTACAATATATATATACTAGATATAATATGTACAATATATATACAACAGATATAATATGTACAATATATATACAACAGATATAATATGTACAATATATATACTAGATATAATATGTACAATATATATATACTAGATATAATATGTACAATATATATACAACAGATATAATATGTACAATATATATATACTAGATATAATATGTACAATATATATACAACAGATATAATATGTACAATATATATACAACAGATATAATATGTACAATATATATATACTATATATAATATGTACAATATATACACTAGATATAATATGTACAATATATATACAACAGATATAATATGTACAATATATATATACTAGATATAATATGTACAATATATATACTAGATATAATATGTACAATATATATATACTATATATAATAAGTACAATATATATATAATAGATATAATATGTACAATATATATACAATAGATATAATATGTACAATATATATACAACAGATATAATATGTACAATATATATATACTATATATAATAAGTACAATATATATATACTAGATATAATATGTACAATATATATACAACAGATATAATATGTACAATATATATACAACAGATATAATATGTACAATATATATACTAGATATAATATGTACAATATATATATACTAGATATAATATGTACAATATATATACAACAGATATAATATGTACAATATATATATACTAGATATAATATGTACAATATATATACAACAGATATAATATGTACAATATATATACAACAGATATAATATGTACAATATATATATACTATATATAATATGTACAATATATATATACTAGATATAATATGTACAATATATATACAATAGATATAATATGTACAATATATATACTAGATATAATATGTACAATATATATACACTAGATATAATATGTACAATATATATACAACAGATATAATATGTACAATATATACACTAGATATAATATGTACAATATATATACTAGATATAATATGTACAATATATATACTAGATATAATATGTACAATATATATATACTAGATATAATATGTACAATATATATACAACAGATATAATATGTACAATATATATACACTAGATATAATAAGTACAATATATATATACTAGATATAATATGTACAATATATATACAACAGATATAATATGTACAATATATATATACTATATATAATATGTACAATATATATACTAGATATAATATGTACAATATATATACAACAGATATAATATGTACAATATATATATACTAGATATAATACGTACAATATATATATACTAGATATAATATGTACAATATATATACAACAGATATAATATGTACAATATATATATACTATATATAATATGTACAATATATATACACTAGATATAATATGTACAATATATATACAACAGATATAACATGTACAATATATATACAACAGATATAACATGTACAATATATATACAACAGATATAATATGTACAATATATATACAACAGATATAACATGTACAATATATATACAACAGATATAATATGTACAATATATATACAACAGATATAATATGTACAATATATATACACTAGATATAATAAGTACAATATATATACTAGATATAATATGTACAATATATATACAATAGATATAACATGTACAATATATATACTATATATAATATGTACAATATATATACTAGATATAATATGTACAATATATATACTAGATATAATATGTACAATATATATACAACAGATATAATATGTACAATATATATATACTATATATAATATGTACAATATATATACTAGATATAATATGTACAATATATATACAACAGATATAATATGTACAATATATATATACTAGATATAATATGTACAATATATATACAACAGATATAACATGTACAATATATATATACTATATATAATATGTACAATATATATATACTAGATATAATATGTACAATATATATATACTAGATATAATATGTACAATATATATACTAGATATAACATGTACAATATATACACTAGATATAACATGTACAATATATATACTAGATATAATATGTACAATATATATACTAGATATAATATGTACAATATATATACAACAGATATAATATGTACAATATATATACACTAGATATAATATGTACAATATATATACTATATATAATATGTACAATATATATATACTAGATATAACATGTACAATATATACACTAGATATAACATGTACAATATATATACTAGATATAATATGTACAATATATATACTAGATATAATATGTACAATATATATACAACAGATATAATATGTACAATATATACTAGATATAACATGTACAATATATATACTAGATATAATATGTACAATATATATACTAGATATAACATGTACAATGTATATACACTAGATATCATATTCTTGATTGCCAGTAGAAAGCACTGAAAGTCCACAACTCACCAGCTTGCATCCAGCTAAATCCAACACGTTGAGCAAGCGACAACAAAAGCCAGGTTTTTTATAGCTCCATCCGTAAGGTTCTACAGCAAATGAAACATAAACAATAGCTCCATATTACTGCTGTTTGTTCCTTTGATGATTGCCTGGAGGCCCGGGGTGGGAGAGAGGAGGGTGGGGGTGGGAGAGAGGAGGGTGGGGGTGGAGAGAGGAGGGTGGGGGGTGGGAGAGAGGAGGGTGGGGGTGGGAGAGAGGAGGGTGGGGGTGGGAGAGAGGAGGGTGGGGGTGGGAGAGAGGAGGGTGGGGGTGGGAGAGAGGAGGGTGGGGGTGGGAGAGAGAAGGGTGGGGGTGGGAGAGAGGAGGGTGGGGGTGGGAGAGAGGAGGGTGGGGGTGGGAGAGAGGAGGGTGGGGGTTGGAGAGAGGAGGGTGGGGGTGGGAGAGAGGAGGGTGGGGGTGGGAGAGAGGAGGGTGGGGGTGGGAGAGAGGAGGGTGGGGGTGGGAGAGAGGAGGGTGGGGGTGGGAGAGAGGAGGGTGGGGGTGGGAGAGAGGAGGGTGGGGGTGCGAGAGAGGAGGGTGGGGGTGGGAGAGAGGAGGGTGGGGGTGGGAGAGAGGAGGGTGGGGGTGGGAGAGAGGAGGGTGGGGGTGGGAGAGAGGAGGGTGGGGGTGGGAGAGAGGAGGGTGGGGGTGGGAGAGAGGAGGGTGGGGGTGGGAGAGAGGAGGGTGGGGGTGGGAGAGAGGAGGGTGGGGGTGGGAGAGAGGAGGGTGGGGGTGGGAGAGAGGAGGGTGGGGGTGGGAGAGAGGAGGGTGGGGGTGGGAGAGAGGAGGGTGGGGGTGGGGGAGAGGAGGGTGGGGGTGGGGAGAGAGGAGGGTGGGGGTGGGAGAGAGGAGGGTGGGGGTGGAGAGAGGAGGTTGGGGGTGGGAGAGAGGAGGGTGGGGGTGGGAGAGAGGAGGGTGGGGGTGGGAGAGAGGAGGGTGGGGGGTGGGAGAGAGGAGGGTGGGGGTGGGAGAGAAGAGGGTGGGGGTGGGAGAGAGGAGGGTGGGGGTGGGGAGAGAGGAGGGTGGGGTGGGAGGGAGAGGGTGGGGTGGGAGGGAGAGGGTGGGGGTGGGAGAGAGGAGGGTGGGGTGGGAGGGAGAGGGTGGGGTGGGAGGGAGAGGGTGGGGTGGGAGGGAGAGGGTGGGGTGGGAGAGAAAAGTGGGAGAGAGAAGGGGTGGGTGAGGGTGGGGAGGGAGATGGTGGGGTGGGAGAGAAAAGTGGGAGAGGGAAGGAGGGAGATGGTGGGGTGGGAGAGAGGGGTGGGTGTGGGAGAGAGGGGTGGGTGTGGGAGAGTGGGGAAGGGGAGAGTGGGAGAGGGGAGGGTGGGAGAGGGAAGGGTGGGAGAGGGTGGGAGAGGGAGAGGGTGGGAAGAGAGAGGGGTGGAAGAAAGGAGAGATCGAACAAGGTGTGGGGAAATAAATACAACAATACAAATAGTTGAAGTTTTGAATCGATAGAATATTCAGATAAGTGTACTTATACTGTTATCCATAAAAGAAAACAAATAGACATTTCAGATGTTTTTTAGGTCAAACTTCTACCATCAACCAACAAGCTAAAACTACAGCTGCACACCTGCAAGTCAATAAAAAATTCAACACCATAACCACAAACCAGCCTACTTTACCCTCAAAGACCACAAAGACAACTTTCAGAACAATATACAGTGCCGACTAATAAATCCAACCGCGTCCGAAAAAGGTAAAATCAGTAAATCCTTACTAGAAGATATAAGCAATAGGTTACGGATAAAGGCCAACAAAAGTCTATGGAAAAACACATACAAAATGCTACAATGGTTTAAAAACATAGCAGATAAAGGTGATTGCACATACCAGCCCATGTAATGTAGATCAATGACATTCGCCCATGTAATGTAGATCAATGGCACTCGCCCATGTAATGTAGATCAATGACACTCGCCCATGTAATGTAGATCAATGACACTCGCCCATGTAATGTAGATCAATGACACCCGCCCATGTAATGTAGATCAATGACACTCGCCCATGTAATGTAGATCAATGACACCCGCCCATGTAATGTAGATCAATGACACTCGCCCATGTAATGTAGATCAATGACACTCGCCCATGTAATGTAGATCAATGACACTCGCCCATGTAATGTAGATCAATGACACTCGCCCATGTAATGTAGATCAATGACACTCGCCCATGTAATGTAGATCAATGACACCAGCCCATGTAATGTAGATCAATGATACTCGCCCATGTAATGTAGATCAATGACACCAGCCCATGTAATGTAGATCAATGACACCAGCCCATGTAATGTAGATCAATGATACTCGCCCATGTAATGTAGATCAATGACACTCGCCCATGTAATGTAGATCAATGACACTCGCCCATGTAATGTAGATCAATGACACCAGCCCATGTAATGTAGATCAATGATACCAGCCCATGTAATGTAGATCAATGACACTCGCCCATGTAATGTAGATCAATGACACCAGCCCATGTAGACTGGCAATAGTAAAAGGCAGCCTGAGAGAAGTGGATGGGATCAAAATTAGCATAGAAGCCAACAAGAAGTCCATCGACTTCTTTGATGTCAACCTTAGCTTGAGCACAGAGACATACCAACCTTAGCTCGAGCACAGAGACATACCAACCTTAGCTTGAGCACAGAGACATACCAACCATAGCTTGAGCACAGAGACATACCAACCTTCGCTTGAGCACAGAGACATACCAACCTTAGCTTGAGCACAGAGACATACCAACCTTAGCTCGAGCACAGAGACATACCAACCTTAGCTCGAGCACAGAGACATACCAACCTTAGCTTGAGCACAGAGACATACCAACCTTAGCTCGAGCACAGAGACATACCAACCTTAGCTCGAGCACAGAGACATACCAACCTTAGCTTGAGCACAGAGACATACCAACCTTAGCTTGAGCACAGAGACATACCAACCTTAGCTCGAGCACAGAGACATACCAACCTTAGCTCGAGCACAGAGACATACCAACCTTAGCTTGAGCACAGAGACATACCAACCTTAGCTTGAGCACAGAGACATACCAACCATATACGAAAGAGGGCAACTCCCCACAATACATCAATATCTTAAGCCACCACCTACCAGCTTTAATAAAGAACATCCCAATTTCTGTCAACAAGAGACTTAGTGTGAGTGGATATACTACATACCAACTGTTACACCAACAGACACTAGATGTGTGGATATACTACATACCAACTGTTACACCAACAGACACTAGATGTGTGGATATACAAGACGTACCTTGCACTGAGCTAAGCTCAACCTATTGATATCCTTGCACTGCTGAGCAAACTTCTGTAGACCCAAATCCGTGATTTTGTGGCATTCAGCCAATGTGACATCCTTAAACCTTGCATTGTTACCCAGTGCAGAGAGACCTTGATCCCCGCATGCGCAGCCAGAAATGTCAAGCGAAATGAGACTATGAGTTTGTCCAAGCAGTTCAATACCAGCTTCACTGATGTGCTCGCAGAAACAAACACTCAGGTAAGCGAGCTTGTGAGACCTGACAAAACAAATAAACACTCAGGTAAGTAAAGGAGTGGCTACACTGCACCTATTTGATTGATCTTGGCTACACTGTTCATATTAAACTAGCCAATCACACGGCACAAAGCGCACGTTTTTGCCTCTTTCATTTTCGGCAACGATTTATTGGTTTTCTTGATAAAACCAGTAATAATTAATCGAAAAACGCATTCACCGTGATGTATGTTTATTTTTTTCACCGTAATAAACGATGACTTTCAATAACTATTACGTTTTTATTTATTATTAAATCATCAAAATATTGTTATTATTGATCATTTATTTTATTGTTGTTTTTTGATGACAATAATCATTAATTAAATTTAAGTATTATACTTGGAAATGTTAAAATTATCAATGAGAACTATTTCATGAGCCATGTGCAATAAATTTACTAGACTGAATTTGTTTGTCAACAACTGCAGTAAATCAAAATAGTTTTGGTGCAAAGAGATAGACATACACGTTTTATAGCTGGAAACTCCTTCGAAATTTGAAGTTGATACCAACGATAATACAATGTATACTCGTGTTGATACCAACAATAATACAGTGTATACTCGTGTTGATACCAACGATAATACAATGTATACTCGTGTTGATACCAACGATAATACAGTGTATACTCGTGTTGATACCAACGATAATACAGTGTATACTCGTGTTGATACCAACGACAATACAGTGTATACTCGTGTTGATACCAACGACAATACAGTGTATACTCGTGTTGATACCAACGACAATACAATGTATACTCGTGTTGATACCAACGATAATACAATGTATACTCGTGTTGATACCAACGATAATACAATGTATACTCGTGTTGATATCAACGATAATACAATGTATACTCGTGTTGATACCAACGACAATACAATGTATACTCGTGTTGATACCAACGATAATACAATGTATACTCATGTTGATACCAACGATAATACAATGTATACTCGTGTTGATACCAACGATAATACAATGTATACTCGTGTTGATACCAACGATAATACAGTGTATACTCGTGTTGATACCAACGACAATACAATGTATACTCGTGTTGATACCAACGATAATACAATGTATACTCATGTTAGTAGTAACATATGAGCAGATCTCCCTACCAAGTGTTTTTTTGTGGATTAGACCTTGGGGTGAAAACAATGGGTTACGACGTTGGATGGATTCGCCGAGTTAATATTGTATTTCATTTGAGGGGCATTTGAGTGGCATTTAGGTGGCATTTGAGTTTTGATTACTTTTTTACTTAATTTGAACTTATATGTCATATAGAGTTTATATTGTATTTCATTTGAGGGGCATTTGAGTGGCATTTGAGTGGCATTTAAGTGGCATTTGAGTTTTGATTATTTTTTTACTTGATTTGAACTTATATGACATATAGATTTTGAATGTATGGCATTCAAGTTTTGATAATTTTTTTACATAATTATATACATACTTGAGAGAAAGAAAGAGATAGAGGAGAGAGAGGGAGGAGAGAGGGAGAGAGGAGAGAGAGATTTTTTAGTTTTCTATACATTCATGTATATATGGTTTATTATGGACGTATTTATGGGTATATTTATATCTACATAGAGAGAGGAGATATATCTACATTGAACAAATATATTGATCAAAAATGAAAACTATATGATTATATACCTGATTACATAATAAGTAGGGAAAATCTTCCTATATAATATAGCTAGAGTCAGTAAATACTAAGTTATACAAAGCAATACAACTTGTAATGACAATCAATGCATTCATACATACATACATACGGTATCTTGAGAGAAAGAAAGAGAGAGAGGAGAGAGAGATCTTTTAGTTTTCTAGCAATTAATGTATATATGGTCAATTATGTACATATTTATGGGTATATTTATATCTACAAGGAGAGAGAGAGAAGAGAGGAGATATATCTAAATTGAATAAATACATTGATTAAAAATGAATCATTATATGATTATATACATTTATTACATAATAAGTAAAGAAAATCTCCCCACATAATATAGCTAGAGTCAGTAAATACTACGTAATAAATACAAAGTAATAACAGTTAATGCATAGTTTGTTCCTTTACAATGTTGTCTTTGATGTAGTGATGTTATATCTTAGGAAGGAAGACTTCTGTTCTATGTGCTTTTAATTTCGTAATGAACTAAAATAAAAAAATTATGTATTAGTATAGAATGATTAAGCAAAAATGTAAAATAATTACATGAATTTGAATTATAGTTCTAGTTACATTGGATAGTTTACATGATTAGAAAAGGGAGATAACTCACCAAGTTACATTGTTCAACTTGTTCTTTCTTGAGCATTATTTTCACCAAGTGCTTTTGATTCTCTTTCATCTATCTGAAACAAAACAAAAAATGCTTGCTTTATAAATATGTTGTAAAAAAATACACTAATTACACCAAAAAAGTGCTTTTTTTTACCTGAAAAAATGTATATGTTCAACATTTTGTTGTTAAAACTATGCTAATTACACCGAAAAAGTCCTTTTCTTTACCATGAAAATGTATATATTCAGCATTTTGTTGTAAAAAATACACTAATTACATCAAAAAAGTCCTTTTTTCACTTAGAAAATGTATATATTCAGCATTTTGTTTAATTTATGGTAAAAATTAGTAAAACTCACCTATAGTGATATGATTGCCTTGAGTTATAGATTAGCTTTTTGAACTCTTGTTCTGGACAGTTTTTTTCAGCATCATCGAAATATAATATAAGTAATTTGAGTCTTCAATGGTTTGGTATCATCTAAGCAGGAGAGAAAGTAATGTTGTGTAACATTGACTCTTCATTGGTTTGGTATCATCTTGTCTTCAAAATTGATGTAGTTTGAGTCTTCATTGGTTTGGCATCATCTAAGTAGGTGGAGAAAGGTAAGAAACGCTAAAATAATTATTTGTTTTTAGTTAATTAAATCATCTGGCTCTAAGTGTCGATAAGGTAAAAAATAATCAATAATCATTTAACACTAGTAGAAAGCTCTAATTATTTATTTTTAAAATAAATATTAAAAACTTGTGAAAATGAACTGGTAACATTACGTCGACTGAAATAATGCCTAAAACGTCTCGCATAAATTTTGGTCTGACCAAAAACGGACTGAAAACCTTTACCTTTAGAGCGAGTACAAAATTATCATAACTTGGTCAAGAGAACGACTCCATATCGTAATAGGAGGATAACTCCACAGTGCAACTAGTTGAGTTCTTCAACTAGTGTTAAATAATAATTTTAATCACTTACCTTAATACAGAAAGTCTCCTAGTAGTTGTAGTAGATGTTGATACTTCAGTCACTGTTGTTGGAGTGGATGCTTTCTGTGTAAAAGCGATGCTTCTTATATAGCTAGGTTGTACTAGGTACCGATTGACACGAGCTGATTCCAATGAAAACCCTTTATAATATATAAGGTCTTTATGTAGAAAACTCACGCGAAAACTAAAAAAAAAAAACATTCTTCGCGGGAGTTTTCCGTCTTATATGTTATAAAGGCTTTACGCAAAAAACTCACGCGAAAACCAAAACTATATAAAAACTTCTTCGCGGGAGTTTTCCTTCTTATGCGTTATGACAGCTTTATGCAAAAAACTCACGCGAAAACGGAAAAATAAAAAAAACTTCTTCGCGGGAGTTTTCCTTCTATGTACTATAAAGGCCTTGCGCGGAAAACTAACGGTAAAAAAAATTCCGTGAGTTTTCTGCATAAAGCCTTTATAACATAAAAGAAGGAAAACTCCCGCGAAAGAATTGTTTTGTATTTCCCGTTTTCGCGTGAGTTTTCCGTGTAAAGCCTTTATAGTATATAGAAGGAAAACTCCCGCGAAGAGAATTTTTTTACTGTTCAACTTTTCGCGTGAGTTTTCCGCGTAAAACCTTTATGACTTATAAGAAGGAAAACTCCCGCGAAGAATTTTTTTTTCAGTTTCGGTTTTCGCGTGAGTTTTCCGCGTAAAGACCTGCTTATATATTATAAAGGCTTTTCATTGGAATCAACTCGTGTCAATCGGTACCTAGTACAACCTAGCTATATAAGAAGCACCGCTTTTACACGGAAAGCATCCACTTCAACAACAGTGACTGAAGGATCAACATCTACTACAACTACTAGGAGACTTTCTGTATTAAGGTAAGGAATAATAAATAACTATTTAACACTAGTTGAAGAACTCAACTAGTTGCACTATGGATTTATCCTCATATTACGATATGGAGTCGTTCTCTTGACCATAGAAGTATCTCTCCTAGATAATTTTATGCTCATAGAACCTATCCTGTTTGCGCTCAAGATCGCAGTCGTTTGGCATTGATTGACAGAATTGTCGTAGGTCCGAGAGAAAAAATAGGTTAGCCTTAAATGACATCTTGAACAACAGGTTGATTTAGAACTTTACAGCCAAAAAATGATTACAACTTTCATTATTGTATTGTTTTACTTTATTATCAACATATAACAGTTATTATTCATTGTATTTAATATGAAAAATAATTTTTACTGATAATGATTATTATTCTTATTATTATTACTATTGTTAATATTATTGTGATTTCATTTGGTTTTCATTGTTACTTTATTGAATTTTGTTCAAGTCTTGTGATCTAAATAATAAAAGAATGATAAATATTTATTTACCACTAGTTGAAAAACTTACCTACTTGCACTATGGAGAAAATAGCCTCCTACAACCAAATCCGTTTGTGTTACAAACCCTGTCTTTGGATATTGATAAAAATGTCATCTTCTTTGTATTATGATTAAATAATAATAAATAGCTCACATTTTTTAAAATATTTCTTATTTTTTGTCTTTTTAGATTGGATAGTTAAGATGGCAATTTTTGTATTTTGTAGACACGATGCCTACTTTGGACTCTTGTTTGAGACAAAACGCAGCAGCAGTAAAGACTATAAAACATCTGGATCAGATCCAATTGAAGTAATTGCAGATAACTAAAGGAATAACATGTACTACAGCATACGGAGTGAACAAGGTGTGTGTAGATTATTACTCAGTCTCATTACACTACTATTACTAAGAATTATTGTAGGTGTTGGATAAAGGATTAAGCAGTAATGTATTAGCAAGCATTAGCAATAAACATAGACTTTTCAACAATGACATTAACCAAAAAAAATAGTATAACAAAGTCATGTTTGAGCTAATAAGTTGTTGCTAAGATGTTTGAATTAACAACTAGGTAGCTAAAATAAGTTTTTCATGAGGATCTCCTGACAGTTGTGATTCCTTGAGTGGTGAGCAGACTTTTAAATCTACTGTAGTTATCTTTTGTTGATCTTATTGAGTCTTTATCAGTTAGTACATCTTGCAACAAATTCTTTGATAGCTTAGCGCTAAGCCATCTTCCCTTGAGTTTTATCCTGTCAGTATCCAGATCGTATTTTCCAGAATCTCTCAATTGATACAATATTTTTACACCTAACGCTTGATTGTCTTTACTAGCTGTCATGTCGGATACTTTCTTTTTAAACTCTTCTAATTGTTGCATCATTCTCTCCGAATCTCTATTGCTATCATCGTCAATTGTGTTTCTATCAAACGATGATGGTGAGAGCTTTGGTGTTTTAGCAGAGCTCCAGCTCTTTGGTTGCTTGTACTCTCCCCTAATCTTTCCAACATCACTCCGATAGGTTTTTGTGCTTTGAACATTTTCATTTGTCTTTTTGCGCTCAAGCAACTCGTTTTTGATTCCCATTACTATTTCATTCGTTTCAACCAAAATATTTTGGATTTTCTCGATATCTCTCACCATTTTGTCTTTTGTCGGGTTGTCATACAATGATGACGCAAACTTGTCTTGGTCGGTTGATTTAGCCCCACTGATCTTTTCCATCAAACTATGATACTCCTCTTCTGGTATAGCAAAATAACGTTTATCATATTTTAAAGGCGGAAGATTCATTTTGTATTGATATTAAAACCTGTGCAATCAGGATGATTATAGGGTCTAAAAAAAGCTACCTCTCCCAATCTGCATTAAAATTTGTTGTTTGTCAGCAATCAGTGTTTGTACCTCCTTGAAGCGCTACTACCTAATAAACTGAGTTGTGTACTGATTAGTTATTTGTAGCTCTTTTTGAAGCCTCCTCTCTCCTCTACCAAATACTCCTCTCTCCTCTCTTGCAGTTATTTCCCAAATACTGTAAATTTTAACCATCTAGAGGACTAATTTGGTGATTTTCCAACATATTTTATAGCATTCAATATAGTTATTATGTCATAAATGTATATTATTCAATCTAGATATAAATATATCCATAAATATGTACATAATTATCCTTATATACATGGTTGTATAAAAAACTAAAAAATCTCTCTCTCCTCTCTTCTCTCTCCTCTGTACATAGCTATAAAATGTTAATATGGACATGAATTTGGACATGCGCATGTACATAAATATGAACATAGGTATGTACATAAATGGACATGAATATGGACATGAATATGGACATGAATATGGACATGAATATGGACATGAATATGGACATGTACCTATTCATGTCCATTTATGCACATGTACATGAATATGGACATATGCGTATTTACTGACTCTAGCTATATTATATAGGAAGATTTTCCCTACTTATTATGTAATAAATGGATATAATCATACAATGATTCATTTTTGATCAATATATTTATTCAATGTAGATAGATCTCCTCTCTCCTCTCTCTATGTAGATATAAATATACCCACTCTCCTCTCTCCTCTCTCTATGTAGATATAAATATATCCACTCTCCTCTCTCCTCTCTCTATGTAGATATAAATATACCCATAAATATGTACATAATTAACCATATATACATGAATGTATAGAAAACTAAAAAATCTCTCTCCTCTCTCTTTCTCTCAAGATACCATATGTATGTATGTATGCATTGATTGTCATTACAAGTTGTAGTGCTTTGTATTACTTAGTATTTACTGACTCTAGCTATATTATATAGGAAGATTTTCCCTACTTATTATGTAATCAATGTATATAATCTTATAATGTTTCATTTTTGATCAATATATTTATTCAATGTAGATAAAACTCCTCTCTCTCTCTCCTCTCTCTCCTCTCTCTCAAGATGCCATATGAGTTCGAATTATGTAAAAAAATTATCAAAACTTAAATGCCATACATTCAAAATCTATCTGCCATATGAGTTCAAATTAAGTAAAAAAATAATCAAAACTCAAATGCCACTTAAATGCCACTCAAATGCCCCTCAAATAAAATACAATATAAACTCGGCGAATTCACCCAACGTCGTAACTCATTGCATAACCCCCCAGGCCAGATCCACAAAAAAACACTTGGTAGGGAGATCTGCTCATATATTACTACTCATGTTGATACCAACGATAATACAATGTATACTCGTGTTGATACCAACGATAATACAATGTATACTCGTGTTGATATCAACGACAATACAGTGTATACTTGTCGAATAAAGAAAAGGCTCTAGCGGAAATGTGTTGTAAATAGTTAAATTTGATGAGCTTGTGAAACTATTTTGGATTTAACCAATCAGAGGGTGCCGATGTGCCTTTGGCACCGGACATAGACCTATATGTTGGTCTGTACTTATGAACAAGACCCACGGTGTGTAGATGTAGCGGTCACACCCATCGCGAGGTCTTCCGATGCCAAACATCGGCCTGTGTAGCCACCCCTGAAACTATGAGAATTGACAACACAAATGAACAAACGAGCGAACTAACATTGTTGATTCCCCACTATGCTATGATAAATCAATAATTTTATTCATCTCACCCACCGCTTGTGTATGTTGACTAAGGCTATGTCCCCCACCCTGACACAGTTTGTTAGATTGAGCTCCCTTATCTTGGGCCCAGAAGGGCCTTCCATTAGATGCCTCACGCCAGTATCTGTAATCCTGCAGGTACATAGTAGTTATATATAGTAGTTATATATAGTAGTTGTATGTAGTAGTTGTATATAGTAGTTGTATATAGTAGTTGTATATAGTAGTTGTATATAGTAGTTGTATATAGTAGTTGTATGCAGTAGTTGTATACAGTAGTTGTATATAGTAGTTGTATACAGTAGTTGTATACAGTAGTTTATATAGTAGTTGTATACAGTAGTTGTATACAGTAGTTATATATAGTAGTTGTATATAGTAGTTGTATATAGTAGTTGTATACAGTAGTTGTATACAGTAGTTGTATACAGTAGTTATATATAGTAGTTGTATATAGTAGTTGTATATAGTAGTTGTATATAGTAGTTGTATATAGTAGTTGTATATAGTAGTTATATACAGTAGTTGTATATAGTAGTTGTATATAGTAGTTGTATATAGTAGTTATATATAGTAGTTGTATGTAGTAGTTGTATATAGTAGTTGTATGTAGTAGTTGTATGTAGTAGTTGTATATAGTAGTTGTATACAGTAGTTGTATATAGTAGTTGTATACAGTAGTTATATATAGTAGTTGTATATAGTAGTTGTATATAGTAGTTGTATATAGTAGTTATATATAGTAGTTATATATAGTAGTTGTATATAGTAGTTGTATACAGTAGTTGTATATAGTAGTTGTATACAGTAGTTGTATATAGTAGTTGTATACAGTAGTTGTATATAGTAGTTGTATATAGTAGTTATATATAGTAGTTGTATATAGTAGTTGTATATAGTAGTTGTATATAGTAGTTGTATATAGTAGTTGTATATAGTAGTTATATATAGTAGTTGTATATAGTAGTTGTATATAGTAGTTGTATACAGTAGTTGTATATAGTAGTTGTATATAGTAGTTATATATAGTAGTTGTATATAGTAGTTGTATACAGTAGTTGTATATAGTAGTTGTATATAGTAGTTATATATAGTAGTTGTATATAGTAGTTATATATAGTAGTTATATATAGTAGTTGTATATAGTAGTTGTATACAGTAGTTGTATATAGTAGTTGTATATAGTAGTTATATATAGTAGTTGTATATAGTAGTTATATATAGTAGTTATATATAGTAGTTGTATATAGTAGTTGTATACAGTAGTTGTATATAGTAGTTGTATATAGTAGTTATATATAGTAGTTGTATATAGTAGTTATATATAGTAGTTATATATAGTAGTTGTATATAGTAGTTGTATACAGTAGTTGTATATAGTAGTTGTATATAGTAGTTATATATAGTAGTTGTATATAGTAGTTATATATAGTAGTTATATATAGTAGTTGTATATAGTAGTTGTATACAGTAGTTGTATATAGTAGTTGTATATAGTAGTTATATATAGTAGTTGTATATAGTAGTTATATATAGTAGTTATATATAGTAGTTGTATATAGTAGTTGTATACAGTAGTTGTATATAGTAGTTGTATATAGTAGTTGTATACAGTAGTTGTATACAGTAGTTGTATATAGTAGTTGTATATAGTAGTTGTATATAGTAGTTGTATACAGTAGTTGTATACAGTAGTTGTATACAGTAGTTGTATATAGTAGTTGTATATAGTAGTTATATATAGTAGTTGTATATAGTAGTTATATATAGTAGTTATATATAGTAGTTGTATATAGTAGTTGTATATAGTAGTTATATATAGTAGTTATATATAGTAGTTGTATATAGTAGTTGTATATAGTAGTTATATATAGTAGTTGTATACAGTAGTTGTATACAGTAGTTATATCTAGTAGTTGTATATAGTAGTTGTATATAGTAGTTGTATATAGTAGTTGTATATAGTAGTTGTATATAGTAGTTATATATAGTAGTTGTATATAGTAGTTGTATATAGTAGTTGTATATAGTAGTTGTATATAGTAGTTATATATAGTAGTTGTATACAGTAGTTGTATACAGTAGTTATATCTAGTAGTTGTATATAGTAGTTGTATATAGTAGTTGTATATAGTAGTTGTATATAGTAGTTGTATATAGTAGTTATATATAGTAGTTGTATATAGTAGTTGTATATAGTAGTTGTATATAGTAGTTGTATATAGTAGTTGTATATAGTAGTTATATATAGTAGTTGTATATAGTAGTTGTATATAGTAGTTGTATACAGTAGTTGTATATAGTAGTTGTATATAGTAGTTATATATAGTAGTTGTATATAGTAGTTATATATAGTAGTTATATATAGTAGTTGTATATAGTAGTTGTATACAGTAGTTGTATATAGTAGTTGTATATAGTAGTTATATATAGTAGTTGTATATAGTAGTTATATATAGTAGTTATATATAGTAGTTGTATATAGTAGTTGTATATAGTAGTTGTATATAGTAGTTGTATACAGTAGTTGTATATAGTAGTTGTATACAGTAGTTGTATACAGTAGTTATATCTAGTAGTTGTATATAGTAGTTGTATATAGTAGTTGTATATAGTAGTTATATATAGTAGTTATATATAGTAGTTGTATATAGTAGTTGTATACAGTAGTTGTATACAGTAGTTATATATAGTAGTTGTATATAGTAGTTATATATAGTAGTTGTATACAGTAGTTGTATATAGTAGTTGTATATAGTAGTTGTATACAGTAGTTGTATATAGTAGTTATATATAGTAGTTGTATATAGTAGTTGTATATAGTAGTTGTATATAGTAGTTGTATACAGTAGTTGTATATAGTAGTTGTATATAGTAGTTATATATAGTAGTTGTATATAGTAGTTATATATAGTAGTTATATATAGTAGTTGTATATAGTAGTTGTATACAGTAGTTGTATACAGTAGTTATATCTAGTAGTTGTATATAGTAGTTGTATATAGTAGTTGTATATAGTAGTTATATATAGTAGTTATATATAGTAGTTATATATAGTAGTTGTATATAGTAGTTGTATACAGTAGTTGTATACAGTAGTTATATCTAGTAGTTGTATATAGTAGTTGTATATAGTAGTTGTATATAGTAGTTATATATAGTAGTTATATATAGTAGTTGTATATAGTAGTTGTATACAGTAGTTGTATACAGTAGTTATATCTAGTAGTTATATATAGTAGTTGTATATAGTAGTTGTATACAGTAGTTGTATACAGTAGTTATATATAGTAGTTGTATATAGTAGTTATATATAGTAGTTGTATACAGTAGTTGTATATAGTAGTTGTATATAGTAGTTGTATACAGTAGTTGTATATAGTAGTTATATATAGTAGTTGTATATAGTAGTTGTATATAGTAGTTGTATATAGTAGTTGTATACAGTAGTTGTATATAGTAGTTGTATATAGTAGTTATATATAGTAGTTGTATATAGTAGTTATATATAGTAGTTATATATAGTAGTTGTATATAGTAGTTGTATACAGTAGTTGTATACAGTAGTTATATCTAGTAGTTGTATATAGTAGTTGTATATAGTAGTTGTATATAGTAGTTATATATAGTAGTTATATATAGTAGTTATATATAGTAGTTGTATATAGTAGTTGTATACAGTAGTTGTATATAGTAGTTGTATATAGTAGTTATATATAGTAGTTGTATATAGTAGTTGTATATAGTAGTTGTATATAGTAGTTATATATAGTAGTTGTATATAGTAGTTGTATACAGTAGTTGTATACAGTAGTTATATCTAGTAGTTGTATATAGTAGTTGTATATAGTAGTTGTATATAGTAGTTATATATAGTAGTTATATATAGTAGTTGTATATAGTAGTTGTATACAGTAGTTGTATACAGTAGTTATATATAGTAGTTGTATATAGTAGTTATATATAGTAGTTGTATACAGTAGTTGTATATAGTAGTTGTATATAGTAGTTGTATATAGTAGTTGTATATAGTAGTTGTATATAGTAGTTATATATAGTAGTTATATATAGTAGTTGTATATAGTAGTTGTATACAGTAGTTGTATACAGTAGTTATATATAGTAGTTGTATATAGTAGTTGTATATAGTAGTTGTATACAGTAGTTGTATACAGTAGTTATATCTAGTAGTTGTATATAGTAGTTGTATATAGTAGTTGTATATAGTAGTTATATATAGTAGTTATATATAGTAGTTGTATATAGTAGTTGTATACAGTAGTTGTATACAGTAGTTGTATATAGTAGTTGTATATAGTAGTTGTATACAGTAGTTGTATATAGTAGTTATATATAGTAGTTGTATATAGTAGTTGTATATAGTAGTTGTATATAGTAGTTGTATACAGTAGTTGTATATAGTAGTTGTATATAGTAGTTATATATAGTAGTTGTATATAGTAGTTATATATAGTAGTTATATATAGTAGTTGTATATAGTAGTTGTATACAGTAGTTGTATATAGTAGTTGTATACAGTAGTTATATATAGTAGTTGTATACAGTAGTTGTATACAGTAGTTATATCTAGTAGTTGTATATAGTAGTTGTATATAGTAGTTGTATATAGTAGTTGTATATAGTAGTTGTATATAGTAGTTGTATATAGTAGTTATATATAGTAGTTATATATAGTAGTTGTATATAGTAGTTGTATACAGTAGTTGTATATAGTAGTTGTATACAGTAGTTATATATAGTAGTTGTATACAGTAGTTGTATACAGTAGTTGTATACAGTAGTTGTATACAGTAGTTGTATACAGTAGTTGTATACAGTAGTTGTATACAGTAGTTGTATACAGTAGTTGTATACAGTAGTTGTATACAGTAGTTGTATACAGTAGTTGTATACAGTAGTTGTATACAGTAGTTGTATATAGTAGTTGTATATAGTAGTTGTATATAGTAGTTGTATATAGTAGTTGTATATAGTAGTTGTATATAGTAGTTGTATATAGTAGTTGTATATAGTAGTTGTATATAGTAGTTGTATACAGTAGTTGTATATAGTAGTTGTATACAGTAGTTGTATATAGTAGTTGTATACAGTAGTTGTATATAGTAGTTGTATATAGTAGTTGTAGATAGTAGTTGTATATAGTAGTTGTATATAGTAGTTGTATACAGTAGTTGTATATAGTAGTTGTATACAGTAGTTGTATATAGTAGTTATATATAGTAGTTGTATACAGTAGTTGTATACAGTAGTTGTATATAGTAGTTGTATACAGTAGTTATATATAGTAGTTGTATGCAGTAGTTGTATATAGTAGTTGTATATAGTAGTTGTATATAGTAGTTGTATACAGTAGTTATATATAGTAGTTGTATATAGTAGTTGTATACAGTAGTTGTATACAGTAGTTGTATACAGTAGTTGTATACAGTAGTTGTATATAGTAGTTGTATACAGTAGTTGTATATAGTAGTTGTATACAGTAGTTATATATAGTAGTTGTATGCAGTAGTTGTATATAGTAGTTGTATATAGTAGTTGTATACAGTAGTTGTATACAGTAGTTGTATATAGAAGTTGTATATAGTAGTTGTATATAGTAGTTGTATATAGTAGTTGTATACAGTAGTTGTATACAGTAGTTGTATATAGTAGTTGTATATAGTAGTTGTATATAGTAGTTGTATATAGTAGTTGTATATAGTAGTTGTATACAGTAGTTGTATATAGTAGTTGTATATAGTAGTTGTATACAGTAGTTGTATATAGTAGTTGTATATAGTAGTTGTATACAGTAGTTGTATACAGTAGTTGTATACAGTAGTTGTATACAGTAGTTGTATATAGAAGTTGTATATAGTAGTTGTATATAGTAGTTGTATATAGTAGTTGTATATAGTAGTTATATATAGTAGTTGTATATAGTAGTTGTATACAGTAGTTGTATATAGTAGTTGTATATAGTAGTTATATATAGTAGTTGTATATAGTAGTTGTATACAGTAGTTGTATATAGTAGTTGTATACAGTAGTTGTATATAGTAGTTATATATAGTAGTTGTATATAGTAGTTATATATAGTAGTTGTATATAGTAGTTGTATATAGTAGTTGTATATAGTAGTTGTATATAGTAGTTGTATACAGTAGTTATATATAGTAGTTGTATATAGTAGTTATATATAGTAGTTGTATATAGTAGTTGTATATAGTAGTTGTATATAGTAGTTGTATATAGTAGTTGTATATAGTAGTTGTATATAGTAGTTGTATATAGTAGTTGTATACAGTAGTTGTATACAGTAGTTGTATATAGTAGTTGTATATAGTAGTTGTATATAGTAGTTGTATACAGTAGTTGTATACAGTAGTTGTATATAGTAGTTATGTACAGTAGTTGTATATAGTAGTTATATATAGTAGTTGTATACAGTAGTTGTATACAGTAGTTGTATATAGTAGTTATGTACAGTAGTTGTATACAGTAGTTGTATATAGTAGTTGTATACAGTAGTTGTATACAGTAGTTGTATATAGTAGTTGTATATAGAAGTTATAGCATATAGTAGTTGCCATTCACCTGACACAGTCAGCGACATTCAGCACTGTAAGGTTCCTGCAGCTGCTCAGTGCCTTCAGTGAGTGATCTGTGATCCTCTGGCAGTCAGACAGGTATACATGGCTTAAATTGGCAGACATTCTGCCGATAAGTTTCAAGGCAGTGTCTGATATAAGATGATTGGTCTCCAGTCTGAGCCTATGCAAAGACCTGCTCGCAGCCAGACTTTTGAATGCATCATCCGTGAGAAATTGAGTGCCAAGAAGGGAAACATCTTGTACCTTAGTTTGGTTGGTCACTTCCTGGTAACACGTCAAAAATCGTCCACTTTGTCACGTTACACAACGCATCAATATAGCATTGTCACTGTACACAACGCATCAATATAGCATTGTCATCGTACACAACATATCAATATAGCATTCGCATCGTACACAACATACCAATATAGCATTGTCATTGTACACAACATACCAATATAGCATTGTCACTGTACACAACATACCAATATAGCATTGTCACTGTACACCACATACCAATATAGCATTGTCATTGTACACAACATACCAATATAGCATTGTCACTGTACACCACATACCAATATAGCATTGTCACTGTACACAACATACCAATATAGCATTGTCACTGTACACCACATACCAATATAGCATTGTCACTGTACACCACATACCAATATAGCATTGTCATCGTACACAACATACCAATATAGCATTGTCACTGTACACCACATACTAATATAGCATTGTCACTGTACACCACATACCAATATAGCATTGTCATCGTACACAACATACCAATATAGCATTGTCATCGTACACAACATACCAATATAGCATTGTCACTGTACACAACATACCAATATAGCATTGTCACTGTACACAACATACCAATATAGCATTGTCACCGTACACAACATACCAATATAGCATTGTCACCGTACACAACATACCAATATAGCATTGTCACTGTACACCACATACCAATATAGCATTGTCACTGTACACAACATACCAATATAGCATTGTCATCGTACACAACATACCAATATAGCATTGTCATCTAACGTGGGCAAATCATTGAGTATCAAGTGCTTGATACCGGTACATCCAGCCACTAGGGATTTTAGTCCGATAGCAGTCACCTGCAGAACATGTCACTATGTAGTAAATATGAATATGTAGCATATAACACTGTGTAGTATATATCACTGTGTAGTATATATCACTGTGTAGTATATATCACTGTGTAGTATATATCACTGTGTAGTATATATCACTGTGTAGTATATATCACTGTGTAGTATATATCACTGCGTAGTATATAACACTGTGTAGTATATATCACTGTGTAGTATATATCACTGTGTAGTATACATCACTGTGTAGTATATATCACTGTGTAGTATATATCACTGTGTAGTATATATCACTGCGTAGTATATATCACTGCGTAGTATATATCACTGTGTAGTATATATTACTGTGTAGTATATATCACTTACTAGTATATATCACCGTGTAGTATATATCACTGTGTAGTATATACCACTGTGTAGTATATATCACTGTGTAGTATATATCACTGTGTAGTATATATCACTGTGTAGTATATACCACTGTGTAGTATATACCACTGTGTAGTATATATCACTGTGTAGTATATACCACTGTGTAGTATATATCACTGTGTAGTATATATCACTGTGTAGTATATATCACTGTGTAGTATATATCACTGTGTAGTATATATCACTGTGTAGTATATATCACTGTGTAGTATATATCACTGTGTAGTATATATCACTGTGTAGTATATATCACTGTGTAGTATATATCACTGTGTAGTATATATCACTGTGTAGTATATATCACTGTGTAGTATATATCACTGTGTAGTATATATCACTGTGTAGTATATATCACTGTGTAGTATATATCACTGTGTAGTATATATCACTGTGTAGTATATATCACTGTGTAGTATATACCACTGTGTAGTATATATCACTGTGTAGTATATATCACCGTGTAGCATATATCACTCAGTAGTATATATTGTAGTGATTTTCCTCCTTTCACTACGGACACAACGGCATCAGCTCCTTCTTGACACTAGCAACTGTTTTGGGGTCCACTACCCAGACAAATCACACAGTATTTACGCGAATAAAGCACTGTACTATCTCATACTGTTTAGCAATATAATAAAGTCATAGGACAAAACTCCACAAGCTTCTACCTTCTCTCATGCACAGCAGCTCCTTATATAGTAGAAGGCAAGAAATCTCACCACCTTATTAGGGCTGAGCCAATAACAGTCAACAATGCAAAATATATATATGAATAGTAATAGACATTATAACACAACAATACAGTTAGCCAATGGGAGGAGCGAGCACATAGCAGAGTGGCTCTGGGTGCTTTTTCCGCTCTTTTTGGTGGGGGTGAAATCTCTACTCCTCATAAGGTGTTGCTGCTTCCTAGCTTCTGCTCCTATCACTTATTACACTGCTTCGGGATTCAGTTGATATAAAGGGTTCTCAGCTCCTTAGACCTGAGGCTACTGTTATCAGCCATCTTTACTGGCCGGCCCGAGGTGCTGACCTGGGGAAGGTCCTGTGTGATTAATAGATGGAATAACGGGTCTGTACTGGCCTTGGAAAACCCGGGATACCCGGTAATCATTGACCCGGTATAGGACATATATAAAATGGAGGGAAAATCCCGGGTCTGCTGAATATTGTTACTATAGGTAGAAGAGAGTGCAGGGGAGGGTTCCCACGGTGGGGGAATGGATGGAGTGGCTAACATAATCATAAAAATCCCTTACATACTCCGCTTTATTAGCGAAATAGTCTCTAATTAATGTATAATAAATAAGGCATGGTTGGTTGGTGAACCTCACCAGGGTACCATATTTGGTTTAATCAAGGATACAGACAACAGGCAGCAATAGTAGCTAACTAAATGTCAGCGAAAAGATTGCCTTGCACATCCGTGGCCAGCTTGCGTAGCGAGGCTGTCTCTATATCGGCGGCTTGATGTTCCAGCGTCATCTCCTTCGTAGCCGCGGTTGGGATGCGACTGTCAAGTAGCGCTCGCCGGAGGGCATGTTGGTCACTATCTAACTCCACGATGATTTGGTCTATGGCTCTGGCTGCGACCTCTCTTTTCTCTAAGAACCTGCCGAACAGTTGGTGGTTGGAAATACTCTGGGCGGGAGAGTTGGGACGAGGGAGTATACTGACTCGAGGGGGAGGGGGTATGGCTATGGTAGAGAGGTGTATTGGGGAAAGGAGGAATAGGAGTGGACGCTGGTTTCTTGGGCTTTGTTCGGCTCTATCAATCCTCTCTCTCGAGCAGCTTGGACACTTGTTCTTCAGCTTCCTGCTCTTTGTGAGGGCCTAGGGGGGGGGGTGTTGACTGATGGGCTGGGCACCGGGCTTCAAGAGGATATTGTGTGCCAGGAAGTCGGTGCGACCCATGTTGTGGTCTCCCTTGCTGAACACCTCGTAGGAGTGCAAGAGCTGGGCCAGCTGGAAGGCTTCCTGTGGGTTGTGACAGTTGTCTAGGGCCTTCATGTATAGTGCTTGCAAGTGCTTGAGGATGGGGAAGGGAGAAAGGTGGGGGAGGGGGAAGAGGTGTCTACTCTCTTTTATAGGCAACTCTATGCCACTGGTGTGTACGCCCGTGTATCTGCCAATGGTTTTTCCCACTTTCAAGTCTAGGGGTTGACTGGTCGGGTTAAGACATTTCACTAGCAGGTGGTGTTTGGCATTGGGGGTGTTGAGGCTAGCAGCGAGGGGGAGTCCGAGATACTTTCTACTATGCCAAGGGGAAGTTGTGTGGGGTGTATGACTTTACACAACACTGTCGCCTCTGTGTGTGGAGGGATGTGTTCCTTATCACCTGGACACCCGTGGTGAGCATTCTGCCCTGCAGATCAGTGCATCGGAGTTAATGGCAATTTTTTTCAATGAATGAGCGGTCGAACTTTATGTGACACTGGTGGGAGGTGAGGGACGGCATGCCCAGATTAGCATCTTCGTTAATCTGTCCCACTATGAACATAACCTCAGTTTTGACGTCCCGTAGCCAAATGGGTAGATGTAGGGCACCAAAGAAGGGGGTGTGGGACCCATCTGCCAGGATACCGTGGGTGTCACCCTCTTGTAAGGAATTCCGGGTGGCAGGAGACAGCCGGTTGAACAGATGCTGTGACAACAAGTTGGTGGTACACCCGGTGTCAATGAGTATAGAACACCGGTTTTCCTTCTAGTCGGTCGAGCAAGAAATAGCTTGTCTTGTAGAGACCTTCTGGTGGGAAATAGAGGTCTGTTGGCAGAGGGCCTACGGGCAGGGGGTGTCTTTCTCGAGAGCGGGAGGGTCACTCTGTGGTTAGCAAGGTTGGGGGAACTCTTCTGTTGGGGGGCTGGCGGGGTGTGCGCAGTTCAACGTCCTCTGCTGGACAGTAAAGCCCTGGCCGCGATCAGCTGGTGGAGTGTGAGGGACAGCGGCGCGCTGTTGACGGGGCCGATGAGGGGTTTCAGCATACAGGGGAACAGGAGAGTAATGTGGATGAGTTTCACTGCAAACAGATGGAGCAGACGGGTAGAAGTCTGTATCTCCTAGATCTTGCAGGGGGGCATACCGGTTGGTAGCAGGTAGCTGCCAAGGTTCCGGAGTCTGTACAGGACACCGTCTCTCTCTTCGGGGAGGTGGGTTTGAGTTACCGAGTTATACTGCTCTATTCTCTCTAATTCCTTCTTGTAATTACGGGGTGCCCAGGGGCAGTTAGGGGCCGATCTCCCTACTGTGGGTCACGCCCGTTTTTTGGCGGTTGGTTGGGAGGGGTAGCGGGGGACGGCCAGGGGTTTGAGCGGGCAACTTCTCTGTAGGTGGCCAATGATGTCACATCCCCAACACTGAGGGGGGGGGGGGCAGCGGTGAAGGAGGGATAAAAGGGTTGGGTGGCTGCCAGGGGAGTTGGTTGCTGTTTCAGTCTCTGCAGTTCTTCAGACTGGAGCTTGCTGGCTTTCGTCAACATCTGCATGTTCTTCATCAAGACGGCGAGAGTGTCTTCCGACATGGTGGCCATCTGATGAATTTGGTTAGAGGGAGGGGTAGTGCAGGGTCTGTCACTGAGTGGTAGTGGCCCTTCTTCGTACTCCTCCATGATCCTTACTCGAGAAAGTTTTTCTTCGAAACCAGTCTTTATCTATAGGAACTCAATGCAGGCCCTTACGGCTTCTCTGACAGTGCGGGGCTGCACTGGTAACAGGTGCTGTTGTAGGTAAGCATGTGCAATAATACTGGCAAAAGTTTCCAACACTATTCGGTCAACTCTTCTGGGGGCAGGTCATCATAGGCAATGCGGACTAGCTTCTCTACCTCATTGGCATGCTGCTGCAGTGAGGTTTTGGGGGAGTGGCACAGCACAATCAGCTTGGCTCGTGCCTCTTCGGGGGTAAACCCAAAGCGTGCGCATAGTGCAGCGAAGATGCCTTCTATATGGGGGTGGGGTGGCCACACTCAACTGCGTCGTCTTTCAGCGCTTCTCTGAGGTGCAGTAAGGCAGTGGCTTGGCCCATGTTGTTGGCATCAGCAACCACGATGAAAGGAGTAATTAAATTCTTGACATCGCCAGTGCAGTCGTACTTGGGGTAGGGGGGGGGGAGGGTTGAAGGTTCTGCACTGGTTTTTTTTTTTTGGGGGGGGGGGGAGAGTTTGCACCAACCTCTGCACAGCATCTGTAGGTTGCTATAAGGCTATGGGGGTGGAGCTCCAACGGGGTTTCTACCAGCACTCCTAGCTCTTTGGGTTGCCATATTTTGTTCAATTGCAAGCTATGGGGTATGGAGTGGTCGTTCTAGCTAAAAAAAAACAGTACACCGGGTATCCCGGGCCAGGATAACTTCTGGGGGGGAAGGGGGTAGTACACAGGGTGATACTGGCACGGTATAGCTTCGGGGTAAGGGTGGAAGGCAGTATAGAGGGTATACTAGCACAGTATACCTTCGGGGTAGGGAGGGAATGGAGGCAGTGAAATAGCTGGCACTGTACAGCTTCAGGGTGGGGGAATGGAAACAGTGAAATGGTTGTCACTGTATAGCTTCGGGGTAGGGGCGGGACTGGATACAGTGAAATGGCTGACACTGAATAGCTTCTATCTTCTTCTCTCCGTAGTGTCCTTCTGTTCGTCAATATCACACCGCTGCAACAGATGTAGTGATTTTCCTCCTTTCTTTACTGCATGCACTTTCTCTTGACACTAACAACTGTTTCGGG
Organism: Cryptosula pallasiana; assembly: GCA_945261195.1. NCBI lineage: Eukaryota > Metazoa > Bryozoa > Gymnolaemata > Cheilostomatida > Cryptosulidae > Cryptosula > Cryptosula pallasiana. The sequence continues at coordinate 51,525,263 of OX183133.1, read as the reverse complement.
GTCCACGACCCAGACAAATCACACAGTATTTACGCAAATAAAACACTTTACTATCTCATACTGTTTAGCAATATAATAAAGTCATAGTACAAAACTCCACAAGCTTTTACCTTCTTCATGCACAGCAGCTCCTTATATAGTAGAAGGCAGGAAATCTCACCACCTTATTAGGGGTGAGCCAATAACAGTCAACAATGCAAAATATATATGAATAGTAATAGGCATTATAACACAACAATACGGTTTGCCAATGAGAGGAGCGAGCACATGGCAGAGTGCTCTCTGGCCTTTTCCTGCTCTTTTTGGTGGAAATGAAGTTTTCACTCCTTATATGGTGTCTCTGCTTTTTAGCTTCTGCGCTTCCCGATCTAGATGATGAAGGGTTCTCAGCTCCTTAAACCTGAGGCTACTGTTATGAGCCATCTTTAAAGCATGCCAGCACTTATCACTTTTTGGTTGAGTTTCTGAATATTCAAGTCTTGAGCAGCAGATTGATGTATTAAATAACCCTCTAGGCCTACTCAGTCATGATTTACAAGCTTGCCAAAAAGCCATTGGCCTCAAATGCTCGTCGTATCAGCTGAAATTTAGCTTACTATAACTTCCATTGATTGCGGTGTACGTCATCTTCGGGATGTGGGCGTGGTCAATTATAATAAATAATGGCAAAGTTTTATAAATGAAGTTACATCGTTTGCGTTTAAAATGAAATCTGATTGGGCAATTCATTTAGTCTTAGGTCTACTGAAGGCCATTGCAACAGGAATAAACAGTCCTTACGAAGACACCCCATCAAAAACTGGTTCTAAGATTTAATGTTAAGGTTTACTGTTACGCGCCATTTTTCACCTGGCTTCAATTTGCACGCCGCACGCATAAAATCGCAATTAGTGGTTTCTGTCAATATGGACGCAATTAGTGCGCACGCATAGTAAACAAGACCAACGCTTGATTATTACGCAATTTTCATATGTGACATGGCAACAATAGACGATTGCGGGATTAGTCAGGTTGTCCAATGTGATCACCATCACAAACAAAGGATCATCTCATCTTATCCTTCTTCCATAAAAAGGATAAAAAAAATTGTGCTTCTTTTGGTGAGTAAGGGAACAATAAATGGTATTTATTTATACAATAATGGACAGTAATATGTAGGTAGAATAATAATAAATAAAATAATAATAAAAATAAATAGCGGCATCTGATTGGTCAAATAAATACTGTGCCATGAAAAAGTAAATTCCCGAAGATGACGTCAACTTTAAGCAGTGTAAAAGTTAGCGAGCATTTTTGGAAGAGGGGTATTTTGCAGGCTTGTAAATCATGACTGAGTAGGCCTAGAGGGTTATTTAATACATCAATCTGCTGCTTAAGACTTGAATATTCAGAAACTCGACCAAAAAGTGATAAGTGCTGTCATGCTTTAATGGCCGGTCCAGGGTACTTACCCGGGGTAGGTCTTGTGTGATTAATAGGTGGAATACCGGGTCTATACCGGCCCTGGCATACCCGGGATCCCTTGACATATATAACATGGAGGGAAAATCCCGGGTTGCTGAATATTGTTACTATAGGTTGGAGAGGGTGCAGGAGAGGGTGCAGGAGAGGGTGCAGGAGAGGGTGCAGGAGAGGGTGCAGGAGAGGGTGCAGGAGAGGGTGCAGGAGAGGGTGCAGGAGAGGGTGCAGGAGAGGGTGCAGGAGAGGGTGCAGGAGAGGGTGCAGGAGAGGGTGCAGGGGAGGGTGCAGGAGAGGGTGCAGGAGAGGGTGCAGGAGAGGGTGCAGGAGAGGGTGCAGGAGAGGGTGCAGGGGAGGGTGCAGGAGAGGGTGCAGGAGAGGGTGCAGGAGAGGGTGCAGGAGAGGGTGCAGGAGAGGGTGCAGGAGAGGGTGCAGGAGAGGGTGCAGGAGAGGGTGCAGGAGAGGGTGCAGGAGAGGGTGCAGGAGAGGGTGCAGGAGAGGGTGCAGGAGAGGGTGCAGGAGAGGGTGCAGGAGAGGGTGCAGGAGAGGGTGCAGGAGAGGGTGCAGGAGAGGGTGCAGGAGAGGGTGCAGGAGAGGGTGCAGGAGAGGGTGCAGGAGAGGGTGCAGGGGAGGGTGCAGGAGAGGGTGCAGGAGAGGGTGCCCAAGGTGGGGGAATGGGTGAGATGGCTAATATAATCCTAAAAGCCCCTCACAATATCACCATGTAGCATATACCTCTATTGCCATGTAGTATGTATACTATTATGGAATCATCACTGCATCTATTGGCAGTCACCTGTTCACAACCCGATATATCCAAGTAGACCAAACGCTTGGCTCCTTTACCATTACCCAAGTACTCCAGGCCTCTGTTGGTGAGCTTGTGGCAGTAGGAGAGGCTGAGAAATGAGAGGTTGACCAGGCCCCTGTAGTTATATACATAGAGTTGTATAGTGTATACTATATACGTAAAGTTATATAGTGTATTCTATATACATAGAGATATATAGTGTATTTTATATACATAGAGATATATAGTGTATTTTATATACATAGAGATATATAGTGTATTTTATATACATTGAGATATATAGTGTGTTTTATATACATTGAGATATATAGTGTATTATATATACATAGTTACATAGTGTATTATATATGCATAGAGATATATAGTGTATTATATATACATAGAGATATATAGTGTATTCTATATACATAGTTACATAGTGTATTCTATATACATAGTTACATAGTGTATTCTATATACATAGTTACATAGTGTATTATATATACATAGTTACATAGTGTATTATATATACATAGTTACATAGTGTATTCTATATACATAGTTACATAGTGTATTATATATGCATAGAGATATATAGTGTATTATATATACATAGAGATATATAGTGTATTATATATACATAGTTACATAGTGTATTATATATGCATAGAGATATATAGTGTATTATATATACATAGAGATATATAGTGTATTCTATATACATAGTTACATAGTGTATTCTATATACATAGTTACATAGTGTATTATATATACATAGTTACATAGTGTATTATATATACATAGAGATATATAGTGTATTATATATACATAGTTACATAGTGTATTCTATATACATAGTTACATAGTGTATTCTATATACATAGTTACATAGTGTATTCTATATACATAGTTACATAGTGTATTATATATGCATAGAGATATATAGTGTATTATATATACATAGAGATATATAGTGTATTATATATACATAGTTACATAGTGTATTATATATACATAGAGATATATAGTGTATTATATATACATAGAGATATATAGTGTATTCTATATACATAGTTACATAGTGTATTATATATGCATAGAGATACATAGTGTATTCTATATACATAGAGATATATAGTGTATTCTATATACATAGTTACATAGTGTATTATATATACATAGAGATATATAGTGTATTCTATATACATAGTTACATAGTGTATTATATATACATAGAGATATATAGTGTGTTCTATATACATAGTTACATAGTGTATTCTATATACATAGTTACATAGTGTATTATATATACATAGAGATATATAGTGTATTCTATATACATAGTTACAACGTGTATTATATATACATAGAGATATATAGTGTATTCTATATATATAGTTACATAGTGCATTCTATATACATAGAGATATATAGTATATTCTATATACATAGAGATATATAGTATATTCTATATACATAGAGATATATAGTGTGTTTTACATTCAAAGGTGTGTAGCATATTCTAGAATGAATGATAGACAATACACAACAGCTATGATAATATAGCGTGTTCAATAGACCATAGATATAACACTATAGAGCATATGATAATGGTCAATAAATATAAAAATATAGAGTGTATGGTAGTCAATAGATATAACATTGTAGAGCGTACAATAGACAATAAATGTAACATAACAATAAGTATAACAAAGTGTGCAATAGATAGTAGATTTAACATTATAGAGGGAGATAATGATGATACACATTAGATGCAACAACATAAAGTGTACGATAGACAATAGATACAACAACATAAAGTGTACGATAGACAATTAGATACAACAACATAAAGTGTACGATAGACAAATAGATGCAACAACATAAAGTGTACGATAGACAATTAGATGCAACAACATAAAGTGTACGATAGACAATAGATACAACAACATAAAGTGTACGATAGACAATAGATACAAAAACATAAAGTGTATGATAGACAAATAGATGCAACAACATAAAGTGTACGATAGACAATAGATGCAACAACATAAAGTGTACGATAGACAATTAGATACAACAACATAAAGTGTACGATAGACAATAGATGCAACAACATAAAGTGTACGATAGACAATAGATACAACAACATAAAGTGTACGATAGACAATTAGATACAACAACATAAAGTGTACGATAGACAATTAGATGCAACAACATAGAGTGTACGATAGACAATTAGATACAACAACATAAAGTATACGATAGACAATTAGATGCAACAACATAAAGTGTACGATAGACAATTAGATACAACAACATAAAGTGTACGATAGACAATTAGATGCAACAACATAAAGTGTACGATAGACAATAGATACAAAAACATAAAGTGTACGATAGACAAATAGATGCAACAACATAAAGTGTACGATAGACAATAGATGCAACAACATAAAGTGTACGATAGACAATTAGATACAACAACATAAAGTGTACGATAGACAATAGATGCAACAACATAAAGTGTACGATAGACAATAGATACAACAACATAAAGTGTACGATAGACAATTAGATACAACAACATAAAGTGTACGATAGACAATTAGATGCAACAACATAAAGTGTACGATAGACAATTAGATACAACAACATAAAGTGTACGATAGACAATTAGATACAACAACATAAAGTATACGATAGACAATTAGATGCAACAACATCAAGTGTGCAATAGACAATAGATGCAACAACATCAAGTGTACGATAGACAATAGATGCAACAACATAAAGTGTACGATAGACACTTAGATACAACAACATAAAGTGTACGATAGACAATAGATACAACAACATAGAGTGTACGATAGACAATAGATACAACAACATAAAGTGTACGATAGACAATTAGATACAACAACATAAAGTGTACGATAGACAATAGATACAACAACATAGAGTGTACGATAGACAATAGATACAACAACATAAAGTGTACGATAGACAATTAGATACAACAACATAAAGTGTACGATAGACAATAGATGCAACAACATCAAGTGTGCAATAGACAATAGATGCAACAACATCAAGTGTACGATAGACAATTAGATATAACCTAAGTGAAGTAACCAAAGCATGGCCAACTTCCTTAGCCACCTGGCGCTCTGGAGCCAAATGCTTGAGCAACTAGACTATAACTTACGGAAAAGGGACATAGTTAACAGCTCATAACCCGGCAACTAACTGACCAGCTACAGAGTTAAACAACAAATCACATGACTGCCCAAAATGTTTCCTAGTCTGCAATGATACATGCGATTAACACTTCAAGTATAAGCAGCATAGCAAGTTTCCACCCCCTAATACAGACACATCTGCTCCTGAACAGCTAACACTTCTAGTGTTTGCTTCCCCTCTCCACCACGGGGTCCACCCTGTCACAACTCCATCAGGAGTTCACTCTGTCAACTTCCCATGGAGTCTATTTTGTTCGGGGCCGTCTCCGAACTTAGACATTGCCAACTAGAAACAATTGCTAGTCTCAAACAAACTATGCTAAGGTATGCGCATTCCATCATGCGCATTCTGTTTAGCAATGTACAAGTTTTTACTCCACAAGACTTCTACACGAAAACAACAGTTTTCCTCTTTTTTATATAGAGGGAGAGGAACTTCCAACCCCTCATTACGGATGGATCAATCACAAAACAACATGTAGTACGAACAACACACAAATAAAACACCCTGTAATAAAACGTAATAAACCAAATTTTCCAATCATTTCAGATGCAAATGGTCCTGTTGTTCCAGTCAGTTCACTCTCCAGACAACTGGCAGTGAGGGAAGCTTGATCTTCATATAAGGCGAGGTTGGCTCCTTTACCAGGGGGATAGACTTCATATAAGGCGAGGTTGGCTCCTTTGCCAGGGGGTTAGACTTCCAATACTCCAACTACTTTAGCGTATAGATGGACAGTTTGTCTTCTGCTCCTGAGCCATAAAGCTCTGGAGTGTTGTAGCTAATTATGTAGATCTGGATAATGTGCCAGTATAGAGTATATACACATAATATAATTAAAAGGGCCCCGGATTGGGTACTGTGCCAGTATAGAGTATATACACATAATATAACAAAAGGGCCCCGGGTTGGATACTGTGCCAGTATAGAGTATATACACATAATATAACAAAAGGACCCCGGATTGGAAACTGTGCCGGTATAGAGTATATACACATAATATAACAAAAGGGCCCCGGGTTGGGTACTGTGCCGGTATAGAGTATACACATAATATAACCAAAAGGGCCCCGGGTCGGATACTGTGCCAGTATAGAGTATATACACATAATATAACAAAAGGGCCCCGGATTGGATACTGTGCCAGTATAGAGTATATACACATAATATAACAAAAGGACCCCGGGTTGGATATTGTGCCAGTATAGAGTATATACACATAATATAACCAAAAGGACCCCGGATTGGATACTGTGCCAGTATAGAGTATATACATAATATAACAAAAGGGCCCCGGATTGGATACTGTGCCAGTATAGAGTATATACACATAATATAACAAAAGGGCCCCGGGTCGGATACTGTGCCAGTATAGAGTATACACACATAATATAACAAAAGGACCCCGGGTTGGGTATTGTGCCAGTATAGAGTATACACATAATATAACAAAAGGGCCCCGGGTTGGATATTGTGCCAGTATAGAGTATATACACATAATATAACAAAAGGGCCCCGGGTCGGATACTGTGCCAGTATAGAGTATATACACATAATATAACAAAAGGGCCCCGGATTGGATACTGTGCCAGTATAGAGTATACACATAATATAACAAAAGGGCCCCGGGTCGGATACTGTGCCGGTATAGAGTATATACACATAATATAACAAAAGGGCCCCGGGTTGGATACTGTGCCAGTATAGAGTATATACATAATATAACAAAAGGGCCCCGGGTCGGATACTGTGCCAGTATAGAGTATATACACATAATATAACAAAAGGGCCCCGGATTGGATACTGTGCCAGTATAGAGTATACACATAATATAACAAAAGGGCCCCGGGTCGGATACTGTGCCGGTATAGAGTATATACACATAATATAACAAAAGGGCCCCGGATTGGATAATGTGCCAGTATAGAGTATATACACATAATATAACAAAAGGGCCCCGGGTTGGATACTGTGCCAGTATAGAGTATATACATAATATAACAAAAGGGCCCTGGGTCGGATACTGTGCCAGTATAGAGTATATACATAATATAACAAAAGGGCCCTGGGTCGGATACTGTGCCAGTATAGAGTATATACACATAATATAACAAAAGGGCCCTGGGTCGGATATTGTGCCAGTATAAAGTATATACACATAATATAACAAAAGGGCCCCGGGTCGGATACTGTGCCGGTATAGAGTATATACACATAATATAACCAAAAGGGCCCCGGGTTGGGTATTGTGCCAGTATAGAGTATACACATAATATAACAAAAGGGCCCCGGATTGGATACTGTGCCAGTATAGAGTATACACATAATATAACAAAAGGACCCCGGGTCGGATACTGTGCCAGTATAGAGTATACACATAATATAACAAAAGGGCCCCGGGTCGGATACTGTGCCAGTATAGAGTATACACATAATATAACAAAAGGGCCCCGGATTGGATACTGTGCCAGTATAGAGTATATATACATAATATAACAAAAGGGCCCCGGATTGGATACTGTGCCAGTATAGAGTATATACACATAATATAACAAAAGGGCCCCGGATTGGATACTGTGCCAGTATAGAGTATACACATAATATAACAAAAGGGCCCCGGGCCGGATACTGTGCCAGTATAGAGTATACACATAATATAACAAAAGGGCCCCGGATTGGATACTGTGCCAGTATAGAGTATACACATAATATAACAAAAGGACCCCGGGTCGGATACTGTGCCAGTATAGAGTATACACATAATATAACAAAAGGGCCCCGGGTCGGATACTGTGCCAGTATAGAGTATACACATAATATAACAAAAGGGCCCCGGATTGGATACTGTGCCAGTATAGAGTATACACATAATATAACAAAAGGGCCCCGGGTCGGATACTGTGCCAGTATAGAGTATACACATAATATAACAAAAGGGCCCCGGGTCGGATACTGTGCCAGTATAGAGTATACACATAATATAACAAAAGGGCCCCGGATTGGATACTGTGCCAGTATAGGGTATATATACATAATATAACAAAAGGGCCCCGGATTGGATACTGTGCCAGTATAGAGTATATACACATAATATAACAAAAGGGCCCCGGATTGGATACTGTGCCAGTATAGAGTATACACATAATATAACAAAAGGGCCCCGGGCCGGATACTGTGCCAGTATAGAGTATACACATAATATAACAAAAGGGCCCCGGGTTGGATACTGTGCCAGTATAGAGTATATACACACAATATAACAAAAGGGCCCCGGGTCGGATACTGTGCCAGTATAGAGTATACACATAATATAACAAAAGGGCCCCGGATTGGATACTGTGCCAGTATAGAGTATACACATAATATAACAAAAGGACCCCGGATTGGATACTGTGCCAGTATAGAGTATACACATAATATAACAAAAGGGCCCCGGATTGGATACTGTGCCAGTATAGAGTATACACATAATATAACAAAAGGGCCCCGGGTTGGATACTGTGCCAGTATAGAGTATATACACATAATATAACAAAAGGGCCCCGGGTTGGATACTGTGCCAGTATAGAGTATACACATAATATAACAAAAGGGCCCCGGATTGGATACTGTGCCAGTATAGAGTATATACACATAATATAACAAAAGGACCCCGGATTGGATACTGTGCCAGTATAGAGTATATACACATAATATAACAAAAGGGCCCCGGATTGGATACTGTGCCGGTATAGAGTATACACATAATATAACAAAAGGGCCCCGGATTGGATACTGTGCCGGTATAGAGTATACACATAATATAACAAAAGGGCCCCGGGTCGGATACTGTGCCGGTATAGGGATAGAATTATTTCTTACAAGTACCAGTGAAATCAATAAACTTTCAAATGAGCAAAGCACTGTAGTGGATTTTGGGAGCTGAAAATCACTAGCTGAGGTTGGTAGCGTGCTGCAACCGGTTGTTAGTTTAACTTGTTACAACAACAGGGTCGGTGATGTACCGAACGAATGCAAGATAGAGTATTCCAACTCTACAACCAGTAGGGAGCCCTCGGCTCAGACGCATAACTCAGTGCTGTTGAGTATCTATGCATTTATTCCTCCAGAATAAAACGAGTTAGTAAAAGGCACATTACAACTGACGATCACAGACAAAGTTCTGCCTTTTATAGGCGATGCACTGGAAGTGACTAGCCAATCACCCAACAGTATTGCAACATGCACCAATGAATATGAGTATATAAACACATAACGAATAAGATTAACAATGATATGGGCTTAAAGGTGATAGGCGCCCTGTAGTAGTAGGTGAAGTTAAAGGCTAATGCACCCATCACAGTCATTCCTTTGTTCCTTGGTCTTTACAGCTTTAGTACTCCATCTTTCGTAAGGGTTAGGGGTGGAAATCTCTGGTAGATGGCTTCCTGATCCTCCCAGGCTACTTCTGAGTCCTCAGGCTACATAGCCTCACTTCCTGCCGGCCCAGTGAGGTCGGTATAGCTGCATACAGGGTTGGTATAGGTGCATACAGGGTCGGTATAGACATAGCATAGCTTTAGTCCATTCGGTATTGATGATTACAGTCCTTCTGGCCATCTAATAGCTATACTGAGGAAGCCAGAATGTGTATAGAGTGTGTGCGCAGGTGTAAGTGACAATAGCTATACTGAGGAAGCCAGAATGTGTATAGAGTGTGTGCGCGCAGGTGTAAGTGACAATAGCTATACTGAGGAAGCCAGAATGTGTATAGAGTGTGTGCGCGCAGGTGTAAGTGACAATAGCTATACTGAGGAAGCCAGAATGTGTATAGAGTGTGTGCGCAGGTGTAAGTGACAATAGCTATACTGAGGAAGCCAGAATGTGTATAGAGTGTGTGCGCGCAGGTGTAAGTGACAATAGCTATACTGAGGAAGCCAGAATGTGTATAGAGTGTGTGCGCAGGTGTAAGTGACAATAGCTATACTGAGGAAGCCAGAATGTGTATAGAGTGTGTGCGCAGGTGTAAGTGACATAAATATCCACTACAGTACTTATTTGAGTATATGCACTCTCCACATCAAACTAGCCTATTACATCACCAACACGCCAACAACAACCATTGCTTTGAAAGAGTAAATACTGCAATAATACTAGCTACCAGCATCTTTCGAGTTGTTTTACAGAATTTATTATTGTTTCGTTTTTGACTACAAAATAAAGTGGCACTTCAGGAGTTGATGTTTCTACCAAATATACAGTAAAGACTGTGAGTCCTATATAACAATTATGTAAGGTCACTGATGGGAAAGTCTACATTGTTGTAGTAAAGGCCACATAATCTTTAGTATACGTATCGGAAAACATCTCAATACTCAGTACTGCTCACTAAAGAGTGATCGTACAAAGGGGAGACCATTCCTTGCTTGTTTTTGGCTTCAGTGTAGCCAGGGGGGCTCTCTGGTGGTGGGCTCTCCCCCAAACCTCGCCCACCACTGTAAACCCCGCCCCTTGAGGGCCGCCCCGGCTAGCTCCAGTGACGCTTATAAGTTATAAACAGATTTTTGCTGCAAAATTTAGCTTATTAGTACAAGTATTTGTATTAGCATGAAACCAAAGATATCCACATAGGTATTGCAGCAAAAAAACTTCACCATTGAGTACAAACATAAAACTATTTCAGCCAATGGTGACTTACATGAACTTATATGAAATTTGGCTTCAGTGGAGTTGTCTTTATATAAAATTGCGCTGTAAACTGCTCACCACACTTTGATTATTTCATTTAGGATATAACACTATAGAGCGTACGAGAGAGAATAGATATAACACTATAGAGCGTACGAGAGACAATAGATATAACACTATAGAGCGTACGAGAGACAATAGATATAACACTATAGAGCGTACGCGAGACAATAGATATAACACTATAGAGCGTACGAGAGACAATAGATATAACACTGTAGAGCGTACGAGATATAATAGATATAACACTATGGAGCATATGATACATAGATATATGATACTCACTTGGCAATGAGTCTACAGCTGCCATCTGTGATGTTTGTGTAAGACACGTTGAGGAACAGAAGACTTTTACAACCTTCGCTGATAAGTTTCATCAGGTCATCCTGAAGTAGTAAACATGAAGCACACCATCAGGAAACACCATAAAGGTGCTGCCATCCTTCTCCAACAGTGCCACATAACAAAGTCTCATCTGTTAGAGTCATTTCAGCAAAAACTGGCAATGCTAGGCTGAGAATACTTACTGATACAATACTGATATAATGTATAACAATACTGATATAATGTATAACAATACTGATATAATGTACAACAATACTGATATAATGTATAACAATACTGATATAATGTATAACAATACTGATATAATGTATAACAATACTGATATAATGTATAACAATACTGATATAATGTATAACAATACTGATATAATGTATAACAATACTGATATAATGTATAACAATACTGATATAATACATAACAATACTGATATAATGTATAACAATACTGATATAATGTACAACAATACTGATATAATGTATAACAATACTGATATAATGCATAACAATACTGATATAATGTATAACAATACTGATATAATGTATAACAATACTGATATAATGTATAACAATACTGATATAATGTATAACAATACTGATATAATGTACAACAATACTGATATAATGTATAACAATACTGATATAATGTATAACAATACTGATATAATGTATAACAATACTGATATAATGTATAACAATACTGATATAATGTATAACAGTACTGATATAATGTATAACAATACTGATATAATGTATAACAATACTGATATAATGTATAACAATACTGATATAATGTATAACAATACTGATATAATGTACAACAATACTGATATAATGTATAACAATACTGATATAATGTATAACAATACTGATATAATGTATAACAATACTGATATAATGTATAACAATACTGATATAATGTATAACAATACTGATATAATGTATAACAATACTGATATAATGTATAACAATACTGATATAATGTATAACAATACTGATATAATGTATAAGTTTCACTAACGCACACTATTTTGCGCCCGATTATTTGTCCATTATATGCGGTACTCACATTAAATGTTACACATTCAGATACATTCAGGTCCTGGAGATTTCTGCACTCGCTCACCACCTTGAATGTGTCCCAGCCAATGCTATGAACTCTCCTCACATTCAGGAATGTTACAAATGAGCGACTTTTCATCAACAGTTTGCAAGCAATCTTATCTGTTACACTGCAACAATACAATTATATAACAGTACCTTTATATAGCAATACAATTATATAAAATTACCGGTGCTAGAATGACATCTATCGGTCCTGAAGTCCTGAGAAATCTTTGAAAACTCTTAATGTTCTTCAATTAACTGTCCTGTGAACTTAATTAAATTTGATTGTTTAATAATAACAAAAAATGTTAAATAATAGTGAAATAAACAAAAGGCTTTAATTATTTTTACGTTTTTAATTCATTATGGTAAACTATAACACAAACTCTAAAAATAAAATCCTCAGGAATTTTTCAAGATTTCCCAGAAAACCTCAGGACCGATAGATGTCATCCCAACACCAAATTACCATTACATAACAACACCATTACATAACAACACCATTATATAACATTACCATTACATAACATTACAATTTCATAAGAATCGTAATTATATCTACTATATCTTATATACAACAATAAATCTCCTAAATTTTGTGTACAATAATACGCTCACTAGTATATAACACAGTAAAGAAGACAGACCATTATCTACAAGTGTATGGAAGATAGATCATTATCTACACGTGTATAGAAGATAGATCATTATCTACAAGTGTATAGAAGATAGATCATTATCTACAAGTGTATAGAAGGCAGATCATTATCTACAAATGTACAGAAGGCAGATCATTATCTACACGTGTATGGAAGATAGATCATTGCCTACACGTGTATAGAAGATAGATCATTATCTACACATGTATAGAAGATAGATCATTGCCTACACGTGTATGGAAGATAGATCATTATCTACATGTGTATAGAAGATAGATCACTGTCTACATGTGTATAGAAGACAGATCATTATCTACACGTGTATAGAAGACAGATCATTATCTACACGTGTATAGAAGATAGATCATTATCTACACGTGTATAGAAGATAGATCATTGCCTACACGTGTATAGAAGACAGATCATTATCTACACATGTATAGAAGACAGTAGCACAATCAATACAAACAGGAAGGAAAGCAACACTTGACCTATTGACCTTTTACATCGAGCTAAATAGAGTTCAGCAATCTGCACAATTGCCATTACAGTATGATAAACAAAATGATACACAATAACACAAGAAGGAACGATATTTCAGAAGATCAATCTTGTAGCAAGAATATGAGGAAAGACAGAAGTGTAAAGTGGAGAGAGGGGAGAGAGGGGAGAAAGTAAGTAAGAGGGATCGGAGGAATGTAAGATACCATATCGACACACCTTACTGACAATATGGGACAAAACGATGTAAATTAATAAATATATAATAAGATGTAGCAGGGTACATTAGTATACACAAGTTAAATGTTACCAGAATATGCAAGTCCAGTATTTACAAGTCCATACATAAAAAGCACGAAACGCTAGGATATCCCGGCTCTCTGGTAATATAGCTATCACATCAGACGCTAGTACATTTTGATGAAAAATGCAAAGTTAAGCAAGAGGAACAAAGAATGTAAGAAATTCGAAAAAATCTTGAACGATAACAGAAAAATTTATAACAATTTTCGGTCAACTGCTAACAAACAGATCGTTTAATTTATGCGGGAGAAATTGAACAAGAAAAAAGAAGTAAGTAACTTTGAAGAAAGTAAGTAAGAAAAGGAGTGTTAAGTAAGGGAAAGATGAGAAAGAGGAGGGGAGATAAATAAAAGAGAGAAAGGTAAGTAAGAGACGGAAATGTATGTAGGAAAGGGAAGGTACGTAGGAGAGAAAAAAATAAGTATGAGCGACAAAGGTAAGTCAAGTCGGGAAAGTCAAGAATGATACACAAAACTATGTCAAGGAGACGAAGGCAAGTAAAAGAGGAAACTAAGCAGAGGAGACAAAAGTGAAGAAAATGGAGGAGGCAAAGTAAAAGGAAGGTAATAGAAGGCAATGTAAGTAGGAGAAGGCAATGTACCAGTAACGGCTGGGTTGATGTGAAATCACTGACATCGTACAAGAGAGTAGATATAGTATAAGAGAGTAGATATAGTATAAGAGAGTAGATATAGTATAAGAGAGTAGATATAGTGAAAGAGAGTAGATATAGTATAAGAGAGTAGATATAGTATAAGAGAGTAGATGTAGTATAAGAGAGTAGATATAGTATAAGAGAGTAGATATAGTATAAGTGAGTAGATATAGTACAAGTGAGTAGATATAGTACAAGAGAGTAGATGTAGTATAAGAGAGTAGATATAGTATAAGAGAGTAGATGTAGTATAAGAGAGTAGATATAGTATAAGAGAGTAGATATAGTACAAGTGAGTAGATATAGTATAAGTGAGTAGATATAGTATAAGTGAGTAGATATAGTATAAGTGAGTAGATATAGTATATGTGAGTAGATATAGTATAAGAGAGTAGATATAGTACAAGAGAGTAGATATAGTACAAGAGAGTATATATAGTACAAGAGAGTAGATATAGTATAAGAGAGTAGATGTAGTATAAGAGAGTAGATATAGTATAAGAGAGTAGATATAGTACAAGAGAGTAGATATAGTATAAGTGAGTAGATATAGTATAAGAGAGTAGATATAGTATAAGTGAGTAGATATAGTATAAGAGAGTAGATATAGTATAAGAGAGTAGATATAGTACAAGAAAGTAGATATAGTATAAGAGAGTAGATATAGTATAAGAGAGTAGATATAGTATAAGAGAGTAGATGTAGTATAAGTGAGTAGATATAGTATAAGAGAGTAGATGTAGTATAAGTGAGTAGATATAGTATAAGTGAGTAGATATAGTATAAGAGAGTAGATGTAGTATAAGTGAGTAGATATAGTATAAGAGAGTAGATATAGTATAAGAGAGTAGATATAGTACAAGAAAGTAGATATAGTATAAGAGAGTAGATATAGTATAAGAGAGTAGATGTAGTATAAGTGAGTAGATATAGTATAAGTGAGTAGATATAGTATAAGAGAGTAGATGTAGTATAAGTGAGTAGATATAGTATAAGTGAGTAGATGTAGTATAAGAAAGTAGATATAGTATAAGTGAGTAGATGTAGTATAAGTGAGTAGATATAGTATAAGAGAGTAGATGTAGTATAAGTGAGTAGATATAGTATAAGAGAGTAGATATAGTATAAGAGAGTAGATGTAGTATAAGAGAGTAGATATAGTATAAGTGAGTAGATGTAGTATAAGAGAGTAGATGTAGTATAAGAGAGTAGATATAGTATAAGTGAGTAGATATAGTATAAGAGAGTAGATATAGTATAAGTGAGTAGATATAGTATAAGAGAGTAGATATAGTATAAGAGAGTAGATATAGTATAAGAGAGTAGATATAGTATAAGAGAGTAGATGTAGTATAAGAAAGTAGATATAGTATAAGTGAGTAGATGTAGTATAAGAGAGTAGATATAGTATAAGAGAGTAGATGTAGTATAAGAGAGTAGATGTAGTATAAGTGAGTAGATATAGTACAAGAGAGTAGATATAGTATAAGTGAGTAGATATAGTATAAGTGAGTAGATATAGTACAAGAGAGTAGATATAGTATAAGTGAGTAGATATAGTATAAGTGAGTAGATATAGTATAAGAGAGTAGATATAGTATAAGAGAGTAGATGTAGTATAAGAGAGTAGATGTAGTATAAGTGAGTAGATATAGTACAAGAGAGTAGATATAGTATAAGTGAGTAGATATAGTATAAGTGAGTAGATATAGTATAAGAGAGTAGATACAGTACAAGAGAGTAGATGTAGTATAAGTGAGTAGATGTAGTATAAGTGAGTAGATACAGTACAAGAGAGTAGATATAGTATAAGAGAGTAGATATAGTATAAGAGAGTAGATGTAGTATAAGAGAGTAGATATAGTAGAAGAGAGTAGATATAGTATAAGAGAGTAGATGTAGTATAAGAGAGTAGATATAGTACAAGAGAGTAGATGTAGTATAAGAGAGTAGATATAGTACAAGAGAGTAGATGTAGTACAAGAGAGTAGATGTAGTATAAGTGAGTAGATATAGTATAAGAGAGTAGATATAGTATAAGAGAGTAGATATAGTATAAGAGAGTAGATGTAGTACAAAAGAGTATATGTAGTACAAAAGAGTATATGTAGTACAAGAGAGTATATGGGCAAGGGGAAGTGCACAAGACAAAAGGGAAGAAGCACCATCGAGGAGGAAAGAGTGGCATAAAATGGAATTGAGGTCTGAGATGGGACACTTGAGTCTACACTAGCAATTGACTGAAGCAGTAAAGGAGGCAAAACCTACCCTCATAGAGTAAACAAAATATAAAGGAGACATACCCATGTAACAACCTGCAGAAAACATATACACAATAAGATAATTTGCAGTACTTTGTCTGATACATAATGAAGTTCTGAGCATTTTTACATTGCAAGCAAAATTCTATTGGCACAAAACAAAATGAAAAAGCTGTGTAAGCTTCATTTACATTACCGGTGCTCGCTATGTTCTAATTGTGACCATGTGATAAAGCACTGGGGCCAAATGAGTAAGCATCCTGTAGATGTGAATGGAAGTTCAGCGGTAGAGCATCCGGACTATACCCGGAATGTGGATTTTCAACCCAACGTTTATGAAACCGATTGCGATAGCAGCAGATAACTGTCACCAGTAGTTATGGTACCATCACCGATAAGCACCTTGCAACCCTCATGAATGTCTCACTCTGATTTGACTAAAACCGGTTTTGTAGGTCTCTCAAAATCTCATTGTGGGAATCAAGCTCATCACTTGGGGCCAGTTGAGTGGGCCCTTGAGCCACGTGAAGGGACCCTGGCCAGTTAAGTGGGCCCTTGAGCCAAGTGAAGGGACTGGCCAGTTGAGTGGGCCCTTGAGCCAAGTGAAGGGACTCTGGCCAGTTGAGTGGGCCCTTGAGCCAAGTGAAGGGACTCTGGCTAGTTGAGAGGGCCCTTGAGCCAAGTGAAGGGAACCTGGCCAGTTGAGTGGGCCCTTGAGCCAAGTGAAGGGACTCTGGCTAGTTGAGAGGGCCCTTGAGCCAAGTGAAGGGACTCTGGCCAGTTGAGTGGGCCCTTGAGCCACGTGAAGGGAATCTGGCCAGTTGAGTGGGCCCTTGAGCCGAATGAAGGGACTCTGGCCAGTCGAGTGGGCCCTTGAGCCAAGTGAAGGGACTCTGGCTAGTTGAGAGGGCCCTTGAGCCAAGTGAAGAGACTCTGGCCAGTTGAGAGGGCCCTTGAGCCAAGTGAAGGGACTCTGGCTAGTTGAGTGGGCCCTTGAGCCAAGTGAAGGGACTCTGGCTAGTTGAGAGGGCCCTTGAGCCAAGTGAAGGGACTCTGGCCAGTTGAGTGAGCCCTTGAGCCACGTGAAGGGAATCTGGCCAGTTGAGTGGGCCCTTGAGCCAAGTGAAGGGACTCTGGCCAGTTGAGTGGGCCCTTGAGCCAAGTGAAGGGACTCTGGCCAGTTGAGTGGGCCCTTGAGCCAAGTGAAGAGACCCTGGCTAGTTGAGTGGGCCCTTGAGCCAAGTGAAGGGACTCTGGCCAGTTGAGTGGGCCCTTGAGCCAAGTGAAGGGAATCTGGCCAGTTGAGTGGGCCCTTGAGCCAAGTGAAGGGACTCTGGCCAGTTGAGTGGGCCCTTGAGCCAAGTGAAGGGACTCTGGCTAGTTGAGAGGGCCCTAGAGCCAAGTGAAGGGACCCTGGCCAGTTGAGTGGGCCCTTGAGCCAAGTGAAGGGACCCTGGCTAGTTGAGAGGGCCCTTGAGCCAAGTGAAGAGACCCTGGCTAGTTGAGAGGGCCCTTGAGCCAAGTGAAGGGAATCTGGCCAGTTGAGTGGGCCCTTGAGCCAAGTGAAGGGACTCTGGCCAGTTGAGTGGGCCCTTGAGCCAAGTGAAGGGACTCTGGCTAGTTGAGAGGGCCATTGAGCCAAGTGAAGGGACTCTGGCTAGTTGAGAGGGCCCTTGAGCCAAGTGAAGGGACTCTGGCTAGTTGAGAGGGCCCTTGAGCCACGTGAAGGGACTCTGGCCAGTTGAGTGGGCCCTTGAGCCAAGTGAAGAGACACTGGCTAGTTGAGAGGGCCCTTGAGCCAAGTGAAGGGACTCTGGCCAGTTGAGTGGGCCCTTGAGCCAAGTGAAGAGACCCTGGCTAGTTGAGTGGGCCCTTGAGCCACGTGAAGAGACCCTGGCTAGGTAAGGAGTGCACTTGAGCTGAGTGAGGGGACTCGGGTTAGTTGAAGAGGTACTTGAGCTGCGAAGAGACTTTGGCCAGGTGAGTGGGCCCTTGAGCTAAGTGGAAAGACTCTGGCCAGGTGAGGAGGTAGCTGGTTAAGTGGAGCCCTTGAGGCTCTCGTTGTATAGTCAGTGCCCACAGAATTCACATGAGCTTAACGTTTGTTAAGACAAGAATTTTTATATAAATTCGTCTCACAAAATTTTTCAAAATTTTATTGCATACAAGTTCTGTAATAAATTGGGGTCACAGGCTGCTAGAAAAAAGAACTTAGAATATAGTTAAAACAAAACACTACACTGAGTAGGTGCAGCCAATTATTGGACTGCTTGTATAACTGAGGATTTGGAAAAACTGGTTTGACAGTGCAATGTTACCTGGCAATGCACCAGTACGCTCTTAAGGTATTAGGTAATAATATCTTGCATCTCTATACTCTTACTTGCATCTCTATACTCTTACTTGCATCTCTATACTCTTACTTGCATCTCTATACTCTTACTTGCATCTCTATACTCTTACTTGCATCTCTATACTCTTACTTGCATCTCTATACTCTTACTTGCATCTCTATACTCTTACTTGCATCTCTATACTCTTACTTGCATCTCTATACTCTTACTTGCATCTCTATACTCTTACTTGCATCTCTATACTCTTACTTGCATCTCTATACTCTTACTTGCATCTCTATACTCTTACTTGCATCTCTATACTCTTACTTGCATCTCTATACTCTTACTTGCATCTCTATACTCTTACTTGCATCTCTATACTCTTACTTGCATCTCTATACTCTTACTTGCATCTCTATACTCTTACTTGCATCTCTATACTCTTACTTGCATCTCTATACTCTTACTTGCATCTCTATACTCTTACTTGCATCTCTATACTCTTACTTGCATCTCTATACTCTTACCAATCTATTGGTATTCTATCTATTGTAGATCATTCACAATGTAAGATACGTGAATAACAACTTTGATGACGGCCATTTTAAGATAAAACAACAAAAATATTCATATGTTTTATAATGAGCTCGCTACTTCTGCATTGCTACTTCTGTATCGCTACTTTGGCACTACTACTTCTGCACTGCTACTGTTGCACTGCTACTTCTGTATTGCTACTTCTGTATTGCTACTTCTGCATTGCTACTTCTGCACTACTACTTTTGCATTGCTACTTCTGCACTGCTAATTCCGCACTACTATTTCTGCACTGCTACTTCTGCATTGCTACTTTAGCACTACTATTTCTGCACTGCTACTTCTGCACTGCTACTTCTGCATTGCTACTTCTGCACTGCTACTTCTGCATTGCTACTTCTGCACTGCTACTTCTGCACTGCTACTTCTGCACTGCTACTTCTGCATTGCTACTTCTGCATTGCTACTTCTGTATTGCTACTAATGTGTAGTTACTCATATGTGATTATGCTTCACTATAACAACAATGATAGAACAATAATACATCAAATCATCCATTTTTTAAAGCAAAGATACTTTTTCTCAATTATTTTTATGAGGCGACCACTGATGTGACAGAAATAATTTTTGCACCTAACGACAAACAACATATTGGTTTAAAAGCTGATGCTCCTTTCAAAAGAAATTGCCCAATTTAAAGATACTCTTCTATAGCCTACACTTTATCAACTAAGATATATTATTACTGTCAAAATCAAAATTGACAAGAATCCAAAAATGCATAGTAAATAACACATCATGGGCAATAAATCATTTAATACATAACATTGAACACATGAATGGGGCCCATTGGTTTCAACTGGGGTATGTACAACCCGCCGAACACACCGAACACGCCAAATGAATGAACAAAAAAATTATAGCAGTAATCATGATGAGGTTTATTTCAAAGTAGTTCATCTAGGTCGTGAGTGGAAGAGAGGAGATAACTCTATATATAATAAGTATTATTAGTTTAATTATAATAATTTTGTTTGTTTTAGTACCAGGTAATAAGCAAAGCATATGCAGCAGTATTATATCATAAGTTTATTTGGCTACACATATTGAAACGATATATATATATTGTTACGGAAAACATGAATGCCTGTGACATGGGTATTTCACCCCATTAACAAAAGTTAAAAGCAACTATTATTATAACAAGAAAGAACAAATATCATCATCACATGCCACAATGGCTACATGCCGCAATGGCTATATGCCACAATGGCTACATGCCGCAATGGCTACATGCCGCAATGGCTACATGCCGCAATGGCTACATGCCGCAATGGCTACATGCCGCAATGGCTACATGCCGCAATGGCTACATGCCGCAATGGCTACATGCCGCAATGGCTACATGCCGCAATGGCTACATGCCGCAATGGCTACATGCCGCAATGGCTACATGCCGCAATGGCTACATGCCGCAATGGCTACATGCCACAATGGCTATATTATAAAGAAACTGATCATTATGACAGTGTCAAAGCAGGTTCGTGTTGATTAATAATTAAAAAAATAGTATTAATATAGACTAACTGGTAATAATAATGTTCATATATATGTAATTATCTCCTCTGTTTCATTCAAGCCCCTTTGAACTGCTTTGAAACAAACGCCACCAGTAATCACAAGATAAGGACAATAATTATTTGAAGTATGAAAACGGGACATTGCATTTTCCGATGCGCCTAATTTTGAGCTGTCTATTTTTTTAAATGTCAGTGCCCCTTTTATTATTAGTGTTGTTATCCTTACTCATCATTGTTTTAATGATGATCAATGCTTGACTATAGCAATATATAAATAATATAATAAATAATAATAAATAATTTTTTTTACTGCTATACACTGTCAGTTTGAAAGCACTGATTATTTTTTTAAGAGTTATGATTAACTGTTATTACTAATTTTAAGTAATAATAATGCCATTGCTATAACTTTTCATTTATTATTACTAAATATAGTTATGACCATGTTCTTTATAGTAATTCAGAATAACAAAAAAATACTACAGTAGCTGTTATGAGTGGTAATAAATAATAGTTATTATGGTATGTAGGTAGTAGTACGAATTTGGTGACTCCACATTATGGTCACGAGGATAGGTGTTATTTTTGGACACTAGCTTGATAGAATTGTCTTCACCAAAAGAAGATAACTCCATTCTTTAGCAATTCGATCTGTACCATGTGTTCCGTATGTTCGGCGGATTTTTCATACACTTTTAATTGTGCAGGTTAGCTGGTGTAAAAGTGAATCAATGTGGGCAGGTAGTCTCATATTACCGATGAATGTAATTGAATCGTACCTGTTTTGTACTTCTGAGAAATTGATCTACAACAAACATATATGGTATAAAAGTGGTGTTATACAGCTACTTACTCTCTAACTAATACACAGTAGTATTATATATAACTATTTACTCTCTAACTAATACACAGTAGTATTATATATAACTATTTACTATCTAACTAATACACAGTAGTATTATATATAACTATTTACTCTCTAACTAATACACAGTAGTATTATATATAACTATTTACTATCTAACTAATACACAGTAGTATTATATATAACTATTTACTATCTAACTAATACACAGTAGTATTATATAACTATTTACTATCTAACTAATACACAGTAGTATTATATATAACTATTTACTATCTAACTAATACACAGTAGTATTATATATAACTATTTACTCTCTAACTAATACACAGTAGTATTATATATAACTATTTACTATCTAACTAATACACAGTAGTATTATATATAACTATTTACTATCTAACTAATACACAGTAGTATTATGTAACTATTTACTATCCAACCAGTACACACACAACAAAAAGAACTGTTAGGTATATTGACTTGGAGCTAACAAGTATACTAACTCTTCTCCAAAGATGAGGCACTTCAGTTATTTCCTTCCAAGCTCGACAGACGCACGCGCACCTGGAGAGATCAACCAAGTTAAGATGCTTGAATATCTGTAGGAAAGGCAATAAGCATGAATAAATGTTTGCAGTAAACAAAAAGTGCCCATCAACAGACAGAGTATAGTAACTCACAAGAACGGCATCCTCTCGGTCCATGGCAGCAATATCATCTCTCGCTTCACCGGTCCCTTTACCGAATGGCTCATCATCATCTGCTATCTCGCCACGTCCTAATTTCTACATCATTTAACCCCACATATATTCATGCACGTACCACTGTCTGTCTAGACTACTACTTTCAAAGAGCACCAGTTGTTTCTAGTCAAACATGCTGAATTATTTTGAAATTTAAGCATTTCAGAACTGCTAAAGCGTCTCTATAATAGTTTCACTCATTTTTATTGATGATACACATATCTTTCCTGTTGTGACACGTCAAACAAGGCTTGAAAATTTTTGAGTAAGGCAAACCAAATTACAGCACAGATTTTGTCAACTTCTGCACCAGATCAGCTGAATAACATCTAGACTATTTACTATACATACAGTAGAGTAGACGCAGACTTATATACACATCCGCCCGACAGTACGGTGTACACACATAGATGTGTACATAATAAAAATGTACATTGTACACTGTACACTGTGCAATGAACTGAACCCAACAAAGCACATTATAAGTGATCACACCAAGCCACACATTAACCCACACAGTGCTCTCCCAGCTAACAATATAAAAGTAAAGCCAGCGCAAAGCAAGTCTGAGCGGTGATTTGGAGCAAGTTTTGTTGAGATAACATATAATTGCTAATTAGCGGTTCTTTATTACTTCCATTCTTTCCAACTGAGCCTGTCAACGTCATCAACCAAATTAGAACCAATTCTAGTGAACTGTGATTCGACAGTTTAACAATTAATGGAATAAAAACAATTGTTCAAAAACTGCAGAGGCATGCTCATGCACACCACTACCACTTACCCAATATACCCTCTCCATCCCGTCTCCTCTCTCTCCCTTTCCCTCTCTCTCTCTCCCTTCCCCTCTCTCTCTCACTTCCCTCTCTCTCTCACTTCCCCTCTCTCTCTCCTTTCCCCTCTCTCTCCCTTCCCCTCTCTCTCTCTTTTCACCTTTCTCTCTCCCTCTCCCCTCTCCCTCTCCCCTCTCTCGCCCTTTCCCTTCCCCTCTCTCGCCCTTTCCCTTCCCCTCTCCCTCTCCCTTCCCCTCTCCTCTCCCCTCCCCTCTCCCTTCCCCTCTTCCCTCCCCTCCCTCCCTCCCCTCCCTCTCTCCCCCTTCTCCTCTCCCCCTTCCCCTCTCTTTAAATCTAACAATTTATGTACAATATACAATATATGACATGTTTGATGCAACATATGATCCACAATATAGAAATATGCTATATCACATACAACATAAAACATATAACGCACAGCATAAAATACATAAAAGATAAATGCAACATGTAATACATTATATGATATATACAACATATGCACATAATATATGATATATATTACAAGAAACATGTAACACAGTATATGATATACACAACATATCCATGTAGTATACAATTTATGATACATACCACAAAAATATGTTATATACAACATATAATACACAATACATGGCGCGCAATATAAAAAATCGGATAGGCTGTAGCAAATGCTGGTTAGTTACAGTGATAAACATGCATATAAGCATTGATGTGAATGTGTGTAGTGTATTTAGTGGTTAGTGTGTAGTGTGTATAGTATGCAGTGTGCATAATACGTAGAGTATACTATGTAGTGTGTGGTGTTTAGTGCGCAGTATGTAGTGTGTGCAGCATGTAGTATTTATTAGTGTGTAGTGTGTAGAGGGTAGAAGTAGTGTGTAGAGGGTAGATGTAGTGTGTAGAGGGTAGATGTACTGTGAGTTGTGTGTAGTGTATAGCGGGTAGTATGCGGTATGCAGCATGTAGTGTGTGTAGTGTGTTATATGTAGTATGTAGTATTTGGGTGTAGTGGGTAGTATTTGGGTGTAGTGGGTAGTATTTGGGTGTAGTGTGTAGTATGTAGTGTGTTGTATATAGTGTGTAAGTAGTATATTAGGAGCAGCTCTGAAGGGCGATTCAAAGACAATTGGGTTTTCATGAGCATACAGATGCACCTTTTGGAGCACCAGGTTGAACCCATGAGAACCCGCATGTAGGAAACACCCGGAAATATAGTAGGAGCCGCTGAGTGTTTTGTTAAGGAAAATCTGATTCTCATGACTGCATGTCCTTTTGAGCACCAAACAGAATTCTGGAAAACCTGAGGTGACTTTTTTGCACTGGGTAAAAAGTTAGGTTTACATTTCGTTCATATCATGGTTTTGATTATTGTTTGAATGCTAACATATATTGGTACAGACTGCTGAAATAATTTAGATTGGATTGTTGATAACATTAGCTCTTTTTTATAGTGTTTTAGATTTTTGTATTGAGATTTTGAGCCTATTTTGCTTTTTTTGTCCAACCAAACATCCCAGGTGGGATGTGTGGTTTTGTTGTTACAATGGTTTTTGTGAAGTTGTGTTTAAAGCATGCCAGCACTAAACATTTTTGGTCGAGTTTCTAAATATTGCAAATTGACGTATTAAGTAGCCCTTTAAGCCTACTCAGTTCTGATTTACAAGCTTGCCAAAAAACCATTGGCCTCAAATGCTCGTCACATCAGCTGAAAATTAGCTTGCTATAACTTCCATTGATTGCCGAGTCATCTTCGGATTGTGGGGGTGGTCAATTTGAATAAATGATGGCAAACTTTTATAAATCAAGTTACATCGTCTGCGTTTAAAATGAAATCTGACTTGGTAATTAATTTAGTCTTAGGTCTACTGAGGGCCATTACAACAGGAATAAAAAATCCTTATGAAGACACCCCATCAAAAATTGGTTCTAAGATTTAATGTTGGGGTTTACTATTACGCGCCATTTTCCATCTGGCTTGAGTTTGCACGCTGCACGCATAAAATTGGAATTAGTGGTTTCTGTCAATACGGACACAATTAGTGCACACACATCGTAAACAAAATCAATGCTAGTTTATTACAAAACTTCATATGTGAAATGGCAACAAGAGACAATTGCAGGATTTGTCAGGCGGTCCAATGTGATCACGATCACAAAGATCATCTTATACTCTTAAACATAAATAGGATAGAAAAAAATATGCTTGTTTTGGTGAGTTAGGGAACAACAAATGGTATTCATACAAGAAAGAACAAGTAGTGAGCATGTAGAATAATAGTAAATAAAATAATAATGAAAATAAATAGCGGGATCTGATTGGCCAAATAAATACTGTACGGTAAATAAATAAATATACTTCCGACCCGAAGATGACGCCAATTTTAAGCAGTGTAAAAATTGGCAAGTATTTCTGGAAGAGGGTTATTTTTCAGGCTTGTAGATCAGCACTGAGTAGGCCGAAATGGTTATTCAATACATCAATCTGCTGCTTAAAACTTGAATATTCAAAAATTCGACAAAAAATTTTCAATGCTGGGACGCTTTTAACACAGGTTGATACATCTGTTTTAACCGTTGGTAATCTATCCGATCGAAACAGCTATAATAGATAGTTTTGTGTAAAATAGGCAACATAGATAACATTCTTCTGTTATTATGAATGTAACATTCATAATAACAGATAAAGGTATAAAGCCCGGGCTACATGATCGTAGACATTTACACATTTTACACTCTACAAGGACATCACACGTTTCGGTAGGTGTTACATAGCAATATTTGTTGTACAATGTAATTAGACAGACGAGGAGTTGTCACTTTTAATTATTTTTTAGCCATTAGGATCACCCTAAATAATTGGTTTTGAACCTACTGTCAGTTTCCGGTTGAAATTAATTATATATTTCTCATAACAATAATAGTTTTTTAGATAAAACTTATTCTTCTAGTTGAAACTAATTATTATTGTTTTTTTATAATAATAAAATAATTATTTTTTAAAGGCAATTCTTTGTACCTAGTCAACTGAAAACAAAAGTTGTCATTATTACATTTCCAATTATAAATGCTCAATGATGGATATTATATGGTCATTGGTAAATGATGGTTATTGATGCCATATTTATTTGAATTATGTACGTTGCTATGAACATCCAAACATGCGATGCACAAAGAACGAAGCTCTCATAAGCTTTGAGAGATTGCATCAATGCAACAGCCAATCACAATCAGTTATTTACTATACATCGTGTAAAATGCATCGTAAAATTTTAACATGTTAATCGTTAGAAAATCGGGTGTTTTCCTAGCTAATTAAAAAAGTATGATGTGGACGTCGTAAATAACCGTGATTTGTGTGAAAAAAAAACAATCGTGTAGCCTGGCCTTAAAAGCTAGTGCTGTGTATAGTGAATAAGGTATATAATGGATAGGTGTTGATAAAATGAAATAGATAGCAACTGATTATTATAAAAACTAGATAAGCGACAGAATAAAAGTGTTTTATTTCCAGTTCATCGATTCAGGATATAGTTGGTTATGGTGGTGGTAAGGGAGGAGTTCACTGGGGAATTGATGTCAATAGTGTACAATCCTTTCAAATTGCAGTATTAATTGAAATAGGTGCTTATATCTAAAATCTTGATGGCTATTATCCTTGGTTTTTGGTGCATCTTTCTTCTTAGCATGTTGTTTTCAACGATTTTCGCTGCCTCAAAGTATTCCAAATGTTCAAAAGTGTTCGGTGTGTTTGTCACGTTCAGAACTTCATCGAACGCTTGTAATGGTGTGCGTAGTAGAACACCATGATGAACATAGCCAAATCTGTTAATGTCTCGATTTCATAGAAGGATAACGCCTGTTTGAATCTTTTTCACATCGGCAGCATTCTCCTCTGATATGTACAAACTACCCATCATCAATTAGTTTCTTTGCAGACATATGTAGTTTACCAAGAATTCATTAGTCACCACTTAATCATTTGGTAAATTGAAATTTCCCGCAAACTTTGAGTTTTCGAAAGTAATCACAGTCCCAACGGAAAAGTGTCTAAAGCTTACAACACGAAACATCAGTAGCAATCGGTCAGGGGTTTCACTTTTTAATAATTGACTTATCATTTTTACTGTTTCTATCGCTATTTCTTCAGAAATTGTGATCAGATAATGAAGCAACTGTTGTTGTTCGTCTAATCCCATGTTGATCACCAGCTTTGGCACACCAAGTCGGATCGTTCCTATTTTTTGAGCTTGCTTCTTGCTCACAAGCCATCTGGCTATACGTTTATTATCTGAGGTGGACAGCATATTTTAAATATAAATATTATATATATACCAATTATTAGCTAGAAGGGTGCTTTCTGTATTTTATCCATTTTTATCAAATTATATAATATCTTGCTTCAAAGTTTAGCCATTTAGCCATTACACAGTATTAATATTTACTACAACAACATCTATTTCGCAAGTACAATCCTACAATACTCACAATATCTCCATATATTGCCCCATTGCCGAAAACGTTTTTATTATTATATTATTTTATTATTATTTGGAGAAACAAGATGGCTGCCCACTTTGCATTTCCATGTTTGTAGTCTCAAACATCATACATAGCCTCACATATATGGTTACTCTTTTCTGATTGGTCATCCCTTGCAACCAATCAGCTGTCTGCCTAGCATACATAAGGCCATGTGCATATCAAATAAAGTCAGTTTGGAATTGTACTCCAGCTCACACCTTCTCTGATAGAAAGAATTACACGATATATACTCACAGGGTTATTCGAGTATGTGCTAGACTAAAATTTATAGCCAAGTCTGAGTTGAACGGCTATATTGTACAAAACTTATCATAAATATCAAATAGCTTGATAATATCACTTCTGCAGATATTTAACTTGTAGGCAAAAACTTGCCCTAAGCAAACTGAGGTAACTTCGGCTGTGTTCTGCCAGGTTCCTATAATTTCCATACGATAGTAGAAAGGCTGTGCTCAGTCAACTACCGCATTATTACTAAAGAGTTGCTCTCAGATCTGGCTGTGTTCAGCTGATCCCCAGTTGTGTAATTAGGCAGTGTTTCGCCAGTTACTCTCAGACTAGACAATTGGGTGATATCTCGCAAAAGTTCTTGCAGATATCCAATTGCTGGGTATTGTTCTCAGATTCAGCTGTGTTCAGCTAATCTCACCGCTGTGTAAGTTAGGCAGTGTTTTGCCAGTTACTCTCGGGCTAGACAATTGAGTGATATCTTGCGGAAGTTCTTGCAGATATCCAATTGTTAGGTATTGCTCTCAGATTCAGCTGTGTTCAGCTAATCTCCCCGCAGTGTAAGTTGGGCAGTGTTTTGCCAGTTACTATCAGGCTAGACTATTGAGTGATATCTCGCGAAAGTTCTTGCAGATATCCAATTGCTAGGTATTGTTCTCAGATTCAGCTGTGTTCAGCTAATCCCCAGTTGTATAAACTAGGCAGTGTTCTGCCAGTTACTCTCAGGCTAGGCTTCACTCAATCGAACATCACTTACTTCTACCGTGAAGGGACGACCCGTACAGTAAATATCGAAAATTTCCACCACTATGTTGTCAATGGTTGAATCTTTATAGGCTTCTTTAACTGGTACTTCAATAAAGGTTACCACCAAAACCCCATGTGCTCGACTCCAATAAAGCAGCCAGTTGTCGACTAGCAGTACTTGGGCTTTTCAATTACCAACTAAAACAAATATTATCTCTGAAAATGAACTACCGACTCAACTTTGTTCTGTGATCATTCCTAACTGGATTTCGAATCAAAAGGAAACTTATCTGTTAACTTTAACTCCTACATGTTCAAACTGTGACAAAGGAGCTATTGGTTTCGAGGATCTAGCAGAAGTATCACGCCTTTTAAACCAACCTTTGAAATACAAACAATTATACTAATATGAGTGATAAATTCTGTTAGCGAACCAATAATTTGCGCTAGAACGATTGAGAATTGCAATTTTGTCTGAAAAACCAATGAATCTGCGGAATATCTCCAAAATTATAGAAGTCGTCGATCAGTTGCAGCTGCTCCGACAATTACAACTCCAATGGCAACTAGGTCTCCAACAACAACAATAACTCCAACAACAACTATAAGTTTTCTGTTTGTTTTATCTCCGAGCTCGAACTGTGATCAATGATCTCTTGGTTTCACAGATGTTTGAGCAGTATTATGACATTAAAACCAATCCACGAAATACAATCAATTCAAACTAATACGCATGATAGATCCTATTAGCGAGCAAAGAACTTGCACTAGGATGATTAAGAATTACAATTTTGTCTGCAAAACCGATAAGTCTATGGAATATCTCATAAATTATAGAAATCCTCCAACTAGTACAACTCCTCCGACAAGTACGAGTCCATCAACAACTATGATTGCAACAACAAATACAACTCCAACAACAACTCCAAAAACAACTCAAATGAGTATTAAAACTCAAAACTCAAACGACAATCACAACTCCAACAACAACCACAACAACAACCAAAACTCTAACGGCATCTACAACTCCAACGACAATTCCAACAACAACTCCAACAACAACTGCAACATCACTACAATGACAACCACAACTCAACGACAACTCCAGCAACACCTAAAATGAAAAATACAACTCCAAAGACAACTCCGCAGACAACAACTCCAACGGCAACTAAAGCTCCACTGACAATTAGAACATTAATGAAAATCGCAACTAATAATTGTACGCGAGAGGAACAATAAACTGTCTGTGGAAATGAGTATCCAACAACTACAACTTCACCATATTTTTACAGAGTTTTCAGTCACATGGGAAAACAACAATCTGATGAAGGGAAAACTCTTCTCATCATCATTAATCTCAAATGTAACAACATTTCTTGTGATGTGATTAAATACCTTAGAAATTAAAGTAAATTTAGCAAAGTCGCAGGAATAATCGATATTTTAAAGCAATATTTTAGTGGAAATGACTTGTGTCTACTGTGCCACCTGACACAAGGGAAGTTAGCTAGCAATGTTTAGTAACTGATTACGTAATAAAGCTACTCTTTTGCTGTTAGCACCTAAGGCTGACAGATTATGCCACAAAGAACTATTACATAATTAATTTTATATATAAGCTGGCTGAAGCTCCCTGTAAATCAGAGCAGGAGAAAAGCTCCGCCAGGCGTTATCTCGGATAAAGAATACTGAACCCTCTACTTCACTACTTCTTGATCACAAGCTTTGTAAGATACCTGCTCTGCAATTGCCTAGTACGACAGAATCAGTGCCGGCCTATAAAGACCCAATACTATAGACAGTCTACTACCCAGTTAGTCTGAATATGCCAGGAAAGCATTGCTAGAACTAGTCAGTGGTCATACACACATCAGCAACCTGAGGTCTGGTACAGGTGAATGCTACCAGCAACTCTCTACCATACTCAGAAATCCTGTACAATATTAAGGCCTCTCCACACACAACGATTTTGTCATGGAAATGGGGAAAACGGCTGCATATATAACTGTCAACGAACCAATTTTCCTCCGTTTGCTGCGATCGTTCAGAATCAAGCATGTTTGATTTTTGCCAGCCGATCTCACTATTTTTTATTATTCCCTGATGCTGATTGGTCAATGCAGATCGCTCGTATCCACTGTTTCCTACTTGGATTTTCTCAGCCGGGACAGCCCATGCGTTATTATAAACCATTGATGAGCACCATCATGTGCATAATCGTTGTGTGTGGAGTGCACCAACGGACAACTGGAGGAAAACTTCTCTCAAAGTGCCAAATCCATGGCTGTAAAACGCTGTGTGTGGAGAGGCCTTTACTATCAATGCTATGTATTTTGCCTACTATACACCCATATTTATATATATTGCTGCTATGAATGTTATCTCTGTTACCTACTTAATATACACTTATATTTATATCTATTGCTGCTATGAATGTTATCTCTATTACCTACTATACACCCATATTTATATCTATTGCTGCTATGAATGTTATCTCTGTTACCTACTTACTATACACTTATATTTATATATATTGCTGCTATGAATGTTATCTCTGTTACCTACTTACTATACACTTATATTTATATCTATTGCTGCTATGAATGTTATCTCTGTTACCTACTTACTATACACTTATATTTATATCTATTGCTGCTATGAATGTTATCTCTGTTACCTACTTACTATACACTTATATTTATATCTATTGCTGCTATGAATGTTATCTCTGTTACCTACTTACTATACACTTATATTTATATCTATTGCTGCTATGAATGTTATCTCTGTTACCTACTTACTATACACTTATATTTATATATATTGCTGCTATGAATGTTATCTCTGTTACCTACTTACTATACACTTATATTTATATCTATTGCTGCTATGAATGTTATCTCTATTACCTACTATACACTTATATTTATATATATTGCTGCTATGAATGTTATCTCTGTTACCTACTATACACCCATATTTATATCTATTGCTGCTATGAATGTTTTCTCTGTTACCTACTATACACACACTCATATTTATATCTATTGCTGCTATGAATGTTATCTCTGTTACCTACTATACACACACTCATATTTATATCTATTGCTGCTATGAATGTTATCTCTGTTACCTACTATACACTTATATTTATATCTATTGCTGCTATGAATGTTATCTCTGTTACCTACTATACACCCATATTTATATCTATTGCTGCTATGAATGTTATCTCTGTTACCTATTATGCATACAACTATCTATTATATCTGTTTCAATCGAATAAATTTTCTATGGGGAAAACAGATGTATCAACCGGTGTTTAAACACAACTTCACAAAAAACATGTTGTAACACGAAAACCACACATTCCAACCAGGATCTAAATCACATCAACAGCGAAATAGGCTTAAAACATCAATACAAAAATCTAAAACACTATAAAAAAGAGCTAATGCTAACAACCATACAATCTAAATTATTACACCGGTTTGTACCAATATATGTTAGCATTCAAACCATATTAAAAACCATGATACAAACCAGGACATAAATCTGATGTGCAAAAAGACATGCAAACACGAGAATGAGAATGTCCTTAAAAAACCAATAAGAGGCACCTGCTATAATTTCAAATCAATGCTAAATCAATATACCAACTGTGATTCAAATGTAACATGCACATATGTTCAATACTTTAATTCAAACCAGTTTACGAACCAACTAAGCATATCACCAGGTGAACCAAAAGGCACCTGACAGGTTCCCCAGGGTTCAACCTGGTATTCAAATAGGCGCATGCACCCATGAGAACCCGATTGTCCTTAGATCACCCTTCAGAGATCTGCTCTTAATATACTGTTTATGTAGTACATAGTGTGTAATATGTAGTCAGTAGTATGTAATGTGTTGTATGTAGTGTGTAGTATGTTGTATGTAGCGTGTAGTACGTAGTGTGTTGTAAGTAGTGTGGTGTATGTAGTGTGGTATGTAGTGTGGTATGTAGTGTATGTGTATGTGGTGAGTGTTACGTTGTGTGTAGCATATATTGTAAGAATGTTATATGTAGTGTGTCCTCCACAGTATGTTATATGCAGTGTGTAGTAAGTTGTATGTTATATGCAGTGTGTAGTGAGTTGTATGTTATATGCAGTGTGTACCGAGTTGTATGTTATATGCAGTGTGTAGTGAGTTGTGTGTTATATGCAGTGTGTAGTGAGTTGTATGTTATGTGCAGTGTGTAGTGAGTTGTATGTTGCATGTAGTAAGCAGCATTTGATATGTAGTTAGTGGTTTTTAGCTAGTGAAACTTAAGGTATACCGTTGCTCCAGACGTCTGGGTAATAATAGCCTATTTAACACAAGAGAGTACAGCAAGAGCGATGGTCACAGAGCATACAAGTACACGGTGGTGCATGAAATGGCACATGTATACCATAGACTGTACAAACATAGAGTGGTAGAGAATGTAGCACATGTATACCATAGACTGTACAAACATAGAGTGGTAGAGAATGTAGAACATGCATACCATAAGAGTGTACAAACATAGAGTGGTAGATAATGTAGCACATGCATACCATAGAGTGTACAAACATAGAGTGGTAGAGAATGTAGAACATGCATACCATAAGAGTGTACAAACATAGAGTGGTAGATAATGTAGAACATGCATACCATAAGAGTGTACAAACATAGAGTGGTAGAGAATGTAGAACATGCATACCATAAGAGTGTACAAACATAGAGTGGTAGATAATGTAGAACATGCATACCATAAGACTGTACAAACATAGAGTGATAGATAATGTAGCACATGCATACCATAAGAGTGTACAAACATAGAGTGGTAGATAATGTAGAACATGCATACCATAGAGTGTACAAACATAGAGTGGTAGATAATGTAGAACATGCATACCATAAGAGTGTACAAACATAGAGTGGTAGATAATGTAGCACATGCATACCATAGAGTGTACAAACATAGAGTGGTAGATAATGTAGCACATGCATACCATAAGAGTGTACAAACATAGAGTGGTAGATAATGTAGCACATGCATACCATAGAGTGTACAAACATAGAGTGGTAGATAATGTAGAACATGCATACCATAAGAGTGTACAAACATAGAGTGGTAGATAATGTAGCACATGCATACCATAGAGTGTACAAACATAGAGTGGTAGATAATGTAGCACATGCATACCATAGACTGTACAAACATAGAGTGGTAGATAATGTAGCACATGCATACCATAGAGTATACAAACATAGAGTGGTAGATAATGTAGCACATGCATACCATAGAGTGTACAAACATAGAGTGGTAGATAATGTAGCACATGCATACCATAGAGTGTACAAACATAGAGTGGTAGATAATGTAGCACATGCATACCATAAGAGTGTACAAACATAGAGTGGTAGATAATGTAGCACATGCATACCATAAGACTGTACAAACATAGAGTGGTAGATAATGTAGAACATGCATACCATAAGAGTGTACAAACATAGAGTGGTAGATAATGTAGAACATGCATACCATAAGAGTGTACAAACATAGAGTGGTAGATAATGTAGCACATGCATACCATAGAGTGTACAAACATAGAGTGGTAGATAATGTAGCACATGCATACCATAGAGTGTACAAACATAGAGTGGTAGATAATGTAGAACATGCATACCATAAGAGTGTACAAACATAGAGTGGTAGATAATGTAGCACATGCATACCATAGAGTGTACAAACATAGAGTGGTAGATAATGTAGCACATGCATACCATAGAGTGTACAAACATAGAGTGATAGATAATGTAGAACATGCATACCATAAGAGTGTACAAACATAGAGTGGTAGATAATGGAGCACATGTATACCATAGAGCGTGCTGATATACATTAGAACGGTATATAATAAAGCACAAGTTTACCATAGAGTTACCTCGAAATATTCTCGTGTGCGGCGAGCGTCTAGAGTCACTTGCAGCCAAGCCCCAAATATGACATATGTGACTGATTTATTGAACACATTCTCTATGATGTTGTGTGCCACTGTAAGACAAATCACAGGCTATCATATAAAGGTGACGGGCCACTGTAAGACAAATCACAGGCTATCATATAAAGGTGACGGGCCACTGTAAGACAAATGACAGGCTATCATACAAAGGTGACGGGCCACGGTAAGACAAATCACAGGCTATCATATAAAGGTGACAGGCCACTGTAAGACAGATCACAGGCTACCATACAAAGGTGACGGGCCACGGTAAGACAAATCACAGGCTATCATATAAAGGTGACGGGCCACTGTAAGATAAATCACAGGCTATCATATAAAGGTGAAGGGCCACGGTAAGACAAATCACAGGCTATCATATAAAGGTGACAGGCCACGGTAAGACAGATCACAGGCTATCATATAAAGGTGACAGGCCACTGTAAGATAAATCACAGGCTACCATATAAAGGTGACGGGCCACGGTAAGACAGATCACAGGCTATCATATAAAGGTGACAGGCCACTGTAAGATAAATCACAGGCTACCATATAAAGGTGACGGGCCACGGTAAGACAAATGACAGGCTACCATATAAAGGTGACGGGCCACTGTAAGACAAATGACAGGCTACCATATAAAGGTGACTGCCATTGTAAAGCTGATAGCATATTTAATTTCAAACGCATTCCTTTAACTTGGCCGAAGCGTCCAAGTTATATTCTCTACAAAATACTTGAAAAAACAACTTTTTTTTCTTCAGATCCTTGTGGCCGATTTTGCTTAGAATAATGATATTGATACATGGCAGGTGATACAAGGCAGGTGATACATGGCAGGTGATACATGGCAGGTGATACAAGGCAGGTGATACATTTCAGATGACACAAGGCAGGTGATAAGGCAAGTGACACAAGGCAGGTGACACAAGGCAGGTGACACAAGGCAGGTGATACAGGCAGGTGATACAAGGCAGGTGATACATTTCAGATGACACAAGGCAGGTGATAAGGCAAGTGACACAAGGCAGGTGACACAAGGCAGGTGACACAAGGCAGGTGACACAAGGCAGGTGATACAGGCAGGTGATACAAGGCAGGTGATACATTTCAGATGACTCAAGGCAGGTGATACAAGGAAGGTGATAAGGAACGTGACACAAGGCAGGTGACACAAGGCAGGTTATACAAGGAGGTGACACAAGGAAGGTGACAGGTGATACAACCAAGAGTGTTTATGAAGCGAAGAACACAACGTATTGCAGCACTGTTGTACTTGACTCACTGCATTGTCGACCGAGCCTAAAATCTTTCCACTCTAGCCACTGGTGTAGTGCTAGTCTCATTTTGCGATGGGCATAATGGGTGGCTGCTTTGATGAGCTTTCGTTCATTCTCCATACGCTTTCTTCTCTTGTACAGGTGGTACCTCATCCAAGCGCTGTGATTGTACAGCGTATAGTGTACAGTGTGTAAAGTGGATAGTGTACAGCGTATGTAGCGTACGTTGTATATCGTATACAGTGTAACATCATATAGTATACAGTGTATATAGTATACAGTGTATGTAGTGTACAGTGTATGTAGTATACAGTGTATGTAGTATACAGTGTATGTAGTATACAGTGTATGTAGTATACAGTGTATGTAGTATACAGTGTATGTAGTATACAGTGTATGTAGTATACAGTGTATGTAGTATACAGTGTATGTAGTATACAGTGTATATAGTATACAGTGTATATAGTATACAGTGTATGCAGTATACAGTGTATGTAGTATACAGTGTATGTAGTGTACAGTGTATGTAGTATACAGTGTATGTAGTATACAGTGTATATAGTATACAGTGTATAATAGTATATGGTGTATGTAGTATACAGTGTATATCGTATACAGTGTATGTAGTGTACAGTGTATGTAGTATACAGTGTATGTAGTATACAGTGTATGTAGTATACAGTGTATATAGTATACAGCGTATATAGTATACAGCGTATGTAGTGTACAGTGTATATAGTATACAGTGTATGTAGTATACAGTGTATGTAGTATACAGTGTATGTAGTGTACAGCGTATATAGTATACAGCGTATGTAGTATACAGCGTATGTAGTATACAGCGTATATAGTATACAGTGTATGTAGTGTACAGTGTATATAGTATACAGTGTATGTAGTGTACAGCGTATGTAGTGTACAGCGTATGTAGTATACAGTGTATATAGTATACAGTGTATGTAGTGTACAGTGTATATAGTATACAGTGTATGTAGTGTACAGTGTATATAGTATACAGTGTATGTAGTATACAGTGTATGTAGTATACAGTGTATGTAGTGTACAGTGTATATAGTATACAGCGTATGTAGTATACAGCGTATGTAGTATACAGTGTATATAGTATACAGTGTATGTAGTATACAGTGTATATAGTATATAGTGTATGTAGTATACAGTGTATGTAGTATACAGTGTATGTAGTATACAGTGTATGTAGTATACAGTGTATGTAGTATACAGTGTATGTAGTATACAGTGTATATAGTATACAGTGTATAATAGTATATAGTGTATGTAGTATACAGTGTATGTAGTATACAGTGTATGTAGTATACAGTGTATATAGTATACAGTGTATATAGTATACAGCGTATGTAGTGTACAGTGTATATAGTATACAGTGTATGTAGTATACAGTGTATGTAGTATACAGTGTATGTAGTGTACAGTGTATATAGTATACAGCGTATGTAGTATACAGCGTATGTAGTATACAGTGTATATAGTATACAGTGTATGTAGTGTACAGTGTATATAGTATACAGTGTATGTAGTGTACAGTGTATGTAGTGTACAGCGTATGTAGTATACAGTGTATATAGTATACAGTGTATGTAGTGTACAGTGTATATAGTATACAGTGTATGTAGTGTACAGTGTATATAGTATACAGTGTATGTAGTATACAGTGTATGTAGTATACAGTGTATGTAGTGTACAGTGTATATAGTATACAGCGTATGTAGTATACAGCGTATGTAGTATACAGTGTATATAGTATACAGTGTATGTAGTATACAGTGTATATAGTATATAGTGTATGTAGTATACAGTGTATGTAGTATACAGTGTATGTAGTATACAGTGTATGTAGTATACAGTGCATATAGTATATAGTGTATGTAGTATACAGTGTATGTAGTGTACAGTGTATATAGCATATAGTGTATGTAGGATAGATTTTTTATAGTTACATTGAATATAGTGAGAAAGGGAATGTACAATAACACGCACTCATGGTTTACATTAAACACTCACTCAAAGCCAAGTTTCTTCATACCACGATTGTAATGGCAGTAGGCTTGCATGATCATTTCTGGAGTTGGCTGAAACAAACAGGAAAGAGGGCTATTACAATGGTGGGTCGAAAAGCTTAGATCAGCAAACATAATAACGTAGCAAGCTTAGTAATAGAGCAAGCTTAGTAATATAGCAAACGTAGTAATATAGCAAACATAGTAATATAGCAAACATAGTGTTATAGCAAACTCCTTTGTCCTATTCCATGCATAAGTGCACAAAATCCAACATCAGCCTTCCAACCACCTCTAACGGGCGAGATTTGACTGTATATATGGTGCCAGCAATAGGGACCGAGTAGGACTTATCTCCCAACTTCTGATGCAACCGTATAGCCAAACTTTATTACAGCCAGAAGTTCATCTATTACTTGACTATTGCAATTGTATGGTGATACATGTAATTTAAGATTTTACTGTTTATTTCAGTTTAATGTTGAATCATCTTCTTTGATGCATGAGTTTAATACTAGTTGCAACTATCACGAATCAAAGATTTTACTAAATACACATCACATAATGATAACAATAAAATTAACATTAAGACCAAGTACAATCTGTATTAAGTAGAGTAATGACAATAGTAATAATAATCAAAGTGCCTCAAAGTTGGCAGCAAAAGTAAAGAACTGTCATTTATTAGTCACAAAGCATGGTTGGCTCACTTGGTGACGGTCATAACTATTTATAATCATTTTTCATTAAATAAAATGTGATGAAAAAACCACAGGATAGATAGATATATGATGTATACCACTGATAGATATATATAGGATGTATAACACTGACAGACAGACAGACAGACAGAGAGACGGACGGACGGACAGACAGACAGACAGACAGATAGATATAGGATGTATAACACTGATAGACAGATAGATAGATATAGGATGTATAACACTGATAGATAGATAGATAGATAGATAGATAGATAGATAGATAGATAGATAGATAGATAGATAGATAGATAGATAGATAGATAGATAGATAGATAGATATAGGGTGTATACCACTGATAGATGGATATAGGATGTATACCACTGATAGATGGATAGATAGATAGATAGATAGATAGATAGATAGATAGATAGATAGATAGATAGATAGATAGATAGATAGATATAGGATGTATACCACTGATAGATGGATAGATAGATAGATAGATAGATAGATATATGATGTATACCACTGATAGATAGATAGATAGACAGACAGACAGACAGACAGACAGACAGACAGACAGACAGACAGACAGACAGACAGACAAATAGATAGATAAATAGATAGATAGATAAATAGATATAGGATGGGCCAATATCTCAAAGACGAAAGCAATTTTAAAGTTGAAAAACTTATTTTCAAATCAAATAATATTAAAAGATTTAAATCATCATAATTTAAAAAAACATTTGTGGAAAAAAATGCCAGACTTGCGTCTCTGGCATCATGTTTATAATCAAGAACCACAACAATAAATTGCATACCTAAATTACAACAACAACAACAATAAATTGCATACCTAAATTACAACAACAACAACAATAAATTGCATACCTAAATTACAACTAATTTGACTGAAAAAGATCGGATGATGTAAAGTGTAAGTGAATCTTGGATTCGAACGAAATAAAAGATGAATATGAGCAAATTCATGATTACTATTAGTAATTAGGTTTTGACTATTTAGAACCCTCTGACATTGCGAAAAACACGGCTCCGACAATGGGATCCTGGCAGTTTTTTGTGCGGAGGTAGTATTAAAGAAACCAGAAGCCCGCTTTCCACCAACAATACTATTAAAACGTAAGTCACTCCATTTTAACAATTACTAAAGAAAATATTAATTCACGGCGGCTGATAAGTTTGGGGTGTATAATACTGACGAACGCCATCAACATAAATTGTAACACTACAACGGCACTGTGGAACCAAACCACAGTATTCGTTCAAGGGCGTCATTAGTTTACGTTGGCAAGCTCAATCAAACCCGAAATACGAAACTATGGTTCTACCAGTGAACATGATATTTAATTATTACTTTTTTAGCTGAATAAACCAAGTTTTTTTAAAAAAAAAACTTCCAAAGGCTCTATTGATTCTGTGAGCTTTCTCAACAACAGCATTTTTGTCATACTATTTGCTCAAATTTCCTCACATCAAAATATTAGTCCAGCAAGTCGTGATTTCTAATGATAAGTTCAACGATTGACTAAGCTACTTCCGGTAGCATCGCTAAAGTGAAATTACTCTGCCGGGAGCCCATTGAATTGCATACAGAATGTATGAAAATGTGTCTTTGAGCTAGCCATGATTTCTAACAATAACTTATGTGATTAGTATAGTGCTTCCGGTGGCATCAGCTGTGGAAGAAAATTCCTGACAGGTTGCTATTATTGATCCAACGGAGCGAATTTGGCCAATAATAACATGGATAGTACAACTATAGCTTCACACACACACTTGTCACCTCACACACTCGTCACCTCACACACTTGTCACCTCACACACTTGTCACCTCACACACTCGTCACCTCACACACTTGTCACCTCACACACTTGTCACCTCACACACTCGTCACCTCACACACTTGTCACCTCACACACTCGTCACCTCACACACTTGTCACCTCACACACTCGTCACCTCACACACTTGTCACCTCACACACTTGTCACCTCACACACTTGTCACCTCACACACTTGTTATCTCACCACACAGTATCTGCAAGGCCAGCAATGGGGTTGTGAATGGGGTTATCCCCCCTTATAGGGAGCGCTGTGCACATCACACCGGAAGTTGCTACAAGTTTTATATAGAGTACAATGCACAAACTTGGAATTATGATGTTTCAATTGGAATAAACAGGCTATTGCAATGCGATTGATATAATTGAACAAACCACGGAGTTTACAGGGCTATAGCAGATTACATGTACATAAGTTTTTAATCACACCAGTGTAGCTATAGAACATAATAAGCATTAAATAACCACGATGCGGTCAGCGATTATATACAATCGTTGGTACAGTAGTTAATAAATACGATAAGACACCAACAATAATTTATATAACGCAACGTTTATGTGTAAATGGATTGTCTGGTATCTGTAGGGGAAATAATAATACAAGTAATTAATCATTAGCATCTACCTACACCTCTATGAAACTATTATTATAAATGACAATAAGAATTCGATGCGGTGATAATTTTTTATAATAATAAAACCAATTATTCATTTTTATCATAACTGATTTATTAATATAATAACTATAAATAATAATATAAGTTGTTACTACTATAATTATTATTTATTATTATAAAATTATAAGGAGAATCCCATTAATAATTATTATTATAGCAATAACAATTCAATAATAACCTAAATAATTACAATAGCAATCATAAACAGTACAATCATAATTGTAAATGATTATAATAAATAAAATTTAAAAAAAGTTCAATAATAACTATATAAAAAAAATAGTTATAATAATGATAACACGA
Source organism: Cryptosula pallasiana (assembly GCA_945261195.1). NCBI lineage: Eukaryota > Metazoa > Bryozoa > Gymnolaemata > Cheilostomatida > Cryptosulidae > Cryptosula > Cryptosula pallasiana. The sequence goes on along the minus strand of OX183133.1, from coordinate 51,482,960 downwards.
GCATCAGAGGCTTGCCGAAAAAAGAAAGGAGACGATGTACCCGTTACTAAATGTGTTAGTAATTAATAACCTAGCTTTTTCACTCAGTTTCAATGAATTGGGTTTGTGATATTGAGAGTTAGCTCTCTTTGAACTTTTTGCAACCAACCGGATATTGCTATCGGCTATCGCACAATAGTTTGTATTACAGGACGCATCGTCTCTGCTAATTTTGTCGGCAAGCCCCTTAGTTCCGTGGATAACAACTGTAATAAATAATAATCGTAAAAAACTATAAAAAAGTATAAATCTCTGTTGTTGCAGGTAGATTTAATGCTGCTGTCTTTAAAAGTAGTCTAAAGTTTTTTTTAGAGACATGTCATTATAGTATACGATTGACAGCGTGGAAGCTATCAGGAAAAAACTTTCACGAGTCTGCATGAAGTAACTATATTTTATACTACAAGCGACGGTAACTTCCGGTGGGATGTAGAAAGTTCAAAGAGAGATAACTCTTAATGTCACAACATTCATTCGAATGTGTACCATAGCCCTTGCATAACCTCCGCATAACGTTTGCGTAATGCCTGAATAGTGACTGCATAGCATCTGCTTAGCATCTGCATAGCATCTGCTTAGCATCTGCATAGCATCTGCGTGGCATCTGCGTGGCATCTGCGTGGCATCTGCGTAGCAACGTAGCATATGCGTAGCGCATAGCATCTGCGTAGCATCGTAGCATATGCGTAGCATATGCGTAGCATCTGCGTAGCATCTGCATAGCATATGCATAGGGCATAGCATCTGCATGCATAGCATCTGCGTGGCATCTGCGTGGCATCTGCGTGGCATCTGCGTAGAGCATGACAACTGAGTAGCAACTAGATGATTATGTACCTGAGAGTCATCAAAGTTGAATAAGTGAGCCAAAGCACTTTCGACGACTGCCGACTTGTGAGAGGGTTTGAGAAAGTCCACCACAAAAGCATCCCTGCAACAAGTTATTTGATGGTGATGTGAGTCTTGATGTTGTACCTTGCACAGGAGCATAAAGTGAGGAGAGGAGATAATCACTCACCATTGTAGCATACCATAGCCAAAGTGTTGAACACAAGAAAGACATTCTATCATGTACTGGAATGGATCCTGGGGACAGTGAATGGCAAGGCCCGTCAGCAGAGCCTGTCCATTACGTACAAAACATATTTCATTTATAATCTCCGGTGTGAGACAACTTTGTATAGTGTTATATCATATAATGTCACATACGTAAGTTAAAAGTATAGGTGGGAATGGTCAGAAAAAGTAAGATCGGGTGATTATGGGTATTTCAAAAATCAGGCAATATAACATTAGCTGACAAATTAAAAGAAATTATCCGGATAGATTTCTAAATTTATCATCTAGAAGCTGTGAAATAAACTTTGAATAATATTAATCGGTGCATTATCTTCCCGGATTATTTTATTCCACCAAACACCACACTACTGAAACAGCACACTACTCAAACACAACACTACTCAAACACAACACTACTGAAACACCACACTACTCAAACAGCACACTACTGAAACAGCACACTACTGAAACACCACACTACTCAAACAGCACACTACTGAAACAGCACACTACTGAAACACAACACTACTCAAACAGCACACTACTCAAACACAACACTACTCAAACACAACACTACTCAAACACCACACTACTCAAACAGCACACTACTGAAACAGCACACTACTCAAACAGCACACTACTCAAACACCACACTACTCAAACACAACACTACTCAAACACCACACTACTCAAACAGCACACTACTGAAACACAACACTACTCAAACAGTACACTACTCAAGCACAACACTACTCAAACACAACACTACTCAAACACAACACTACTCAAACACAACACTACTCAAACACCACACTACTCAAACACAACACTACTGAAACAGCACACTACTCAAACAGCACACTACTCAAACACCACACTACTCAAACACAACACTACTCAAACACCACACTACTGAAACACAACACTACTCAAACACAACACTACTCAAACACAACACTACTCAAACACAACACTACTCAAACACAACACTACTCAAGCACAACACTACTCAAACACCACACTACTCAAACACAATACTACTCAAACACAACACTACTGAAACACAACACTACTCAAACACAACACTACTCAAACACAACACTACTCAAACACAACACTACTCAAACACCACACTACTCAAACACAACACTACTCAAACACAACACTACTCAAACACAACACTACTCAAACACAACACTACTCAAACACAACACTACTCAAACAGCACACTACTGAAACAGCACACTACTGAAACACAACACTACTCAAGCACAACACTACTCAAACACAACACTACTCAAACACAACACTACTGAAACACAACACTACTCAAACACAACACTACTCAAACACAACACTACTCAAACAGCACACTACTCAAACAGCACACTACTCAAACACAACACTACTCAAGCACAACACTACTCAAACACAACACTACTCAAACACAACACTACTCAAACACAACACTACTCAAACACCACACTACTCAAGCACAACACTACTCAAACACAACACTACTCAAACACAACACTACTCAAACACAACACTACTCAAACAGCACACTACTCAAACAGCACACTACTCAAACACAACACTACTCAAGCACAACACTACTCAAACACCACACTACCCAAACACAACACTACTCAAACACAGTAGTGATGAATGAATGTGAAAAAAAAACCAGGCAAATAACATGCCAGTAATTACAAAACAACATACAAAGCATCAACTATTATGTGTTTCCTTCAAAATCATTAACATTGAAAGCTTTTCGCAAACTTTATAGCCTGGTACAAAAACTTGTATTACACGTATTGGTTGAAGCAGCACAGTTTCTAGCGAGGGAAATTCAGAAAATTTCATAACACTTGACTAAGCGAAAACATCAGTATAAGATCTTGTCATGCCTAGCTCGCCATAAACCATTGTTGGAAAATATCAAATATACCGGCTGGAACACAGTCTCTTGCGAAAATGATTTAAACATAAGCAGATAGCCAATCATTTACTGGACAACTTTCTTCTAAATTCTCATTCTCAAACCACGTTGTCTTGTAGTTACATGTGGTTACATGTGGTTACATGTGCTCAAAGTCTTGTGGTTACATGTGCTCAAAGTCTTGTGGTTACATGGGCTCAAAGTCTTGTGGTTACATGTGCTCAAAGTCTTGTGGTTACATGTGCTCAAAGTCTTGTGGTTACATGAGCTCAAAGTCTTGTAGTTACATATACTTAAAGTCTTGTGGTTACATGTGCTCAAAGTCTTCATAATTTGATGCAAATGTGCCACGCCCACGATTAACATTTGAATGTTTTGTTAATTTTTATATGTGTATGGATTATAGCCACAGGCGGGCATATTATTTTGAATAATTGATGAAATTTAGTGGAGAAAATAACCATTGTCTAGAAGAGAGTGAACAACATTTTTAGGCAATGCTACAGCAGCAGAGGTTTCATGGGCTTATGAATATGATACATGAATATTACAAGCGGAGCTAAACTCCAAAATGGTTATGGGTAATTAAAAATTTATTTTTTGCTATCAGAACATTTTTGTTTCAAATTATCCAAAACTTATTATTACTTGCTTGAATATTATTCCTATTATTGAATACAGAAAAATATTTACAATCATTATATTATTATTGTTGCTATTACTCATTTGACAACAATCACAGATAATGGTTACAAATGATGATGTACACATAATTCATATATGCGTACATATGGTTTGAGCACTCTAGGGTTTGGTGACCTGTAAACATGCTTTGATGCAATCAATTGTATCATTGCGAGGGTTGCCACCCTCGCTAACCTCTGTACTGCGCTGATGAGACAACAAATGCCGAAACAGCTGCTCGCCGCAGTTTAAGTATAATTTATATATATACAAAGATATGTTATTAGCATACATGTAGAAGCATGTCACACGTTGATCAGTAGTTGCTACACTTGGTTGATCCTCACTACCAGCAACAGTTTACTAGGTAGTTTTCAATGCAACATCTGTTTTTAAAAATCATTGTTTAATATGTGAACCAAATGTAAGCCAAATTTTTAACATCGATGAAATTCCCAACTACCACTAAACAGAATGACACGACACCAACTTTTATCTTAAAAATCTAATTTTAATATTTCATCTGAACTAGCTACAGTTTCAAATACACCATTGGATGCTCTCAACTATGGAGCTATGCAACTCACAAATTCTGAAAATTAGGCAGCTATTTGTAAATTACTAGTAACTATTAGTAACTACTCGCTAGTTGTTGTTTGTTGACTTCTATCATCATCATCTTGGTGGTAATCACTCAAAGCAGCATGTCTGTCTAGATGAAGTCTATGACAATGTTTAAAGGATTGGTTTAGGCAGACATCAAAAAGCTAATACAACAGTCAGATTCTCCAATGTCTTTTGTGTACCCACCACAAATTTAAAGTCAATCCATTCATCACAAGCCTGTGGTAACTTGTGTCGTAAACCAGTGTTTGACAGCTGATTGAAAAACAACATTTATTGCAGGAAAATTACTGCGTTACTAGTACCTGTGTTCCACTTCCACTTCATTTTTCATTGCTAGCCAATTAGCATTAATATTGGTCAGATTTCAGAAAACATTCAGAAAAGCATTGTCAATACTGTTTAATGTAATTGAGAATAATTAGCTGTTCTTACCTCATATATCGTACATTGATAGCAAGTTATTGTAACAGCTAATTATTGAATACATAAAACCTCAGACATGTCTAGCCTGAACTGATTTAGACACGACTGGAGGCCTAAGAACTGCGGCCAACACTGAGTCACATTGCCCGTTCCACCTATAGTTAAAACTTTTATACGCAACTTGTGTTGAAAAGTATCATCGATTGAAGATACACGTATTTGAGAGATCTCATTAGCTAAATACAAACTTATGATATCGCATTGCTTATATATCATTGGATGGAATAAAAAAGGCCAATTTCTTTGTGAATTGACCAATTATAGACAATTTGTCACCAACTGGTCTCTGTTTACCTTGGAATAAATGACAGTCTCGTAACACAAATTGTCAATTCGGTGGGCGTGTCGATGATTTGTGTTGCGGGAGCAAGAGTAATATGATATGGTGATCAGAGCAAGGGTATAAACTTATGGGTAATTGGAGCAAGGGTAATACTATATGGGGGATAGCAGAAAGGGTAATACTGTATGGGCGATAGAAGCGAGGGTAATACTATATGAGTGATGGGAGCAAGGGTAATACTGTATGGGGGACAGGAGCAAGGGTAATACTATATGAGTGATGGGAGCAAGGGTAATACTGTATGGGGGATAGAAGCAAGGGTAATACTATATGAGTGATGGGAGCGAGGTTGGCGGAGCAGGTGTGGTAGGAGAAGGGTTGGTGGGAGCAGGGGTGGCAGAAAATGGGGTGGCAGAAACAGGGGTGTCAGAAACAGGGGTGGCGGGAGCAGAGGGTGGTGGGAGCAGAGGTGGTTGGAGCAGGGGTGATGGGAGCAAAGGAGGTGGAGGCAGCGGTAGCGGGAGCAGGGGTGGTAGAAGCAGCAGTAGCGGGAGCAGGGGTGGTGGGAGCAGCAGTGATGCGAGCAGGGGTGATGGGAGCAGGGGTGGCAGAAAATGGGGTGGCAGAAACAGGGGTGTCAGAAACAGGGGTGGCGGGAGCAGAGGGTGGTGGGAGCAGAGGTGGTTGGAGCAGGGGTGATGGGAGCAAAGGAGGTGGAGGCAGCGGTAGCGGAAGCAAGGGTGGTAGAAGCAGCAGTGGCGGGAGCAGGGGTGATGCGAGCAGGGGTGATGGGAGTAGGGGTGGTGGGTGCAGATTGGGTGGGGGCAAGGGTGAGGGAACAAGGTGGTGGGAACAAGTGGCGGGAGCCTGAATGATGGGAGCACAACTGGTGGGAGCAGAGGTGGTGGGGCAGGAGTGGTGAAACCAGGGGGTGGGAGCAGTGGTGGCATGAGCAGGAATCGTAGGAGCAGAGGTAATGAGACAAAGTTGGCGGGAGCAGGTGTGGTGGTAGCAAAGGAGGTAAGAGCAGGGGTGGTGGGATCATCGGTGGTGGGAGCAGGTGTGCTAGGAGAAAGAAATTGATGCATGTTGTTGGCCTTGTGGGGTGAAGTAAGTTTGTGGTTGTCAGTGGAGGGTTCCAAAAATTAAGAGTGAGCCAGGGAAATTTATGGAGAGGAAGGAAAAATGACCAAATGAGCAAGTGATAGAAGCTTGTGTCCAATTACCAGATAATCAGCAAATGTCACTATGGATAAGCAGGTAAGCAATGAAAGAGTAAAAAACATAATTGCAGCGAAATACTTGGGTAAATTCACTTGAATACCAACTGCATTATTACATAATTTTGAAAAACATTAATTTTAAGGACTGTACTTTATGATGAGGGACAAACAACAGTGCACCTACCTCATAAATATCAGGTAAGCGATTTTTATACAAATAGTTTTTGAGTTCAAGGTCTATTCCTTTTAATGATGCGGCCATGGCGATTCTAGTACCTACAAAGTTGGACAATATAGGTTAGTTTATGGCAGAGTAACGTAGAGAAAGTGACAGCTTTTGGGCAAGACAAACATAGCTTTTTATCCAATGTTACTGTAATCACATGCTATTAAAGATATGGCACTTATAAAGTTGTCATAATGACTTTACCACAGAGGCTATGCTAGTGAGAAGCGAAATAAAAGCCTTCCCATTCCGAACGACCAAATCACACAAAGACATGAAATAATTTTGCTTGTGGCAATACCTCAATCAATTAAAGCCAAGGGATGTTGGTGGGTAATGCATGGCAGTAGAAGGCCAAACAGTTGCATCAGTAGATTGCGCGAAATTTTTTGTGTTGTCTCCCAGCTACGTTAGTCGTAGCTTCACTGCTCTCAGGATAGCTGTGTCTAAGGCTTAATCCTCCCAAGTGGTGAGGCACTTGCTGACCGGTATGACTGGTTTATTTTAGCTTGTACCTAAACATGGGTCCTTTCTTGAATATAGTAGCTTTGCTTGTGATTTTACTTCATGTCCAATATCACTGGATGTGAATGAGAACCATAGTCAAATTGCATGTATCTTTATTTGGATTCTGCCCTTTGGCTATACCCTTTGCATGGCAATGATTTGAAGAAAAGATTCAACCAGCTTTTATGTTTCAACAAACTGTAGCCCTGTCAATTACACAATATTGTAATTGTAAATATAATAAAAGATCAGGCTGGCTGATGAAAATGTATATACAGTTTGTTAAAATTAATAACAACATTTATGTGCAATGGAATAAAATCAACAGAGGGAAAACGCATAAATAATGCCACAAAGAATGCTTTCTTTGTAAGGCAAGTTGATTGTTGTTGCTATGCAGGAGACCTATCGGAAGTAGCTCGGAATCAGCTTAGGTAAACTCGCTTGGTTGTTTCCGGGACAATATCTCGGATGTCGAAAGGCTACTCAAGAAATTAGAAGAGGCATGCGTGCAACAGCACATGAACACTTGCGATCACTTTAGGCTGCTATATGTAATGACAAGCTGGCTTACCATCCATTGTAAACAAAAATGAATAAATATATTTGAACATATTTTTGCCCATTTGCCCAGCCCCATTTCTCTTGGTCACATCCTCCGATTGTTACCTCCACCAATGATCGACTTCTCCAGTGGTCGCTTCCTTTAGTGGTCGCCATCTCCTGTTGTTGCCTCCTTTCGTAGTCGCTTCCTCTCGTGGTTGCCCTCTCATGTGGTCGCCTCCTTCTGAAGTTGCCTCCTCCTGTGGCTGCCTCCCTTCGTTGTCGCTTCTTCTTATGGTCGCCTCATCTCGTGGGCACTTTCACAAATTCATCAACAATTTAGTCATAAATGCATACTTTGACAGTAACTAACAAGAGCAATCAATAAGAAGATACCTAACAGCAATATTTTGATACTAATGAAATAAAATAACAACATTCTTAAATAATGCAATGTAAACATGATGGAGGCCCATCATTTTTCATTATTTCTAAGCTACCAATGATGACGCATACGTAACATCAGCATTATGGTAATAATAAAACCAAATATTTATAATATTAAATAATGATAATGATATCAACGATAATATGATGATGGTCCATCATTTTTCATTGTTTTTCAAACTCAAAATCAAATAACAACATTATCAAAAAGACTGTAGCACTTCGGAGTTTTCTGCATAAGTTACAAGTTCATTAGGCGGTGATCAAATCCTTCCTATTCCTATAACTGGCTTATGGTAAACTATTTGAATATTTTCTTGAACATCTAATTCACTTTTAATATTGTAAAATTCCCTTCTTCTCATTTTAGATTAGGGTAGTTGGACAGACAACTGCTCCAATAAATTGTAGCTCTGAAATTTTTCCCGTGTTGAGTCGCCACATTATCTCCACACTCCCAGCATAGATTAGTCTATAAAAATAGTTTGCTTTATGATCAACAGAATGGTAGCTTTGTTTTGGCGTTTAAAAGTTGAAAAACTACGTGCTAATGAATCACTGTAATGACCAGTTAAAGCACTGTTTTTGTTGTCTAAATCATACACCGACAAATTTTCAAAGAATTATCTGAAAAATACTACAAATACAAAACAACACATAGTTTCTATCCCTAATCGTTGTCTGGATAGTGAGTCACAAGAAACAACCGTAGGATGTCCGTCCATGAGCAAAGAACTTTTAATGTGTGACACAAAAAGTGCTTTCCCACCATCACAAAGATTTAATTCTGGAACGCTTACACTGGGGGTAAGTGAGTTGTTTCCAAATGTCCATTTTATACTCAATATAATATTTGGTTGCTTGCTATAACAAATGTAATAGAGACGAAGGTAAGTCAATGTCGAATATCCATTTTTGAGTGTAAAAAACCTGCTGAATTTTTTGAACCGCAGCTACACTGGACAAACCAGGCCTGTAGTTTGAGGGACAGCAGCACAGCACTGTCGTCCCATTGAAATGACCAGAAAAAAACTTGTTTGTAATATTTTCAAAATAACGCACCGAAGTATTGTGAGGGACGCCAGCACTCGCCGCTATTACTACTCACTGTCTAGACAATTACTCTCAATATTTACTCACTTGTCTGCGTGCTATTGTCTTGCTAAACAATTATTTACTCGATACCTACTCAGTGTCTATGTCCATGTATCACTCTATTGTATTGGTGCCTAACTACGAGTTCTATGCTGTTAGTTCTATGCACACAATTATTATTATTATTTACTCAGTGCTAATTGGTACTTAGCAAGGTGTGGCTAAATTATCTTATTGTCTTTGTTCGATGCTAATTGGTACTTAGCAAGGTGTGGCCTATCAATTTTTACACAAGGGTGTGACTAAGTAAACATACCCGCCTACTGTATTTATATTTGGATGTTGTGCAAATAAATATTAGAGTTAGCCTGACTCTCAGAAGAATCTCTCTCTCTTGAAGCAAGCACTACTAGGAGCAACATAACTACAAGCGCTGGTCGACTATTAGCAAGCACGAGGCTTGGCGGAAAGTAAGATTGATCACTCTCTCTTACTGCGTATTCCCTCGACTCGAGGTGTACGACGCAAAGCACCTGGTGCCCTACTAGTTCGACACTCATTACAAACCGAACTGTGGAGTTCGAAGCAAAACTAACACAACAATAATTATAGCGTAATTATTGTCGGTCTCGACTGCGTCGAACAGACAACTATTAATTACAGCACCATTATTGTCGGTGGCCTAAAGTTCGCAACAAACTATAAACTAAACGGTAATTCCTACGGAATTATTGTATGCAGCAAAGTTCGAAACAAACTATAAACTAGACAATAATCACGGCACTGATTATTGTCGAGCCTGGAGAGGTTCAAACGCAGCCAATAATTATTGGATAATTATTGCAACTGCCAGCACTTGTCCCACACAAGATTCGGTTGTTCCATTGCATGACCAAAGTCAGTAAGAGCCTGTCAACAATAATTCTTGCAGAATTATTGTGCACTGCATTAGCTAGGGGACCGAGCATTCGGGAGGTGTACAGGTGGCTACCACCCAGACAGTAAATTCCTGTACAGTATACAACTCAAATACGTGAGTTTGATTATCACTTGGAGATAGGTGACAGCAATGAGCTAGTAGTGTACTAAAATAGCCCTGTTTTTTCAATTATTTCAAGCAGAATATCATCTCTATTCAGAACAATGTGGTGGCTTTGCTGGTTCTGAGGGGAAATGACGAGTAATCTTGAAAAACTTTGATTATTCGTATTGTGTAAACCAATCTCCCCGTTTTTTTGTATAAACTTGTATTGAACAAAGGCTACTGCAAAATCAAGGCAGCCTGAATGCAAAGAGTACGTTTTTGAGCAAGAAAGACATCATGTGTGCAGGCAGTGTGATAGATATTGAAGTGAATATGAATCTTTGTTTGTTGATTTATCCTCATCTGCAATGAATGACTAAACAGTACAATATTATCATTGATACAAAATCAACAAGCATTTGTGCTCAGGTTGATGGTGGTGTCACTAACTAAATAATTATTATTAATAATTATTATATAATATATAACAATAATAATCATCATCATCATTAGCAGTCCGTCGGGCCGACGATGACTGTTCTAGGTTACGGTCTCCGAATCACAGTTTTCCAGACTGGTCGATCTCGAGCTGCGGCCTGCTAAGTATCTGGTCTTATATCTCTCCACTTCAAATTCCTTTTTACTACAACGTTAAATCTGAGCCGTGGACGTCCCCGGTTTCTTGTCCCTGAACATAATATATAACATATATAACAATAATAAGTATTATAATAATAAATAATGAATAATTTGTTAGTTAATAAGTAAGTAATAATAACTATTATAAATAAATTATTTGATCATAACAAAAAATAATAAATGGTTGTTTTAATAATAATAATTGGTATTATTATTAGGCTTATTGTTAGTCTTTTTGTTAGCTAAATTATTGGTTAATATATTAACTGCTTCTATTATTATCATTATTATGATGTTTGTTATTATTATTATCAGTTATCATAGTTATTATATTAGAAATGTAATAATGTAAACAATAGCAACTAGCGTTCTAATTCATTTTTAACTGATGTTAATAATTACTACAACCATGTCCATGATTATTAGTACTACATCTATACTTCTAGTTGCTGTTTAATATAAATATTTGATGCGACAGGAAAATATGTACGGGAAAAACTGCGAACGATCTGCAACAAAGAACAGTAGATTAACGATTCTACTTATTACATTTATTCTATTACACCACGTGTATACAACGATCGATGTTTATAACCTCGATGTCATTTTATTATTATCACATGTTATTATTTTATCTCGAGGCTGTATTTTGGCACCGCCTCTCTTGTATATAAGTACGTTTTAGTCTCCTCACAAGGCAGTGTCCCTGAGGAACCCACTGGTTTTATTCTGTTAAGAATACAAAGCAGCATACTTGAAACCTTTGACAGACGACTATACTGTTCTAAAGGATAACCGCTCTGACGACCTTCAGGTCTAAGTAGCAATTAGTGTTATCTAACGACAGTAGCCAGACGACAGACCTGTTTGGCAGACGATAGCCTACAGTGTTCTCCCCCCCCCCCAGCTGACATGCTGACGGGTAGGCACCAGTAAGCCCCTCTGACCAACAGACTGTCAGCACAGACGGATAGCTCTCTTGCCTAGAGGTAGTGTAGGTGGCTACCAGTATAACTAGTAAACAGTTATAGGAAAATCCTGCACAAATAGGTATTGTAGTAGTGTATCATAACTAATACTACATCAGTGTGTATAATTTGTTATTAATTTTTCATCATTAACAGTGACATTTATTTATTTCACCAAATAACAATACTTTGCTGTACATATTACATTTATTATATGATATTTATATTGACAAGATTTGCATACGTCTACCATCAGTTTTTTTCACTTAGACATAGGTGGTTACAGATTAGACAATGTATTTTTCTATAGTAATGTCAATGTTTAAGCTCAGACAGCACTAATTTTGATTATTGCTATTTGAATTTCATTCGATTTTACCTAGTTAGTAGCACTTACTTAAGCTTTGTTTGCCAACAGAATCAGTAAAACTTGCCTTTAAAACTGATGAAAATACCTTTGTCCAGCTGCTTAATTCTCAAAATTTTTCGGTTTCACTTTAAGGGTCAAGTTTACCTAATTTTCGTAAATTACTACTATTCAATTTATCTGGGAATGGCTATGTTGGGGAATGACAAATCTCAAAAAAAAGCAACATGTGATGAAAAGAATACGTTCTCTAGACATGGAATTTCCGAATGGGTGATGTTGAAAATGACTTGGTATTCAACAAGCATTTTCCATGTTTTAACCATGTGACCAGTATTTTTCACTCGACTAAAGTTAACAGTTCAGATGATATGGCTATATTAGATTTTAAAGAATTTGCTTGAAAAAAGAGATGCACAACTGGCAAAGCTTGTTTTGTATTAATTGACATGGTCTTGTTGTGCTGAGGCTAGACCATGTGATTTAATCTGTCTGTGAGTAGATGTAACATTACTCTTAAACGAATAGGAAGGACAATTCCTGGTGGATCATGAGATGCAATAAACGTTTTTGATAGTCATTGCTTAGTTTGACTCGATTTATCACACAATATCGCAAATCTAAAGAAAATTTAATTGTAGATAAATCAAACGACAAGATGTAACTAAATAAACGGAACCAAATGCTCCTAAATATTATATGAAAACAACTAACTTGAAGAGTGATTGCTAAATAAATTCTAGTACCACTGGTAAAAAATGAGCCTTTAAACTGCTAAAAATGGAAACGGAGACGGCATAAAAAAAAGCTAGAACTATCGTAAACTAAAATATATGATCTTAGGATCTAATATTCCTTGACGAATGGAACATCATCATGATCCTCAAGAAGCTTTATTCAATATGAGGGATTCTTGTGTTCATTCTAGAGTGTTGCAGGATGAAAATAGGGAACCTAAGGTGGATGAATAACGCACTTCAAAAAATATCTACGTAAACAAAAAAAATCTGTATCATAAAATAAAAATGCAAAATAATAACTACAATCAAAACAAATATTGGATATTGCACAAACAAAAAAAGCCTGCTGTTCTAGCCGTGAAAAAAGCTACTTATTTTGATGGCTATACAAACCATTGCTTTCTGGAAACTCTGAACCATTCTACAGATGTATACGCCAGTGAAAAAATTAGGCAGATATCATTCCTGATTTGAAACATGATAGTTTTGATGCTTCTATAGCTTGACAAAAAGCTGATTTGCTGAATAATTTTTTTGAGTCAGTGTTTACAACAGACGATGGGAAGACCTGCCCATTAGTGCCTAATACTAAATCAGAAGGTTCTATAAATCAGCCACTGCTAATAGATGGCCAAGGGGTTTTTGAAACTGGTTCTGCATATTGACAATAACAAAGCCTGTGGCCAAATAACATTACTGGGATCATGATGGAAACGTTTGCCTCTATAATTTACAAATCACTATATCTGAGATCTTTTCTCATTCAACAGAAACATCAACTCGTCCGCTAGTTGGGAAAATTGTGAGAACAAAAATAATTCTAAAAAGGTAGTCCACATACCCCAAATAATTACCGCCCTAGTTCCTAGACTTACTTTAAAGGAGCCGTGTCACATATTTTTGACCAAAATAAACTTAATTTGTTGGTTTTTGATGGCTTTTTTGCCAAAAAAAATTTTCTCGAGTTGTGCTCTCGATAATTCCTTTTATAGTATAAGCGCAACTGAAGCTGAGTTGTTCGTATTTTTTTTGATAAGCAACAACTTATATAAGGCCATAAAGAAAAGTTGTAAAAATTTGGCTGTTTGGATAGAAGGAGGGCCACCCAAGAAGAGTCATTTTGCGGAGTCTTTTGAGAGCATAAAAAATCAGGTTTGCAATTGTTTTTAAATTTTTGGAGACTTTTCACTTGAGTCAGTATTTCAATTTATTGTTGATAGGTTTGCTATTTGGTACACACTGGCATTCACGTGAGAAATTACGTGGCCGATATCCCAAAAATTAAAGCAATATTACAGTTGAAGAAGCCATTTTAAAATCAAATAACATCAAAATATTTAAACAACCTTTCTTTAAAATTTATCTCCAAGGAAAGAGGACTGCCGGATTTGCCTTTTTGGCATCTTTGTTGCAACCAACAACAACAATAATTCTCAACTCTGAATCGCACATTATTCGACTGAAAAAAATCATACAATATGGAATAAAATAATTATTCTAAAATATGGTAAAAAAAATATTGGCTAATTTATGATTATTTTTAACAGAGGTGTTGCAAATCACTAGTGATTCCAATACTTTGACTAGCAAATACTTGACTTGTAAATTGATTTGCAGTCTATTCAGTATGGTGGCTCACAACATTAGATGGTTTTGTTTTCAAAGCGTATGAACGGATTTGAAATAGTCCAGACGGTTTGCAAAGTGTCTTTTACATTGTAAATAACTGGGTAATCGTAGTAAAATAGCCCAAGAAATTATGTTTAAAAACGGGCTTGTTGGTTATAATAAATTAATCGTTGGCCTCAGCAGTTGCAGGATTTACGCTATAAAACCGTATTTCCTGTCTAACAATCGTAAATTCTGCAAACCGTTTAGTTATCTTGCAAATAATTCAGACGGCTTAGAAATGATTCAGATGATTTGGAAAATTACAAACCGTATGGACGCTTTAGAAAGAGTATGAACTAGTTACAAACCGTATGAACTATTTTGAATCAGTCTGAACTGTTTTAAAATAGTCTAAACTATATTGGAATAGTTTGCTAAGCACATGGCTTTCGAGATCGTCATCATTTTATTTATAGCCTCTATGCAACTTTATCAACATAGACGTAGATAAAAAGACATAGAGAAAATTGATTAACGGTATAAAACTGTTGTTGAATATGTCTAAAATCAATTTTTTTTATAACTAGGTTGTATTTATTCATTATTCGAAATAATATAAGACAAATAATATTTAATAAATAGAAATATTTTTTCATTTATCTAAAGAAAATTCAACTGTTCGGTGTTTAGTAAAAACATTATCAATCATAGATGGACTGTAAATCTATGATCAATAGAGCGAACCAGTAAATCGGCTTGGATTTTCAAAGCCTACGAACGATTTAACAAAGCGTTCAGAAGATTTTCAAAACTTCAAACTATTTCAAAAGAGTTCAAACGGTTTGTTAATAGTTCAGATGTTTTAAAGCGCAAAACACAAAACGTTCTGAGCCACTATAATTCAGCTTATTCAAAATTTCAATTAATTGACTTGAACACCAGTTGATTTGAAGTAATTTGATCTGAGTCCTAAGCAAAATTGATTCGAAAAAGGGAGATTTCAAATCAAGACACTAATTTTTTATAGTTTTCACATTTTATACGATTACTAAAATATCGAGAAACAATAGCACTAACGATAAAGTATCGTTGATGGAGCGGTGTGGCTTCCAACGATAATATAGTATACCAAAGAGGGTATACACCCTTGAGTATACTATCGTTGTCTCTTCAGATAGAAAGATATATTTTGTGGGTGGGAAGCATAAAAGGTGTTTACGCAGCTGACAACAGGAACACCAACTACAGAACAGTCAACTGCCAATCCTAGTGAACCATACGACAATACAGTCGAGGAGTTCAATAATATTTTAATCCTACCAATAACACACTACATTACCAGATTTTCCTCGGCAGCTATGTACAGGCCAATAGACAAACAAATGAACAGTTTATTCGTGAGCTATACGAGCAATTGACCAAATGTGGATTCAGCAAGGAGCAACAGAACATCATGTGGGAAATGAAGCTATTGGTGGGAATGGAGGATAAAGCTCTTTTTAGAGAGCTACAGCTTGACCCCAATGTTACCATTGATACTTCCAAAGTAAAAATGAAAGCAAAGGAAACAATTCTAAAAAACCAAAGCGCAGAGTTAGATGGAGAGAAAACCATGGCTTCTCTCAGATCGCGAATTAGCCTGAATACAGCCCGAAAGCCTCTGGGTAGGAGCGCTTTCAAGGGTGAGCTAGAGCCTGACATGAGAAGGAGCAAAGAGTCAAAAGGAATGAAAAGGGATTTTGCCAATGACTGTAGATATTGCGCATGTAGTCATGTAATCAGGAGATGTCCCGCTTATGGGAAGAGGTGCAAAAACTGTAAGCGATTTAATCATTTCTATTCTGTCTGTCAATCACAGCCAAGAAAAGCGCATGCTGTTGGGTGTATAGAGTGAAAATGAAGAGCTTGAATCCAGTTAAGAGTACTTGAATCTATATATTTTGTCTTGCAGTGCATGGTACTAAAGTTGATGAATGTTATTCAAAGTGGTTGGTTAAACTCAGAATGAATGTCCAGGCATCTCAGGCTAAAGTAGACACTGGGGCTGAGGTCTCAGGGATGTCACGTATTATTGTCAGAGTCTTGGGTATAACACGAGTAGAAGAATATAATGCTGTCACGACAGGCTATGCTGGAAAAACTATTCCATTGTTGGGCACCGTAGAGCTGGGAAATTTGGTTGGGCATGCTGGCAAGCTGAGAAAGTGCAAAAAAGTGTTTATTGTTGTTGAGCAAAATTCTCAAATTCTGTTAGGTATGCCAGCAATAAATGCCTTGCGGTTGATAGCAAATATAGGCCAGGTATGTGCAAGCAATCAGTCACTGAGAACGTAGTTGATATACATAGTATTGTATTCAAGAGAATAGGTAAGTGTCATACGCTTTCTACATCGAAACAAAAAGAGGGTGCTGCACCTAGAGCATCACCACCAAAAATGGGATCAAAGCAAGTTGTCATTTGAGTTTAAATGGCTGGAGAAAGAAAAAATAAACACTAAAGACACTGATGCATCAGAGTAGCTTAGTTCATCAGTTATTGCGAGCAAGCTCGATGGCTAAATTAGGCTGTTTTTAAATCCTCAATACTTCAATTCCCAGCTTGTGAACACTCAGCGCTATTTGTCTACACAACCAGTAATATTTTCACGAACCAATGGGTCAGTGTTTAGATGGCAAGCAGGGTTTTCATCATTTAGTGTTAGATGAAAAATCATATAAACTCACATGCTTTGTGGCACCATTTGGAATTCTTAGATACTTGAGATTGCAGATGAGCATTACAAATGCACCTGAAATCTTTCATCAATTAACGGTGGATTTGCTCTCTAATATGCCTGGGGTAGAGATATATATAGATGATGTGGTGGTTCATGCTAAAACCTTGGAGGACCATAATTTGCGTCTTGAAACAATACTTGGTTGTTTGGCTGAAGCTGGCATCACTTTAAACCGACCAAACAGTGTTTTCTGTCAAAATAGGGCTGCTTTTTGGGGCATGAGCTGTCTAAGAGATAGATGTGAGCATACCGACAACATTGGTACAGTTCAGAATATAATGGTGCCACAAAACAAACAGCCTGTGCAACCATTTCTTAGGTTTGTGGGATATTTGGCCAAGCTTATTGACAGTTTTTCAGAACTGGCTACACCTCTTAGACAAGTGTGTAAAAAAGATGTTCAGTGTATGTGGGAAAAGCCTCTGCAAGAAGCTTTTTATCGTATTAAAAAATGCTAATGCTCATAGACCCACTGTAGCTTATTAAAATCGAAACAAGCCTGTTGTGGTTTCTGCGGATAGCAGCCCACATAGTTTAGGTACTGTTTTGATGCAAACAGGTAGACCTGTTGAATATGCAGTAAAATCTCTCACAGACACCAAAGATACTCTCAGATAGAAAAAAAATTTGGGCTATAGTGTTTGCTTGTAAGAGATTCAAGTACTACCTGTGGGACAAGGGCACAATAGTTGTTGAAACTGATCCTCAGTCAATTATAGGTTGTTGCCTGAGTCTATTCGTCAGCTGTCGCCTAGACCTGCTTAAATGTGGTTCGCGATACTGACATATCCAGTTAGGCTAGAGTTGAAACACAAGCCTGGGAAAGAAATGATTGTGGCTAATGTGTTGTCTCGCATCTGCTCACAGGGAGTTGGTGCTAGTGATAATTTAGGAACTGACCCGTTGTTGCAGGATTACCAATGAATAATTAGCACTGATGATGCTATGAAAAAATATAGTGAGGCCAGCCTGGTAGAGAGTGAGTTGTCAGTAGTGCTAGGATACATTAGAAATGGTTGGCCTTTTCCTCGCAAGTGTTGTTCCAGCAGAGCTATCCCATACTACAATTACAAGAACTCAGTCTCTGAGGTTGATGGGGTTGTGTTGCTTGGTTCCAGTGTGGTCACTCCTGTGTCTCACTCAGAGCAGAAGTGTTGAATCAAGTACATGCATCTTATCAAGGGATAAAAAAAATTCTACAGAAGGCTCAGAACAGTGTATTTTAGCATGCAATGAGAAAAAATGCAGAAGATAAGTGCATGTCTTGTAGCCCATGTCTAGGAGCTGTTAGGGAAGGTAGGAAGGAACCACTGATTCCCATGGAGATACCACAGTATCCTTTTTGAGTGTTAGTAGATTTGTTTTATGTCGAGGGAAATAACTACCTTATGATTGTTGGCTACTTGATCAAGTGGCCTGTTGTAAAAGCTTTGAGACAAGCGACATCTAGCAAATCTAATATAGAACAACTGAACGAAGTTTCTGCAAATTGGGGTACTGCAGAAAATTCAGTGAATGATAATACCAGTCAGTTTACCTGCATGAAGTTCAAGCAATTTTGTTCACAGTATGGTGTTGTACACAGGACAAGCTGAGTGTTACAATCATCAGGAAGTAGTCAAGTTTATCGTACTATCGGTAGAGTTAAGTCGATGATAAAAAAATGCAAGAGGGCAAATGAAAATTGGGTTGATGGATTGCTAGCTATTCGAAACACACCAATAGCAGATGACTTAGGTTCACCAGCTCAGTATTTGCAGGTCAGAGTCCTAAGATATAAAATTCCAGCTGGATCCGACAAATATACAGTACAATCATATAATTTTTTAAATCTGTGAGAGCAGTTGAGTAGCTTAAAAGTACAACACAAGTACTCTTTTGATAGTCATGTAGGTAGTCAAAAAAGTTGCACAGTTGCACTCAAGGAAAAATTGCTATTTTAAGAATGATGGTGGCCCATGGATATGTGGAAAGATAACAGGTAACTGAATTGTCATATCTGGTAAGTACAACATGTGGGGAAAATATAGAACAAACCGAAGAGATATCAGGTTAGTCAAAAAGGCTCAAAAAGGGGTAAGTATGGATGGTGGTGATGAGGTAAGTATAAATAAAGTTAGGCCAGCACAAGCAGAGCTGGAAAGTGTAGCTGTACTGGTCCAGCACGTTCTCCGCGACCGGTGCGCAAAAGTAGACTACCGAGGAGATTAAAGGCATGGTTGTGTATCACAAATAGCCGGGTTAGTCATTGCAGGCAGTGCTGTGAGGTATTTGAGGTGCAGTCAACTTGGACCAATACATGTATCATAGTACTTTTCAGCTTTGTTAGTTATAGCTTTTATATATTTTAGATTTGCTTTGCGTTGCATGACTCGCTTTCTGTTTTCTCATTGATATGGAATTAGCTGTTTCTGAGCCTTGCTAAGAACAGCTTGTTGGTACTTGATTACAATTAATACATTACACTGATCAATTTTTTTCACTCTTTTTGGCCTTGAAATGTCCGAGAGCTCAGATTAGACCAACTCAATACTAACATTAATTGGTTATTGAACTAATTCTCAGTAATTGTGTTCTTACCATTTGCATACTCCTTGTATGGTCTAGTGCAAAAATACCTGATTATTATCGTAAAACCTCATAGATGAATAATAGGAAATTGATACATTAATAATAATGAAAATATTCCAGCTGCTACCAGTGATTATTATCGTTGTTATTATTAATTATCCTTATTATTTTTTTGATCGTCATCATCATGAAGAATATCATCTTAAAAAAAACATTACAAGTATTATTATTATATTATTATTATTATAAAAATAATAATACTAGAGAAGATAACTTTATTTATCATGTTTTGATTATTATTATTATTACATACTTATTTGATATTATCACATATTATCATATCATATTTGTTATAATTTAAATTAATAACAAATTACAATAATAATAGTGATTAATAATAAATAAATGATAATAAATAATCAAATGATGATTTATTATTATTATAATTATTATTCCCCATTATTATTATTATTTATTATAACTGTTGATTGTATGCTGGATGCATGAGTATTGTACATAGTTGGTCACACTCTTTTATTCATTATCCTTATAGCGTTCATTTGTGTTTGTAGATGCTACCACATTCTAGAGTGGACCTTTGATATATAGAACATTAAAACAGTTACTCTCACATCAACAGTCTATTAGCACATACCATAACAATACCACCACATAAACATGGTGCCCCAAGTGAGTCTTTGAAGGAACAGCTGTGCTTAATGACTGTTTAAGGAGACAGAGCTATCGGAACAACAATCAGCTACGGAGTTCTGTGGTTATTTTTCCCATTGCCAGGCGCATCTAGTGACGAAGAAGATAGAGACGAAAGGAGATAGACAGCCGTCAGCAAATACAAATCAGAACAAGATGAGTGTTGACTTTCTTGCTCCCAAACCCATTCAAGATGGTGCTGACTTGTCGGACCAATGGACAAGGTTCAAGGAAGAATTTGAGCTATTCCTCACGGCAGCTGAGAAATCGGATTCTGATGACAAGGTCAAGGTAGCCATCATGTTGCGTTGCATTGGTCCAAGGGGGAACGACATCTTCAAATCCTTCACTTTCACGGGTAGCAAATCCAAGGACGTGTACGCTGATGTTGTTGCAAAATTTGAGGCCTTCTGCAATCGTGGAACAAATAAGGTAGTCAAGAGGCACCAATTACTCTCTACGAAGCAGAGCTCCATGACCATAGATGAATATGTTACCACACTCCACAACATTGCCCGAGAATGCCAATTACAGGCTATGTACGACGATTTCATGCTACAGGCACTCCTTCTTGGTATCAACGACGATCACCTGAAAGAGAAATTGTTTGGTGATGCTGCTGGTGAGACTGGTTTAAGCTTAGAAGATGCCATTAAGAAGTGTCGCATCTCAGAAAATTCCAAAAACGACATGGCGGCAATACAGGCTGAAGAGTCTGTGAAGTTAGTCTCATTCAGGAAGAAACGCAGCAATCAACCACGAGTACAGCGGGAGGAAGATACTTCAGCATTAGGAAGGTCCACTCAATCTAGAAAGCCATCAAAGGGATCTTGTGGGAACTGTGGACAATCTCACCCACCTCGCAGATGCCCAGCATATGGCCAACAGTGCCACGCCTGCAAGAAATACAACCACTGGAAGGACTTTTGCAAGTCAAAGAGGCAGGTTAACATAATGGCTGAAGACAGTGACGGATCAGAAGATTCACTATTGTGTATTCAAGTAGTGAGAAGATATAAAAAGCTCTTGACCACTATAAAATCCCAAGCCGGTGACAGTCACAAGGAAGTCCAATACCAACTAGATACTGGTGTATCCTGCAACATTCTGAACTACAAAGATTATGCTGACTTGGGAAAGCCTACACTGGACAACAATAGATCTAAACTCAGACAATTTGATGGCTCAATAACAACAGCCTTAAGGGGCTGTGACATAGAGATTGCCAGAGATAAGCTGTACTTCTTGGTACACAAAACACGAAACAATAGTCTGCTGTCTGGAGATGCATCCATACAGCTTGGACTAATCTCAATCAAAGAAGAGTGGGTCAATTTGGTGAGCGATGCCAACCTTGATGATATTCTGGAGAGCTACCCGGAAGTATTCGAAGGTATCGGATGCCTGCCGGGCAAATATATTGAAGTTGATAATGATGCGATACCGAGGCAAAGTCACAATAGAAAGACGCCACTCTCAATGGTTGCTGATCTCAAGGAAAAACTGGAATCATACACCGAGAAGGGCATCCTTAGGCCTGTCGATTATCCAACTGCATGGATAAACAACCACGTAGCGGTGAGAAAACCAAATGGTACACTCAGAGTCTGCTTGGACCCAACTAATCTGAACAAAGTTATCCAGAGGAATCATTTCCCAATGCCCACTTTGTATGATGTGCTAAGCGAACTGGATGGAGCTAAAGTATTCTCCTTGTGTAATGCAAAGGACGGCTTTCTACAGATAAAATTAAGTGAAAAGTCGAGTGACCTAACCACATTCTGGACCCCATTCGGGAAGTACAAATGGCTGAGAATGCCATTTGGTCTGTCGTCAAGTCCTGAGGAATTTCAGAGAAGACTATCTGATGCATTGAGCGGTCTGGAAGGAGTAACTGTCGTGGCAGATGACATTCTCATCTATGGCAAAGGCACCAGCTATGCCGAAGCAGTAAAGGATCACAACAAAAAACTTGAGAAATTATTGACCAGAGCACGCCGTGTAAACCTCAAACTGAACAAGGAGAAGTGCAAGTTTCTACTCGAAGAGCTACCACATATTGGTCATCTTATTACTAAGGATGGAGTCAAGCCAGATCCTGGTAAAATCCAAGCTATAACAGAGATGAAACCGCCTGTGGACAGCGAAGGAATCCAGAGATATCTTGGTCACGTTAACTATCTAGTCAAATTTATACCCCACTGCTCAGCGAAATGTGAACCACTGCGGAGGCTGATTGGCACCAACAGGGAGGACTTTGTTTGGGGACAAGACCAAAAGAGAGCTTTTGATGAGATTAAAAGGCTTATCACCAAAACGTCTTCACTCAAGTACTTCAATGTCAACCAACCAGTGGTTGTACAAACGGACGCAAAGCTCAGAAGGACTTGGAGCAGTTCTGTTGAAGGACGGACAACCAGTTAGCTATGGATCCAGGAGTTTGACAGACAGTGAGAAGAACTACGCCCCTATTGAGTTGGAACTTCTGGCAATAGTTTATGGAATGCAGAAGTACGACCAATATGTCATTGGAAACCCAGATGTAACGGTGCACACTGATCACCGCCCTTTAGAGCCGATATTTCAGAAACCTCTAAACAAGGCACCTAAACGTCTGCAATCTATGTTGTTGGCCCTACAGAGATACTCGATGAAGGTATACTACAGACCGGGCACTGAACAAGTTACCGCAGATATGCTTTCCAGAGCTCCGGTGGGTAACCCACACACTTGTATCTCAGAAGAGCAGATATTCACTGTGAACCAGTTGAAATCCTTTGTCAGATCTGACCACCACTAGCCTAAAACAAGACCTCCCTGTGTCAGAGGCTACTTATAAAATGATCCAACAGCAGACCAGTGAAGATCCCATCTTGATGAAGCTACAATCGCTGATAACCTCAGGGTGGCCTAGCAAGAATGGTCAACTCTCAGAGGATGTCAAACCTTTCTAGTCATACAAGGATGAACTGGCTGTGCTAGATGGCATAGTATATAAAGGGTCGAGACTAGTAGTACCCATATCGGCCAGAGCTGAGATTCTCAACAAACTGCACACTAGCCATCAGGGCACCGCAGCCACCATCAGAAGAGCACGTGGCGCTGTCTTCTGGCCTCAAATGGCAGAAGATATCCGGATGATGACTGAGAAATGCGTTACCTGCGCTCTTGATCCTCCATTGCAGCAGCCAGAAAACCTCCAGAACCATGTCATACCAGATGTACCATGGAGTAAGTTGGGGATGGATATTTTCACCTACAAACAGAGAGATTACCTGATGTTGGTGGACTAATACTCGGATTTCTTTGAATGTGAACCACTGTCGCACATACAATCCAGGTCAGTCATCAAAGCCTGCAAGAAAACATTTGCAAGGTATGGTATACCTCATCAACTGCACTCAGACAATGGACCACAATTTGTATCTGCCGAATTTGCCAAATTCAGCAGTGAGTGGGGATTCAGACATACTACCTCATCTCCTGGTCACCAGCAGTCCAACGGGAAGGCGGAAGCAGCTGTAAGGATTATCAAGAGGCTCATGAAGAGAGCTGAGGATCCCTATCTAGCTCTTTTAGAGTCTCGCAATACCCCTACTGCCGGAATGTCATCGTCCCCAGCCCAAAGGATGTTTGGACGTTCTACAAGATCTATTCTTCCCACAGCAAACCCCATAAGTACAGATGTCTTATTCCAGAAGGCACAGAAGAAGATGATTACTCAAAAGCACTATAACTGTTCAGCTAAGGAACTTAGTGAACTGAACATTGGCTCCGCAGTGCTGCTGATGGACTTCGCATCTCAAAAGAATAAGTGGCAACAAGGAAGAATAGTAGAACAACTCTCAGACCGTTCTTACATAGTCTCCAACAACAATACTGATGTGGTAGTCAGACGAAATCGGGTAGATCTGCGCCCGATATCTGGTTCAGACTACGACCAGATCAAGGAAGGAACTGAGTTACCAGCAGCGGGTACACAAGTGGGTAGTACACCAGCAGGGGACACCAAAGCAGAAAGGACGACAGCTGGACCATCTCCACTGGCAGGAAGTACACCAGCTAGATCAGTTCCAAACAACCCTGTCACCCCATACTTGGAAGTCAAGACTGACTTCAAACCAGTATGGCAGCGATCTTGGCAGACCAAGACGCCAGCAAGGTTCCAGTCGTATGTGCTCTACTAGATACAACGGTGACCAGCCTGACCCCGAAGGCGTCGGACAACAGGCTGAGGGGGCCTGCGCCTTGGAGGGCTGAGAGAGATGATGTATACTGATGCAAAAAAAGAAAAATCACTTATGATACCACAAATAAACAATCGAAGACAATAATTTTATTATACTTGGTTTTGGTTTTGTGTATACTTTTCATTAAAACCTTTTCCCCATCTTGTTAAAGATTTGATAAGGGGGATGTTGATTGTATGCTGGATGCATGAGTATTGTACATAGTTGGTCACACTCTCTTATTCATTATCCTTATAGCATTCATTTGTGTTTGTAGATGCTACCACATTCTAGAGTGGACCTTTGATATATAAAACATTAAAACAGTTACTCTCACATCAACAGTCTATTAGCACATACCATAACAATAACAATACCACCACATAAACAATAACTATTATTATTATTTATTATTATTATTATATCATTGATGATTATTATTATTATTATTATTATTATTATTATTATTATTATTATTATTATTATTATTATTATTATTATTATTACCATTACCATTACCATTATTATTATTATTATTATTATTATTATTATTATTATTATTATTATTATTATTATTATTATTATTATTATTATTATTAATATTATTATTATTATTATTATTATTATTATTATTATTATTATTATTATTATTATTATTATTATTATTATTATTATTATTATTATTATTATTATTATTATTATTATTATTATTATTATTATTATTATTATTATTATTATTATTATTATTATTATTATTATTATTATTATTATTATTATTATTACTATTACTATTACTATTACTATTACTATTATTATTATTATTATTATTAATTATGATGACAATAATGATCAGCCTCTTTTCAATTTGTTAGATAATAACAATGTAGTGTAAAAAGTCTTTCAAATTCATTCATACCATCATTAATTAATCTATGTATTCCTATAATAACAATAAAATAATAATTATATCATTATAATAATGTTAGGGAATGCACTCGATCGACCTAGCAGTAGGTCGACTTCTCACTAACTATTTATACAGCCGAACTGTATTACTATTATTTACTTATACCATTTATGTTTATTTTATCACAAACTTGTACATGTGCTCGAGGCAATCAACCATGCGCTGAGAGACACCCCCAGTTCTATTAGAGATGTTCTATTGGCACATTGTAACCAATTAGCTGTACAGGTGTGGCCTGCTTTTGTTACCTTGCTGTCTGTCAATTGTTATGTAACCTTTTATGTATAAATACCTGTGTAACATATAATAAAATCAGAGTAAGCCTGACACTCTCACTGCTTGATTGGATCTCTCTACACAGCACAGAACACATGCAAAGCATTGATAGCAAGATAATCACAAGCAAGCAAATAACTTCATACAGATTGCACTGGCAAACAAAGACACAAGTACGCTACTACTTGTACAGAATAATTAAATAAGACAAAGCGGCTTCTTGGACAAGTTGACTAGTGGCAAGGACAATAGTCAGTAGAAAGTGTTCAGTCGAATCAACTTACACTGCATACGACCTACGGGCGTGTGATACTGGAACGATTGTTAACCTATTAGTGCAACCCGACGCATCTATTCTGCCGAATAAGAAATCAGTGGAAAGTGAGGTAGTTGTGACAACTCCTCACTGTGTATAGCTTACGGGCTTGCAACGCTGCAAATCTTGCTCGACCGGTTTAGACTGCTGACCTTGGGCCAGCTGGAGTCAGACGCTGCACTGCCTGTTAATCACTTATTACTATGGGCCGCTGTACAGGTGACAGCTACCACACCACCACAAATTCCTGTACAATAATAATAATGTTAAACATTATATAATTATTATTTATAATAAATAATAATCATTATTATTTTCGTTCACACAGTGACAGTCATTGATTGACATATATATATTATCATTACGACTACATATGTTATTATGATAATCATAATATAATTAATATATAATAATTATAATTATTTTAATTATTATATTATATAACAATAAAATTAATATATAATAAATATAATTATTATATATTATATTATTATCATAATAATGTGCAGGATTTTGTGGTGACGTGGCCAGTCACCTTGGTAGCACACCTGCACCCTCTAGGTAGCAGAGTTGTTTGTCTGTCCAGACAAGCTTGCTGCCAGCTCGGCCTACTCAGCGTCCGCCCTTCTGCATAGCTGCTAGAAGGTAGGCCGTGATAGGCGAGAGTCTGTCAGGCAAATCTGCCTCTAGCCTACTACTCGTTGTACAACACTGGTGCTGCCAGACCTAGTAGGTCGTCAGAGCTGGTTGCCTTATAGAGCAGTAAGGTATAAATTGCGCAGTATTCAAGTATAAAAGCTTGAGAGAGTGTTAGCTATCTTTATTCATAAGAGAATTGTCCAGCTATGCCTCGCGGTGTACACTCACTATTGAGAGGCATAGCAGCTCTACTTATGTGAAGTGTTATATAACATTAGTACAGTCAAGACAGTAAACAACAGTCGTTGCCTTAACACAAAAGGTACAAAAGTGAATAATTAAATGTATGAATGGTGAGAGTACACACGATATAATTGGCTCGCTATAATGTCTATGTCTATTTACAGACGCCGTGCTACATATTTCCTGCACACTATCCCCCCATTGGTCGTCACAGGGTACCAATACAGAAGTACAGGGGTGGCGGCTGCTGAGAAAACAACTCCAGTAATATTTATGCTTGAATAAGATATTAAAAAATATAATAAAATGGGGTGTCGTAATATACATAGAACTCTACAGAAATAGAACGAGTAGGCATGCACACAGGAATAAGGTAAATGGTAATGGCAGCCGAGGTAAGTGGCTTGTGTTTAGCGTTACTGTCGCTTAAGTTGCTGCTCAATTGAGCGTATTTGTTGCTTTACCTCCTGTGTCCTTTGTAATATTTTATAGGCGTTGGTGGTCAGTTTGTCCAACTCGGCTCTCTTTCTTTCTAATCTTGGTTCTTCCTCTACCCTGTGTTGCCGGTAGGTGCTGCTGTACGTAGATCTGTCTCTTTTGGTGTTGGTGTAGGCTATGGTAGACTTCAGGGTTAGGGGGAGAGGCTCTCTCTGCTGTCTCTCTGGTTTGTGGTAAGTAACCTCTCTCTTTTGGTCTTCCGACCGGTCCCTTGTCTCCTTTCTCTCCTTGTCTTCCCAATTCCGTGGGGTGGTGCTTGGTTTCTGTCCATGTATACCTTTATGTCCTTCGTGGCTTGCTGAGCTACATTTTGGCGTTCTGTCAGGGCTGCCCGTCTGTAGTGGCTCGCTGAGCCGTTCTTGAATGGTGTTCGCCCTCTTGACCGGTGGCGTAGCCGTGGCTTTGTTTGTTAAGATTGCCTGTGGCCGACCAAACGGTGGTGGCTGCGGCCAAGTCATGAATTTGGCGAACTCGGCGCACGAGTCCGCGTCGACCTGGTATAAAGGTGCAGCTTGCCCTCCGTGGGAGATTGCCTTATTTTGTTTTGTGACATGTTTCCTTGCTGCGTCTCTGGAGCTTGATTTTTTGCCACACGTGCAAAAATAAAATGCATAGTGCTGGTGGGCATGATAAGCGACTCTCTTACGAGAATTCACATACCCGCACTCAGTGCACTCCCATTTGTCCTCGTCGTCAATTCCTTTTCTCACCACTATCCTGTTTAAAGTATCCAGCGTCTCCGCTGATAACCAAGTGGTCTTTGACAGAACACGTTCTCTTTTTTGTGGCTTCTCTATTGCCTCTGCTTTGTCGTCTGTAATGGATAATTTATTTATTCTTACTATGGCTTGTTCCTGTCGCTGCCGCATCACTACCTCTTTACTTGTCACTCTGCTTACACAAAGTGGCTGACGTTTCTCTAACTCGCTTGCCACCTCCATTAAGAATTGCTCACCCATGATCTCCTTCTCTGCCAAGGGGTCCTCGGTGATGGAGAGGTCTGCTGGGTTCTCTCGTCTTTCTTTCATCTTGGCAACTGCTGTCCTAGCTATTGTAATTAATTGTTCGGTAGAGAGAAGTGCAAGCGCTTGTGGTCTTAGTGACTGTGTAGGTGTGAATGACAGTGCCTCACTTTAGGTGAGAGAAGGCTGCCGCTCTTTCAGGTAATCACATGCGTGATTGGAGGATTTTGGTTCACCCTCTCCTACGTCACTGGCACACGTGACCACCTCTGTTGTTTGAGAGTGGTTCTCCTGGAGCGGGTAATTCCACATCCAGGGCGCTCTATTTATCATAGAGTGCTCGTCGCGGTGTTCGTTTCCGTTTTTCAACGCTCCATGCAAAGAGTTACGTTGGGTGTTAGCTCCTCTTGCCACTTGTTCGCCTGGAGAAGGAGACGAATCGCCAGCTGCGGTAAGTCTACCTCTGTCTACTGCTCTTGTTTGTATTGCCAGCTTTCTCCAGTATTTTTTCGCATTTTCTAACGAATTTGGCAACCCTTTGTCTTCTGAGCATTTTTTTAACTCCAGTCATAATTTTCTTGGAGTATTATGGTGCTCGGGAACTGACGAGTATTGTTCTACTGTTGCTGGAAACTGCAAACGATTGTCTCTTGAGCTTGGTACTCCTTCTGCCATCTGGTAACACTGGTAATCGGCCAGTTTTGACGGCAGCCTAGTATTTCTCTTAGGCCTGCCCGTCTCTGCTGGCCTCTCACTAGTAGTTGGCTCGTCATTCTCTACCTCTTGGCTATCAGCACCATCTTCCACTGTCGTCTCTACTTCTTGGCTGTCGGTGCCATTGTCCATGGCAGTGGGGGTATGAGGAGAGGGTGGATCGAGCATAACATTGTATGGTAATGCTGGCCATTCCCTGTCTCTCTCCCACTGTTCTTGCCTACTTAGTCTTGGGTTACTGCTGGGCACTGTCTCCCAGCCTCTGTCTGCTGGCCGCTGGGGCCCAGCCTGCCTAGTCGCTTGCTCCATTAGAGCTGGCAACTGGTTCAGCTGGCGCTCCAGGGCGTGTAGGTCTGGCTGGGTGGAGACTTCGCCTCCAGGCACTCTCCTTGTCTCTGCCGGCTGCGTGGCAGGGTCTGGTGGCTGCCTTACGCCAGGTACACGGGGGCGACCCCTTTGCCTGACTGCCCCCCTCATAATCGGGCGCTGGGCGGCCTCTCTGTTAGCAGGTGCCCTCGATACGGGCTCGTGGCAGGGGCGATATTCTTTCAATCGCCGCTCATTCTGCACT
The DNA here is from genome assembly GCA_945261195.1 of Cryptosula pallasiana. Taxonomy (NCBI): domain Eukaryota; kingdom Metazoa; phylum Bryozoa; class Gymnolaemata; order Cheilostomatida; family Cryptosulidae; genus Cryptosula; species Cryptosula pallasiana. Next base: position 51,452,976 of record OX183133.1, on the reverse strand, counting down.
GACGTCTGGCCATTCTTCTCTATCTTGTATGTGTGGTTCTGGTAGGCTTCCACCACTCGATACGGCCCAACAAAACTGGGTTGTAACTTGGGGTTGCTACCCTTTACCCTCCTCTTATTCTCAAGGACTACCAGGTAATCGGGCATGTAGAGTAACGGTTCTTCTGTGTCGTCTTGCCTGACCTCTGTTTGCTGCTCTCGGATCAGGTCATGAGCTGCTTTCAGGTCTTCTTGCATCTGGAGTGCGTACTCTGTCACCAGTTGTTTGTCCATATCTGCGGGTCTATTATCCAGCTGGTCGGGTAGCCTAACTTCCCTGCCCAGCATGAGGTAGTTCGGGGTCTCTCCTGTCGCGGAGTGTGGGGTGCAGCGAAACGCCCTCATTATATGAGGCAGCAGCAAGTCCCACTCTTCTTGCCCGCGTCTCTGCAGGAGTGTCCGCAAGAAGTCACCCAAGGTCCGGTTCTGTCTCTCCACTACCCCATTGCCTTGAGGGTGGTAGGGTGTGGTACGTGTCTTATCCACGTTCCACAGGACACAGAGCTCAGCCATCAGTTGCGACTCGAACTGCGCTCCTTGGTCTGCGTGGAGCTCCTCTGGCAGTCCCCAGTAGCAGAACACCCTCTCGTCTAGGGCCGTGGCGACTGTGGGGGCGGTGGCATCCGGGATGGCAATGGCGTCGTGCCACCGTGTGAAGTGGTCTGATAGTACCAGGATCCACTTATTCTTTCGCCTGGTCTCAGGGAGAGGCCCCACCAGGTCCACGGCTACCTTCTGAAAAGGTCTGCCGGCAAACAACCTCTGTCTCCCTTGGACGGGCTGTATTCCCCTTTTCTTGGCCACTTGGCAGACCTCGCAGGGCTTGACAAGTCTCCGTACCTCAGCGGACATCCCTGGCCAGTACCAGTTGAGCTGTATCCGGTTCCTGGTGCGGTTTACACCAGCATGCGCTAACCCATGCGTCTCCCATACCGCCTGTCGGCGTCGGGACGGCGGGCAGACTACACACAGTCTAGACCGACCTTTAGGGGCTATCTGCATAGTAAGAGTACCATCTGGCTGTACTGCCATGGCCTCCCTGCGACTGTAAAGGGCCCGCAGCTCTCTACTCCCCTCTTCCAGCTCTCTCTTGGTCACTGGCCTGCCGCCGCTAACCTCTTGGTACATCCTGGCCACTGGGTTCTGGCCGGTACGTTGCTGTTCAACCAGTTCCATACTGGTGACCACGCACAGCTCTGGCGCGTCTGCTTTTGTCTTTAGGCTTTCTAACGGTACAGGGTTGTCTTGCCGGTTTCTCGGTAGCACGTCCTCTGAGACAGGAGGCCTCGCTAACTGGAGTTCTGATCCAGGGGCTCTGGCAAGTTCAGCATGGGTTGGCCCACCATCGCGCTGCTCTATGGCACTGCACTGACGGCAGTCCATACAAGGTTCGCGTCTGCTCAACCCATCAGCGTTCCCATGCTGTTCGCCAGCCCTGTGCTCGAGTTTGTATACAAACTCGGGGAGAATCTCCAGCCACCTTGCAATCTGGTTGGACGGCTCCTTCCGCCAGCACAGCCACCTTAAGGATGCATGATCGGTGCGGAGCCTAAACTCTCGGCCGTAGAGGTACGGTCGAAAGTGATTGACCGCCTTGATGACAGCCAGAAGCTCGCGCCGAGTCAAGCCGTAGTTCCGTTCGGCGGGTGCTAGGGTCTTACTATAATAAGCAATGACCCTTTCCTGTCCGTTCTGTACCTGCGATAGCACTGCCCCTAATCCAACGGCGCTGGCGTCCATATCCAGGATATAGGTTTTGGCAGGATCTGGGTAGCCTAATATTGGTGCTTGTACTAGTCCCTGCTTCAGGCGTTCAAAGGCCACTTGCTCCTCCTCTCCCCACTTCCAGGGGGTGTCCTTGCTGGTCAGGACAGTTAGGGGCTTAGCAGTGGTGGTGTCCTCAGGCAAATACTGCCTGTAGTACCCTGCTGTGCCCAGAAAGGCTTGCAGTCCTTTGATGTCTCTGGGGGTGTCCATTCGGCTACGGCCTGTACCTTTTCCGGATCAGTGGCGACGCCCTCCGCACTCACTACATGCCCCAGGTACTTGACCCGTTGTTGCAGTAGCTCGCACTTGGACGGCTTGACCTTGAGGTTGGCCTGTTGTAACCTACTCCGCACCTCTCCCAGCCTTTGCAGGTGTGTCTCAAAGTCGGGTGCGATCACTATCACATCATCCAGGTAGAGCAGCAGCATTTTCCAGTGCAACCCTTGCAGCACTCGTTCCATCAAACGCTGGAACGTGGCGGGGCCGAGGTCAGCCCAAAGGGCAGCACCTTCCAACGCCATAGTCCACTCCTGGTGATGAATGCCGACTTTCCCTTGGCGTCTGCATCTAACGGCACCTGCCAGTACCCACTGGTCAGATCCAACGTGCTAAAGTACTTGCTGCCAGCTAGTGCGTCAAGGGACTCGTCTATCCTAAGTATAGGATAGGCATCCTGCCTAGTAACATCGTTTAGCCTCCGGTAGTCAATGCAGAACCGCCACGTGCTGTCCTTCTTGCGTACCAGCACCACCGGGGAACTCCAATCCCCGTCTGCGGGCTCAATCAGCCCCTTCTCTAGCAGGTCTTTCACTTGCCGCTCAGCTTCAGCATCTTCCTCAGGTCCCAGCCTGTGAGGAGGCAACCGAACTGGTCTGGTGCCTTCAGCAACTGGAATGGCATGCTCTACAAGGTCAGTACGGCCAATGTCTCCGCTGTGCTTACTAAACACGGCCTCGTACTTCCTAAGCAATCCCCTCAACTGTTGCATCTGTTGCTCGTTCTTGCACCCTCTGCTCGCCTGCTCATACAGTTCCACCAAGTGGTCAGGTACTGGTGAACCTGTCGGGTCCGACCAGGTTGGGACCCCGGGCGTGGTCTGCTGCACCTCATCGGCCGCTACCCCTGTGAACGTTCCGATAACCTCACCGGCCGGCAGGCTTATCACGTTCGAGGTAGGGTTGAGGCATCTGACCAACACCCGTCCTTATTCATCCGGCGAGTTTACACTCGTAGCCAAAGGTAGGCTCCCTGGTAAACTCTGGATCACGCCCTGTGGACAGTAGTTCCGTGAGGCAAGATGACACGGTATGGTAGCCTCTGTCTGTGGGGAGATCTCTGTCTTCCGAAGTACTTGAACTTTGAAGATCAGTGCCCTCCCATAATGGTCGGTGCACACCAGCTCTCTGTCCTGCAAGACCAGCACTGGTTGATCAAAGCCCATACGGCACTTCTGGTTAGCCAAGAATGGCATCCCAAGGATGACATCCTCACTAATTTGCGTGACAACGAATGTCTCTGTATACGCCACAGACCGTACTCGTCCCGACACAATGAGTAGACCGTAGAATGGGAGTTTAGTCCCATCTGCCATTAAACCATGGGAGTCGTACTCTCAATAGTGTGGCTTTCCGGCTGTCCGGCAGCTTGTCGTGCACGCTCTTCGATAGTAGGTTGGTGTTGCAACCAGTATCTGTCAGGTATGTTACGGTCTTCCCTTCCACCTTGCCTGGCAGGTAGTAGCTAGACTTATGTGACCGTTCCATCCGGTTTACACAAGATGTAAGAGGGGTAGCCTCTGCTGGCAGTCCAGGCGACACTTGGGGCTCTCTCCTGTGCTGGGCAGGAGTCTGCACCTGTTTGCACCACTGCTTCGCTGCTGCTGGCAGTCCAGGCGACACTGGGGGCTCTCTCCTTGCTGGGCAGGAGTCTACACCTGTTTGCGCCACTGCTTCGCTGGCCTCTTTCTTTCTATGCATGCCTCAGTGGAAACTGACACTGGTGCTGCCAGACCTAGTAGGTCATCAGAGCTGGTTGCCTTATAGAGCAGTAAGGTATAAATTGCGCAGTATTCAAGTATAAAAGCTTGAGAGAGTGTTAGCTATCTTTATTCATAAGAGAATTGTCCAGCTATGCCTCGCGGTGTACACTCACTATTGAGAGGCATAGCAGCTCTATTTATGTGAAGTGTTACATAATATTAGTACAGTCAAGACAGTAAACAACAGTCGTTGCCTTAATACAAGAGGTACAAAAGTGAATAATTAAATGTATGAATGGTGAGAGTACACACGAGATAATTGGCTCGCTATAATGTCTATGTCTATTTACAGGCGCCGTGCTACATATTTCCTGTACAATAACATAACATATGTAGTCGTAATGATAATATATATACGTCAATCAATGACTGTCATTGTGTGAACGAAAATAGTAATAATAATTATTATTATTTATTATAAATAGTAATAATTATATAATAATAATGTTTAACATTATTATTATAATAATAATATTATTATTATAATTATTATTATTTTATTGTTACTATTATTATACGAATACATATATTATTACACGCTCATGTTTTACCAACAATGCAATGCTCTTTCTAACAACTCTCTTTCTCCACAAGTTTCTGGTCTCATTTCATTCTTCAAGTGATCTGGCCTAGTAACTGATGTACATATCTTTTCTGTAAATATTGTTGTATAAATCTGTTAAAAAATTTTTTTTCTTTTTTATTGTACATATAATAATCTGTATGTATAACGACATTATTATAGCATTGATTGCTGTCACCATTTCCTTCCTATATTTAAATTATATTGTAAAAAAATTTTTCTTTCATTTTTGCCTGGTTATTCCTTTTTTTGTGGTATCTTATGGAAAACATGACATATTTATGACATGATATTTTAACCACATTAAATAAAGTCAATAATAAATAATAATAATAATTATAATAATAATACATAATAATAATAATAATAATATAATAGTTAGATTAATTAATGATGGTATGAATGAATTTGAAAGACTTTTTACACTACATTGTTAGTATCTAACAAATTGAAAAGAGGCTGATCATTATTATTGTCATCATAATTAATAATAATAACAATCATCAATAATGATGATGATAATATAATAATAATTATTATAATAATAATAATAAATAAATAAATAACAGCGAGCAGTGTGTTATTTATTTGTTGTAGTAGACGAAGAATAACCACAGGCGGCTCCAGTCTACTATTGGCCTCGCGGTAGGGAGCATAGTAAAAGAAAATATTTTTATACAAGTAAATCCACTCACCCAACACCAGGCCAGTACATTTGAGCCGCCTGTGGATCAAACGAGTGGGAATTATTTTGCTATTACTAGTTAAATATAATGACCCTGTATAGAGGTCACTAAGAAATCGTTTTGGTAGCAACCAAGACGCTAAATATTCGGAGTTGTTACTTGTAAGTCCTAATGTCTTTTATAGTAGTCTACGGCAGACGAAGAGGGAAGAGCGCCGTAGTGACCCCTCTATACAGGGTCACTAGAGCGCCGTAGAGCGCCCAAAACTTGCCTAAATTTTTTTGGGGTTGTGGCGCAGTTGATCTTGTTGCTGTAGTCGAGCTGCGAAACCGTACTTTTTTTCGTAAAACCATAGAGGTAGGGATAGAGTAATAACTGTATTACACGTGTTGAGACTGTATCCGGGGCGCTCATGTGTGACAATAGGCTCCGCCTATTCTGGTGTATTGTTGCAACTGCTTGTATTATGTTTGTATTGAAAATAGACTTCCAAAGTCAGTTTAACAAGATTTTCTCCTGATTGGCTTAAGTTTCTTAACCAAAGCTCTTACTCTGATCAAGATTAGACACTCCTTGTCAACATTTAGTACATTTTGTGAAAATTGAAGCATTTACTTGGTGTATTTATATTTGATCAAACTCCATTAGTGGATGTGTTGACATTTGCTACTAGGAAATGATGCTCTAGCTATATACTGCTAGCTAGTTATTTTTTTTTATGCAACTGTTTTTTATAAAATAACATTAATCAATTGTTCCAACTCAATAAAACATAAAATAATAACAAATTTTCAACAAAATAATAATACGCAATATGCGAACACTTTGACAAGCTTCATATCATTTTGAACATAAACATACTGCATATCTCAATATTAGAAACTGTTGTTTGTCATTATGTAAATATTTAGCTGACAGAAAAGTATTTGATTTTAACTTGCTTTCATGCTGAATGACAAAAGTCAATTCAAGGTTGTATTTCAGTATTTTATGCATAGATGTAGGGATGATGGACCTAGTGATAGAAATATTACATGCGTTAGCATTGTTTCGGTGCGCTCAAGTGTGACCATAGGCTCCGCCTATTCTGGTGTTTATTGCCACCACTGAGGGATCGCAAGATGTACGAGAGATGCTATTTTATTTAAACTATATTTCTATGCGTAAAACAACTCCGACATTCATAGGGCCAATTTTCTCGTTCACTGTGGCAGTAGTGACCCTACAGGGTCACTATGTGGCAGTAGTGACCCTGCTGTAGGGTCGCTATGTGGCGGTTTATTAAAAGTGAAATAAAACTAAAAATGTATTTTTTGTTGCGTTTTTTTTCCTGTTTTTGAAGCTTTCCATTATTGGCCCAGTAGCTATGGTATTCATGAAAGAATATTTACAATATAAATAATCTTGCTGCAAAAGTCAATTACGACATATTCACAAAATAATATAAATATATAGGTAGAGGACTAAGTGTCTTGGAGTTGCCTTTTCGTGTTTTTACCCAGTTTGGCTGTTGGCTGTAGACGAGCTGCGCCAAAGGATGAATTTATACTTCATCGATGGCTGCACCATACAAATTTCAACTGATGGCGCTGTTCGTCTACAGCCAAGTGCAGAAATCACCGCACTTAGGCCACTGATTTCACTGCACTGATTTCTGCACTTAGGTCTACAGTAACTAGACGAACTGCGCCTGTATGTAGAGCATGGATGAAATATACCAGGATTGCCAGAAACCCGAACGGGGTGTAGCCAATTTTGGCCAATGGGAAGTCATCCATGGCGCCCATATTAAACTGGTTGTTCGGAGCGGAAACATAAACTACTATAGCAGCTCGGAAAAATAATCGTAAATATTTGTATTAACGCGATGTTCTGATTTTCTAGTTTCGGAGCAGAAGCTGCATAAAGTTTGCCACATACCAAAGATTACATATATGTTATCGTTGGCATATACAATTTTGTTCTAGGAGCGGATATGGTATTGTAAGTAAAAATAGTTGAATCGTCAAAACTAGCGCAGTATGCTCACGGCGTGAACTTAAAGTGTAAAAATTCATAAGAAAACGATATTTATTACGAGATCAAAGTGGTCTTGAAAATTTCTGAGCAGTATGGCGGTTCCCACAAACGGCTACATTTGGCTCGTCACAAAATTTCTATTACGCGGCCGCAGCTGGCAATCCTGGTATATTTCATCCATGATGTAGAGAAACGTGGGTGAGTGTTGTGTGGCGCTGTTAGTCTGCCACATGGAATTATCTCATCCTCTAGGGGGAGATAACTCTATGGTCAGACCATCGATGTATACTACGTCGCTGAGTCTGCCGCCGTTGTCATGACTTTTGGCGACCGAAACTCTGTTCATGCGGTGGCATCCACCATGGCATTGTCAGAAACAGGGTCGATCGCCTTATTTTGATGACATTTTTTTTGTAACTGCGAAAGTAATATGGAAATCTTTCAAGATACATTCTTCTCACCTTGGTTCTGGCTAGCAGAAAATACCACCTGGAATGACTTTAAAAATCACCCAGGAAGTAATAGGATATATATAGCTCAACCAATTGATTTGGTAAAAATATTTCCTGCAGCAATCGGACTGTTCCTAACTCGAAAAGTTTTTGAAACGTAAGAAGCAATATATTATTATAATTATAATAATTATTATAAGTTCTATTATTTATAATCCCGATTATAATTACTACCGGTTCTTTTCTGCTATAATTATTTGCACTGTAGCAAAGTAATAGCGTCAGTTGTATGTGTGTCACTGTGTATGATTTTTTGTGTCGTATTAATTTATAATAATTTAAAATAATAGTAGTAGCAGTAAGTAAGTTAGTAATAATTATAATTGGAATAAATAAATAATATTTGGTATTATTATTATATTGGCGATAATTATTATAAACAATAGTAAGTATTATTGAATTTGGTTTTAATAAACATTATAAATGACAGCTATTAATAATCATTATTTTTGTTGTCATTCATTGGATTGTTGCTTGCTGTCCTTGTTGTTGTTATTACTTTTTTTATTGTTATTAGAATTTATCTCTCTATTATTTAATAGGCAGCGAAGCTCAATTTCTCAGCTTGTTGTATTGCAGTGAATAAATTTGTTACCGACTTGTAGAGCTGGAGGCCATTATTATCTCTATGGTGTAAAAATTATTAGTGTAAATGATTTTTTAAATTTACATCTTAATAATAAAACATTTAATAAAAACAGTTGCGATTTGTTTTGTTAATGCATCCACCGCAAATGACAGCCTAAGAAAAGCTTCAATTTTATTTGGCTGAAACATCGGGTAGGATGTAATGTAGCCAATACAAATATATTTTTCAAATCAGCCTTGGGACGTTAAAAAACATATCATGGCGTATAATCATATCTTGCAGTCACAATAGTAGTAAACTTTTTTGTCCCTCATTGATAGTTACTGAGAAAATGAGTTTTAAAAATGACTCTCTCAGCACCAAAATTACTTGGTTTCATGTTCGCACTGCGGTTAGTTTTACGCCTCATTATTGATACATTAGAGTGAAATCCGTGACGCATGACCAAGCGAGCGTAATTAATTTGCGGTTAGTTACTAATTGCTTCATGATAATATATGTTAAAAAAATTACGTTTTTATTTGACAAGGGAATTATTAAATCTATTTTCATGCCTCCAGATGTAAAAAATCTATAACAAATAGTATATCAACAGGTCGGTAATCTGACTGGCTAGTGATATAACATGAACTAAAATCATATGGTCCATCGGCGCATTCGGAATTTTCTCGTTTGCAACGTGGTTTTCAAGCATTTTTTCTCAAGCCTAGACATATGTAAGCAGTGCAGTGATTGGTTAATCTCATTCGACAAAGTGTATCCTATTAAACCCTTTTAAAATTTTGTTTCTAGCAGCATATGGTCCCAAGTTATTGAAAATTTGGTAATTCTCAAACATTTGGAAACTAAAAAAAAACAGGTGCTACAAATATTTATATCAATGCTTTTGACGTGTGACGTCATATTTCGTGATCAATTTGTAGACGCTATGTAATGACATCCACAATTACTGAATTAAGTTTTTGAGCTATGTTGTCGCGTATTGTAGAATATTTTACAATTACCCTGACCTTGTTACTGCAATTTCACAAGAATGTCTAGGTTATGTGTAATATCTTTTACTGCCCCTATACTCTCCTAAGCAGCCAGTATCTCAGTTAATATAAACTCCGCATATGTATGTAACAAATATATCACACATTAATACCATTCACGATTGGAATGAATCATCGTTGTATAAATAAATCAATCCCGGTTTAATTAAGATACTCGTTATCTCCTCGTTACGAATTTTAGCTGGCGAGTCTCAGTATATTGACTGTTCTCGGTAAGCAATCAATTGCCGCGGGGGGGGGGGGGGGGGTGGTAATAACAATCTGCAGTCGACGAGTCTTGATAGTTTGCCCGTTATCGTTGGGCGGACAACTGATGAGAAAACCCCGGTAATGACGACCATAAAATTATATTTAATATGATCGTTCTAAATAATCGATAATGCCCGTATAATAGAGTTGTTGTTCGAGTTGATTATCTCTATGAATGTTGCCGGTGGCAACCTCGGTAACTATATTGCAACGTCGAAAGTAATAATGCTGCTATAATTCAACACCAAAGAGCAAGTTTTCTGGGTTGATAACTTGTATTCCTTGAACGAACTCAAAATAAAAATAATATTGGTTGACACAGTAAAATCGTGTTAATCCAATGTAGATAGAAAAATGAACTGCCTGTACACAGTGGGCTTTGCTGTTTATATAGGAATATGCTTTGCCTGCGTGATCTTTACCCCTGAGTTAAAATCAAATACAAAAATGAAGTTAACCAAACAACAAATTACATAAGGTATTTCTACATATAATAAAACATATAATTAATTTATTACCTCACAATGATATTTGATTTTGCAACAATTCTTTTAACTGTTATCTCATTGTAATAGAAATACGCTCACAGACTGTTCATAAAATTAGGGATCGCAATTATTATGTTTCTCTACAGTATTTATAAACCGCCCACAAATTATTAGTAAGCTTTGGAAATAAGTTTTTTATTACTATTATCACCATTATTATCACTAAATGATAGTAGTTGGTAGGTAACGATACAGAGCAATAAATGCGAGTCCACTCACCACTAGATTAATTCATGAACTGTCGCGCCGGGTTTATCTGTGTCTCCTCACATGATTAGCCCTCACTCTAGTCGTTGTCGCCAGTACCAGTAAAATCGATTACATCGAGATAACCTTATAAACTAGCGTAACCCTGAAATTTCTGTAGCAGACAGATATCAACATCCCATATGCCCTCCCCCCCTTGATGAAAAGGGCTCAAACAATAAATATACACCATACAAACAGACTTCCTGTAAAGCCATAGACCCTAGCATTATCAACATACATTAAAGCAACTTGCACCTGAGAAATCACATGTACAAATCAAAGTGCGTCATACATGCTATACCTTACATACCTGCAGTACCGCATATATAATTATAATTAAACATTTCTACCTAGTAGCTGGCATGTAATCAAACGCTCCACCATGCACTAAACTCCAATCACTCTCTTAGTGTCAGGGAGTAGATGGGTAAAAGCAATAAATCTGATAAAACGAGATTAATAAAATTTTACGATAATCAAATTAGGTAAACAGGAATAAGTTTAACTGCTAAATAACAGGGCTGTAACTCAGAGAACTGTGTTCCTTATTTACTACAGGCACTCAGTAACCGTTTGTTACAGTCCGAGACTGAGACTAATAGGTATCAAGTATGTGGTCTGCCCCTACCCACCTGACAATTATAACTATAAACAAAACAATTCCTAAATAAACGAACAGCTGTAATGCTACTAGAGGTGCTATACAACAATCCGCTGTAGATGCTCGTCAAAACAACTTGCCTGACTGGCTCGTCAATACCAGTGAGATTAATATGTAAACAAAATCAAACTGGTAACTAAGTAAAATATTCCCTTGGGTGATCCTCCGATATTAATTTAGTTGCCAAAACACTTGTCTGACTGACCAGTCGATATCAATGATATCGGTGAGGGTAATATGTAGACAAAATTAAACTGTTAAATAAATAAAATATTTTTATGGTTTATCTGATCAATGCACTTTTTATAGTTTATTTAATATGATTATTCAAAATGAAATTAATATGATTTATTCATAATTGATATAATATGATATGTTTATGATTGAGTCAATTTGGCTATTCATTTGGATGAAATGACTACGTATAATTAAACTTACTACGATTTTAATCATTGACCCCAAGCATACCCAAGTTCAAAAAAGTGAGTTTACCCCAAGTAGCCAGCCAAACCAAACGTTATAGCTTTTGCCACCAGGACCCCACCAAACCGTAATGCAATTGATGTCAGTTACTGTTTTACAGATAAACTGCTTAATAAAATAATAAGGGTTATAACGAAGCGAATAATATATTGATATTTTTGGTACATAATGTCTGCTCAATGCAACAACCCTACAAGAGATACACCGAAAGAAAGATTAATCATGTCAAAGTTTTCCGCTGCTTTCCACTGCTTTAGTATGTATAAATACCAAGAATTTTTCCTCTGCTTATCTTTCGCAATATTTCAGTCGCCATATATATATATACATATATTTAATTTTTCATTTGTGAAAGCAAACTTTATTGCGAATCAAGTTATTTATTACTACTAATTAGTTTCATGCAGAAGATGGTTGTTTGCACTCTTCAGGTAAACTTTAAAATGAAATTAAATGCATGATGACATGACATAGAGGTATGCACAATGTTGGTATGATGTGAATAGCAGGTCTATAAGTGTATTGTCAATGGATACTGACATGTATAAAGAGTAAAGTTATTGTTTATGTAATATTTCCTAATAAATGTTTTCTTTTATGTCTGCAGGCTGACACTAGCTCATTACAGCTATTCAATGTACTCATTTTCGGATGGCGGATGATGTAAAGTTTTTCTGCACCGCTTTGTTGCTGTATTAAACGCAGTAGCTTGGTCTACGATGCGCCAATGTGGTGTTGTACGGTGTATTGTTCTCTTTCAAGGTCCAGATGTAACTGCTCAGTTCTGCTGCGTGACTTTTATCAATGTTTTTGAATGAGCTTTTATGGTTGTTAAAACGAGTTTTAAATGCTCCCTCTGTGAGGCCAATATAAGTGGCTGGTGCTTTGGAGTTGTCTTCTGTTGTCACTATTGCCTGATATATTATCAATGGTAAGTGCCTAAAGGAGTCAATAATATATCAGGCAACACTGACTACAGAAGACAACTCCAAAGCACCAGCCACTTATATTGGCCTCACAGAGGGAGCATTTAAAACTCGTTTTAACAACCATAAAAGCTCATTCAAAAACATTGATAAAAGACACGCAACAGAACTGAGCAGTTACATCTGGACCGTGAAAGAGAACAATACACTGTACAACACCACATGGCGCATCGTAGACCAAGCTACTGCGTTTAATACAGCAACAAAGCGGTGCAACTTATGCCTTACAGAAAAACTTTACATCATCCGCCATCCGAAAATGAGTACATTGAATAGCCGTAATGAGCTAGTGTCAGCCTGCAGACATAAAAGAAAACATTTATTAGGAAATATTACATAAACAATAACTTTACTCTTTATACATGTCAGTATCCATTGACAATACACATATAGACCTGCTATTCACATCATACCAACATTGTGCATACCTCTATGTCATGTCATCATGCATTTAATTTCATTTTAAAGTTTACCTGAAGAGTGCAAACAACTATCTTCTGCACGAAACTAATTAGTAGTAATAAATTACTTGATTCTCAATAAAGTTTGCTTTCATAAATGAAAAATTAAATATTTTAGCTATGAATATTCATCGAGCACTTTACTTGACTGATGCACTTCATAGTGTGTTTATATATATATATTGCTATACAAGTGTGCTACCTATTAGTGTTTACCGTGTGTGCCCGATAGTTCTTACGTAGTCTTACAAAAAAAATGTATTAACCAATAAAATATGAATTCCCAATGAGCAGCTATCCTAAATCAATCCTTAGCCCGATATGTAAACGTATACTTGATAGTTATTCTCATCACAGAAGAGAAACACTTTCCTCAAGAAATTAGGTACTGCCTAAAGACTGAAATCTGCTGAACACTTGTCAAAACAATATAGATCAACTTCTAAATACCTATATCAATCAAGCAGTTTTTTGCAATTATCATCTTCTCTTCGCAATGACTGTTCGCTGCCAGCAATCCCCAGCTGATGCGCTAATACCTTTATATCTATCACCTGTTAATGTAAAAATAAAGTCACTTACCTGAATGACAAAGGTGTGTGTTCCTTCTGTCTTTCTGTGTAGTCCAATTTGCTCCTGTTCCCTCGTTCCAGTCTCGTAAAATAAATGGCTCCTCTACTGTTGCTTTCCAAAGTCCACTTGATAAAAAAAAATCCAGTAATATCTTTCTCTCCTGAAGTTTCAGTATTATAAATGCTCTTCACTTGTTGCTGGCTGCTAATCCCGTAGTGCCTTCAAGAGTTCTCTCATTGCTTCTTTCCTCAGTTAACTGCCTCACTGACTATCCGACCTACTGACTTACTAACCCTCGTTTTTTAATGCAGCGTGGCTGCCCCTTGTAAATGGTCTTTGTTCCCTGTTCCTATTGGCTTTTAGCTTGCATCGTCTGTCATCAGACTTTCTAAAGTAACTTAGATTCCCAAATTTCTGGTTTTCACTGGCTGAAGGTTGCAGCACGTAACACGTTTCATCCGGGGCTCTCTCCAGGGTTTTTTTTTGCAGGGAGGGAGGAAATTGTGTCATGGGGAGGGGGACTACACTTGAACAGTATTAAAAAAAAACACGGTACTGTAAAATGACAATGAAAAGTTTGGTATATTAGCTAGAACTATTTTTGATATGACAAACAAGCCTTTCAGTAATTTTGTTATAATAATAAAATATATTCAAGTATAGCAACAGCCTTTTATCAAGTTCATATAATATGAACATAGGAATATGATAACAAGCTTTGTAAGCACCTTCTAGTACAAAAAAAAATGATCTGACAGTTCATAAATAGTAGAAAATTAGTAGTGGCAACTAACTCTTTTAATTAAAATCTTCAATGAGATGACGGTTTGAATTGATTCCTGCAAAGCAACTACATAAGAATGATCTATGATGAAATAGTTTTAATTATAATTAGTTAAAACAACAAAGTGTGTGATGAGCAACAGTGAATGAATAAATGTTATAATGGTGGACCCTGGCAAGCCTAAATAATAGCATTCATTGTGGGAAATGTCATTTAGTCAGTCTATGTAAGTAGGTAGTTGTTGTTATCTGTAGAAATAGAATTCTACAGAGCTACATCACATTTTTATTATTTACTAAATAAATGGAATATGTATTTATGACTTATTTTTTTATTGAATGAATGTTAAGCATTCATTGTTGTTTGTTGCCCCCTGTGGCAGTTGACAATAGTAATTAATTTTTACAGCTTATTAAATAAATAGCATAATTAATATTAGTAATAATGATAATAAAATTTGACAATAATAATAGTACTACTACTACTTAATATAAAATACAATTATTGTTACAGTTCAAAATTATTAATAAAAATAATATATAATTATTAATAAACATAATAGATAACCATTATTATTACCATCACAAGGCTAATCAAACTACTTCAGCATTGATGATGATTTTACGATGATTGTAATAATAATAGTAGTGATTGATTAATTATTATTATAATAATAATAATGGTTGGATTTTGTTTTTGATTATGATGATGAACTACAGCAACTTTGGTTGTGATCATAGTTATACTCCAATACTTGACTTGAAAAATTTTATTGTAATTATTATAAGTAATAGCTAATAAATAATAACAATAATATAAAACAGACAGAAAAATGTTGGTATTAATAATAATAAGGGACTTCTTGTTCAACAGTAATAATAGTTTAAACTAGAAATCCAGTTTATTATTACTAGTGATATTAAGGATAATAATAAAAAGAAGAGCTACAAAAATTAATCAAACAAAACAAGCGGCTGGAGCCAAAACATAGGCATGGTAAGAATTTTAATAAGATCGTTTTGGCATGATGATGATGATAACGTAGTCATCGGCTCACTATTATTGTTGACTTGCGAGAGCAGATAGATTAGCCTGGCTTAATACACTGCATGCCCTCAAACTGATATACTATATGATCGGAGTCTTTGTTGTGTAACCGTGTAATTTAAACTGCAATGATGTGAAGACTAAGATAATTGCGCAGTCCATGGTTGTGTAAGATTTTATTAGGTCTGTGGTTTTTTTAAAGCGCATACGCACTCAGCACAGTTCTTTCGCCTGAAAGCTATCATTTTATCATTCAAGCAGTCAATATGAGGTTTTCTTCACCAACAAAGATGCAATTTCTTTGCAACTGCTGATGTATCATGATCTTTGCTTGTCACATAAACACTCACACACAAGGCATATATTAATTAGATCACCAGGCTATGAAAATAATCAGCAATCATAACATTGATGATCAAAAATTGTACTGATTTTTTAATTTGTTTTTGAAAGAATTTAGGGCAGGCATGAAAGTCATGCCCCTACCGCCCCTCTGCAGAGAGCCCTGGTGTCATCATGGTTTTTTCCTAAAAATAACTTGAATTCCCAAAAATCTCAAATTATCGACTGAAGTTTGCAACACGTATCATCATGTTTTTTCACTAAACTAATGAACTCCCAATCCTGTCAGCATTATTTTCCCTTTGCCTATTTATAACTTATTTGTTTATTTGTGTTATATTGATATTTAAGACAAATTTTGTGTTTTAAATTATTTCTTTTCTCACAGAGGTCACATATTAAAGGTTATTCCTCAACTCTTTTTCCTTGGTCAACTGTAACAGCATCTCCCTTGAACCATTCTCCGTAGGGTCAATCAGTGTAGCTCCTTGTACCGTATCTTCCCATTGAAAGTTCTTGAGATCAACCTTCCAGGTATCTTTCCAATTTACCCTATTTTTCACTGTACCCTTGGTGTTGCCACCAACCACTTCTACCTTTTGCACCCAATCAGTACAGCACTGCAGGTCCGATAGGGATCTGGGACTCCTCCCTGCAGATGCTAGATCGTTCCACACTTGGTGCGGGCACTGCTTTTTCAGTTACTCTAGCAGAGGCTTTTGGCGCCACTGCATTAGTGGGCCATTGCCACTGTGGTTAGATCTGAGCTCTTTAATTTGCCCCACAGTTTCTTTTATAGCTAACAGCAGTACCTTTGCATTCCCATACACCTTTCACACACTCCCCTTCAACTCATGATTTATCACTGTTTGTTAACAGATCGAGCTTTCTCCTTTTACAACATACTGATGTCATTTTGGATCTGTGGAAGTCATTGATACAAACATGTGACATATCGCTCACATTCAGCCTGGAACCATCAACCCCTGTGAGATTCCTAAAAAGTTTATTTAATCTCTAATTCAAAAACCTGCAAGTATCCTCAGATACCGCTGACATTTCAGCACTAGTGTCTAGTGCAAACTCTACGTCGCCATCATCATGTACATTGACAAAGCGTCATCCTATTTTTTCTGCTATCGGCTCCACCAACAACACTGCTTACAAATCTCATTTTTCGTGGCGAACGTTCACTACAACGACTAAAACCGCTATACCTTCTATCATGCCTACTTTCAGTATTACAGTCCTGTGCAGTGTGTCCACTTTGATCACATGAGCAGCAATTAACATCAGAAGAGTTACAATTGTGACGCATAAATTCTCCAAATTGAAAGCAACGATCTCTCCTTGCAGAGGAGGTATGCCGCTCAGACCTTTTACTCTTAGTAGATAAACCCTTCAGTGAATGAGAATACCCACTAAGTTGAATATGGCGTCTCTTGAACCCTATATCGTACACCTTGGTGAGATATCAGTTTTGGCCACTTGGCATAGCGACCCCTTTTTCCTTATCATATCTACTGCTTGAACTGCTATACTCATACCCACCCTTATCCACATCTCTACTGCTGTTACTATATCCACTTCTAACATGAGATTCAAAAGCGTACTTTCTGTCTATCTTATCGCAAGGCTTACAAGTTTTATAACTCATTGATCTATATTTGAGCCCTACTCCCTCGGAATCACTTGAACTACTGTCAGTTCTATACTTAGAAATGCCATCCACATGGGCATTTGTCTCATTTCCTTCCATAGAGTGTTCAGTTCTCAAAATTTCCCCAGAAGCATTGGTTATTTGTCCAGCTACCGGCGTTGTATTTGATTCCTTTCAACTTAATGCTGTCTCCTGCATAAGCAGTTTGCGCACTGAAGAATTCCTTGGACCATTAACAGCAAGACCCACAGAAAGGTCTTTCAATTCATCGTTATTATATTCAAAATCCATTTCCTTGTTTAATTATCCAACCCTGAATAAATATTTCTTCTCATCTTCCCCACAAGTTCGTGACACATTGACAAACCTCATAGTTTTTACATATATGATCTTGTTACGCTCATAGTGCATTTTCAACAATGCTACTGCAGTATCAAACCCGTCATATGTGTAGTCATCAAGGTCAAAACCCAATGATTGCAATATACCTATACCATCACTACCTTTAGCACTTAACAAAGCCAGAAGTTGTGTTCTATTCCTAAAAACGCTCACAGGTACCTCATCCCCATTGATGTTGACTTTTCCAGTACCCAACGTCAAAGCTCTTACTTTCTCATAAATAATTATTATTATTTATATGATCACTTATTATTATATGTAGAAAGACGTTCCATGATTTGTTGTATGATTAATCGCATTTTATATTTGGTTCCAGCTTAGGGGTAAAGATCACGCAGGCGGAGCGTGCATCTCCCTATATAAGCAGTAAAGCCCACTGTGTACAAGGAGTTCATCTTTTTTATCTACATGGATCAGACAATACTATTTTATTTTTTAGTTTGTTCGAGGAATAAAGGTTTAGCAACCCGGAAAACTCATCCTTTGATGTGGAGTTACATCGGCATTATTATTTTTGATATTATGATATACTTGCCGAGATTGCTGCCGGCGATATTCAGAGAGGGGGAAGTGTCATACGAGTATTCTTGATTATTTCTAACGATCATATTTAATATAATTGTAAATCGTTAATTTCCCTGTCAAAGGCCGCCTAGCAACAACAATACATTGAGACTCGCCAGCTACCATTCATAACGAAGAGAATACGAGAATACATTAAATCGAGATTGATTTATTTTTATAACAACAATCCACTTCAATTGTGAATAATATTAATATGTGGTATATTTTGGGTACACACATATATATATAGTCTACATTACTGAGATACTAGCTGCTTAGGAGAATATAGGGGCAGAAATAGATGTTACACATAACCTAGACATTCTTGTGAAATTGTAGTAACAAGGTCAGGGTAATTGTGAAATATTCTACAATATTTATGGTTAATTTCCGTATTGGAAAATATGTTAAACTTTCATTGTTTGTTGCCACTTGTCGCAGTTAATAGCAGTTATCCCAACTTATTAAACAGCATAAAAATAATAATAATAAACTTGGACTATATTTACTACCTACTAATAATTATTTTTACTGTTCAAAATTGTGAATAAACAACTAATTATCAATTTATTATTATTAAGTAATAATTAATATTATTATCATAAGCAATCCACTCCACCATATTAATAGTTGTCAATTAATAAAGGTTGCTCTTCGTCTTTATCAATGAGCTGGTGCAAAGCCCATGGTGGTCATCATTATAATTATAATGATACTGCCATATTTGACATGAGTAAATTTTATAACAGCGATGAATAATAATGATAGTATCAATGAAAGAAATCGTGCTCAATAAATTCAACAGTAGTAGGCTTAAACTCTAAAATTCAACTTATAGTTTATAGATTATAACAACAGCAATAATAATAATTTGTAGATAGTAATGATATTGATGATAAGAATTGTAATAATAATAAACTAATGCTACAAAAACGAAGCAACTAAAGCAAGCAGCTGAAACCGCAGTTATGTAACAGCTTGAATAGATCGTTTTGGCATGATGATACTGGTGTAATCAGCTTGTTATCATATTGACTTGAGAGAGCGGAATGATTAGCCCGGCAGTGGTGGACTAGAGAAAAATTGAGGTGGTGTTTTTAGGAAAATGGCTTGGGTGAGGGTGTGCGGGGAGAGGTATAAGCATAATTCTCCTCGCGCCAGCGGAAAATCTTAAAAACAGAGTATCTAAATACATAGAAATGGCATTTCAGGTGCAAATGAATGATATATGCAAAAAAAACCTTCAAGTAGTTAGCATTAAATTGCTAAGCACGAAGTTAAAAAAGGAACACATAGTTTTAACAATTGTGTATTTATTTCACGCGCATTGATCACGAATAAAGAATAATAATATTGATAATAATAGTAGTGTGAGCATTGATTTATATAGCTTAGTTGTTGTCAGTATTAGTAGTGATTAGTAATAGTGATAGTAACTACTACATATTATTGTATTTTGAAAATTTAATAATCACTCATATTATTAAATAAATTTTTATTAATTGTAATAATAAATCGATAATCAAATAGTAATTATTCAACTTATCAATGTCTCATCACCATCACAATGAATAACAAGTAACTGCTTCTTTAACTATTATTATTATTGTATTATCACCATCATGTTTTTATAATTTTATCAAAGTTAGTTAACTATTTACATTCAAAGTACCAGTTAAACTAGCAATTACAATAATAATGGTAATCAATAAAATTTAAAAAAAAAATTGTTAGGTGTATTCACAACTTTTTAAACTTTTATTGTTATTATAAATTATTATTAACAACTGCATTACTTAAACTGCTATTGTTGCTTGTATTCTCATCAATTATTATGTTGTTGTTATAATGATTATTATTTATTTGTATTATTATACATTAAATTCAATTATGATAAATAAAGTCTGTTTATAATAATTATAATTAGTGAAGAGTAATTATTATCTTAATAATAATCAACTGATTGTTAATTAGAAGAAAATATGAATGACTTATTTATAATCGATAATAATAGTTCTTATAGGAGTTATTATTATTTGTATTAATAATTGTCATTAAGTATTGTAACAACAGCAACTAATAAATTACTATAAATTAATCATTTTCTTCTTTCAACCTAGTTCACTCAGCAATCCATCAATTGACTACGGCAATAATAATAATTAATAATAAATAATGATCACTATTATTCTTCACCACAGGCTGGTTGTTCAATAAATTTACGATAACCAGAATACAAACTTGGAGAACATACCTGAATACTAGCTTCTTTTTTTCAAACCACTCTAACATTGTTGGCTGCTGTTTCATTTATTGTTATGGCCTGTTAATTAATAGTAACTTGTGGCTTTGCTCCAAGACATTTTATTTTGTTCCAAGACTGCATTCAACACAACCGAAAGACACTGATTCCACTATAACCTTGGTTTTAGGTTACATTGTGGGGAGTACATACATTTACGCTCTATATTGATTGAAACATAGACTTGGTTGCTAGCATAGAGCTATCCCCTGACATAGTTCTATGGTTGCTAGCGTGCCTGTTTCTGAATTTGGAACATTTCTTTTTATTTTATCATCAATTAATTTTTGCTACATATATATTGCTGCCATGATGTGATGAGTTATGGATTACATCTCAAACTGAGAATAAAACTATATGCTGTGCAATGTTCCATTCTATTGCACAAATTAATAAATTTGTTTTTTTTTCGCAAAGCAAGACTGACAGTGTATAATTTTTTTATATCTTTTTTGCTTAGGAACAGGAGCAACATAGACTTTCACCCTCCCTCCCCCCCCCCCCCCCCCCCTAGATCCGCACTCAAACTGCTCTACTATATGATGGAAGTTTTTTTGTGGTCGGTATAGTTCAAACAGCAATGACCTGCGGACTGTGACAACAGTACACCTCATTGTTATCGGTGATTTTATCTGGTCTGCGTTTTTTTGGAAACGCGCAGGCGCATTCAGTACAGATTTTTTGTCTTGCAAGCCATCGCTTTGTCAATGAAGCAGTCGGTGTGAGCTGTTCTCCATCAACAAAAATGCCAATGTTTTTTAACACGTTGATGTATCAAGTTCTTTTTTTGCCATCTAAATCCTCACACATAAGATTTGTAAATTAAATGTTGACGTGAAGTCATCAGCAATTATAATAATAGTAATGCTAAAATAATTGCACTGGTTTTTATAATTTTTTTTAAAAAGAAAAGAGCGAGAAATTTGAAAGCGCTGGCCGTCCCTCTGGAGAGAGCCCTGAACTGCTTTGGCGGTTTTATTGGGTCATCGTCGGCTCAACATTTTTCATGATTTTTATCATGATTTTTTCAATTGTATGCTGAGGATAATGTAAATAGATCATAACTATTTCATTTATCTATCTCGCGTCGTCTAACTAACGAAATAAGCAATAAAGGAAGCCTTATATATTATTGAGCATTGGGCTGTTGTTTGTAAAAGCGTTTACCCTTGCACGCAACCATTTCGCACTTATTACACAAATCATGATTTTTTCGTGGTCTGTTCACCATCCCCGGCGTGGGTTTATTTGAACATGAGGAAATCTTATTACAAGGGAAATCTTGTTAGGAAAGTGATTGCATGTACCCAGCCAAATGATTTAGGTTTTTGGCTGAACCGGGCAACAGCTCATCCACAGGGGGTAGCAATTCTGGCAAACCTTCACTGATCTCAACCATGAACCCACATACAGTTTTAGTTGGGTTACAAAGATTGTAATATATTTTAGTATGTATGAATGGGGTCCCGGCACCGTAGTTTCGCTTTAGCGATGCAACCAAGAGTAGCCTAGTCGATCGTATAACTTGTCATTATAAATCACGACTTGCTTGTCTATTATTTAGATGTTAGACAGTTTAAGCAACTAATATGACAAAATTTTTGTTGTTGAAGCAGCTCAAGGAATCAACATAGCCGTTGAATTTTTTTTTGAAAATATCTTGTTTTATTCACATGATAAAAAATAAATTGAATATTATGCTCATGTGTAGAGCCATAGCTTTGTATTTTGCGGCTCATTGAGCTTGCCAACGCAAACTAATGAAAGCGCGCCCTTGAACGCTTACCGTGGTTTGCTTTTACAGTGCCGTTGTGGTTGGACAATTTGTG
Organism: Cryptosula pallasiana; assembly: GCA_945261195.1. NCBI lineage: Eukaryota > Metazoa > Bryozoa > Gymnolaemata > Cheilostomatida > Cryptosulidae > Cryptosula > Cryptosula pallasiana. The sequence continues at coordinate 51,430,549 of OX183133.1, read as the reverse complement.
GCAATGACGCATTGTCAGTATTATATACCCCAAACTTATCAGCCGCCGTGAATAAAAAGATGTTTCTTCAGTAATTGTTAAAAATGAAGCAATTTTCGTTTTAACAGTGTTATTGGTGGAAAGCGGGCTTCCGGCTCTTCAATAATAGCTCCGCAGAAAAATCTGCCGGGTCCCCATTCATTATTTGAAAGAACGTTTTATTTTACTATATGACTGCTTCTTGCCAAAATGGGATCAGACTTATCCAGCTAATCCTGTTTGTCTACGCCACATTAGTTTTTGTAATGAACTATTCTGATGACAGATGGCAATGTTAAATATTCGCTTCTGCGGTATTGTCGGCTATCATTTAGTTGTAGAGTTTAAAATCATATAAAGTTTGGTTTTTGCCCCTATAATTTCTAGTGTCTCTGCAACAATAGAGAAAAACGCGCAACCTGTGCAAAAAGTATATTACTGGGGAATCCCAAAAATAATTTTTGCGGGCTTATATAAAACAATGGACAAATTCTGGAAATTCCCGTAATTAATTGGGGTTTCCCCATTGTTTGAAAACCTTTGCAGTCTGCGCGTTTTTCTCTAATAAATCTATTGAACTATACTTTGACCAGAATAAACATTCATGCAAGTTTTATGTATCGAACTTTCAGAGACATTCCAGTGATATACACTTGTGACAGATAGTAAAAATGCAGAAAGTACTACGCAGACATGTCTAGTAATCAGGGTGTAAACCTTTTGTTGGTAGAGATAGGTACTAATAAAGATCATGTCTAAGATAATGTTACCAAAAGCTGATCCTAGGCAGCAATATTTTGTGTTGCATTTCTTCAGGTATACAACAAAATTGGCTAAAATAGCATACAAGTTCTGTAATCATCGTTTTTTATTATCATAAAAAATAAGATTATTATTTAATAATAATAATTATAATAGTGAGTTTTTGTGTAATCATTATTATTATTATTGTGTAATGATATTTAGTTAATTTATTATATTACTTGTTTATCTCTGAAAATATCAATGATAACCATTATAATACTTATTGGTTTACAAAGATTTGAAGCAAAACAACATGCATGGTAATGAATAATAAATAAGGATAATCAAAGATAATAATAAATAATTAATTATTATTAGTTATTTATTACAGCTGATTGTTTATAACAATAACAACTTGTTAACGAGTTTTTATTATTATTGTTGTTATCAACTGTAAAGACTGGTATAATATCATAATTTTTTTAGTTAAGATCGTAATAACAACAATTATCTATGAAATGTACCACTTGTTATTTTATTGAGTGATATCATAGTAATAATTTTGTGAAAAAAAAGATACTATAATTATTTGAATTTAGATTCGTTGATTATTATTATACACCGTTAGTAAAAGAAACTATCAAATTGATTATTATTTGATACTACAGTCATAAATTGGTGTTATGATTAGGAATAGATGATTTTTATTCCTAATTATCAAGTTATTGAAATCTCACATTGTTTTTAACGAAAATCCAAAGTAAGATTAATGTCGATAAATTAATTTAGGGTGTGTCAAATACTCTTCTATTTAAGTTTGGTAAAAAAGCTAGCATTTTCCTGTTTCGCTCTCTTGTTATTTCCTACTGTCTAGCTTGATAAATAAACCTGTCGTTCTACTCATGAGCAGTTTTATTACTTGCTATATTGTAAACCGAGCAACTTTTGATGGACGAAACTGTTTCGTTAGATTTGGCACAATGCAAAAACAGCATCATCACAGCTTTGCACGTGAGAAAACCACTAGCAAGCATGAATCGATGAAGATTTTTGCTTTCCACGGTATATACCCTTGGTATAAACCTACTTTCTGCTATTAACAAGGAACTTCTATGAGCCACCCATTCACCCCTGAAAATGCATTGAATTTTGAGGAATCCACCCACTTGTAAAAAAATCCTTCGGAGAGCCTTGCACCTGGTGTGCTTTCCCATCATCAGTCACTGACTGGCCCAGTATTTTGCCCACATACATCCAAGGAGCAAGCATTCACCCTAGTCTAGTCTGCTACTGCCTAATTGTCCTGTATTGCTTATTTCAATTCTAATTTGTATATCTAACCTACTTGTTTGTGTCGCTACTTCAATTTGAACTTTTGGATGGTTTGTAGAATTATTGCTGCTCCAATAGGACGATGTTATCATATATCAGAAAAGAAAGTGATTGCGACGCCCAATTCTTACCTAGAGGTCATGTACCGCAAAGAGCCATATCCCAATCAACAGCTTGTTGTGGTAAGAAAATGATTTCCTATAGTGCAAAAAACGTACAAATGTAGATAGCATTATGCGGATGTAAACAACATTGTTTAAGCTCATTTAACAAGAATTATATACAATCGCAATCTAAATGTATTACTACATTGCTCAAACACACTACTTTCACCTGATGCCATTTTAATCCATACATGTATCTATAGATATGAAACCGAAAACAAAATGCCTGTGTGTGTCTGTTATTTGAGTAAGGTAAATGCCTAAACCGCTGTGCTGAGAGAAATGTAAGCCTAAAACATTTCCATTCTATTCGTCGACGAGGGTTTAAATTTCCGATTTACTTTGAAACTAAAGATTTTTGTATCTTTAAAGTTTCTAAATGGTCAAAGCAAAACAAGTTTTGTGGAGATCTCGCTTTCATCCGGATCTTTTACGATGAAATATGTAAAAGTTACGGAACTGTGCTGAAGAACACAATAAATTGGAATGTTCATTGGTTGGTCTAGCATTGCCGTAAGTTATTTTAATTTTATTTTAATAGTAATATTACATCATTATGATCAATGATGATTTATTATTATCATTAGTATTATTGTTGTTACTGTTTATTGTTATCATCACAGTTGATGTTGTTTTTTTTGCTCCGAAAAATGCTCCATTTTGGCAATAGTAATAATGATAATTTTTCAATTTCTTCATTTATTTCAATCCGAAGTAATTCCTACTGTATTTAGTAATTATTTTTATTATACTTATTATATATTCTACTCATCATCCTTATTATCCAACTGTTTCTTACTGTCAACTACCATTATTTATTATTATTGCGCAGGATTTTGCTGTGTTCCTCTTGGCTCACTTTCTTGTGGTAGCTTGGCACCACCACACTTCTCTATTTATCAGCAAGTTGGCTCACTTTCTTGTGGTAGCTTGGCACCACCACACTTCTCTATCTACCAGCAAGTTGGCTCACTTTCTTGTGGTAGCTTGGCACCACCACACTTCTCTATTTATCAGCAAGTTGGCTCACTTTCTTGTGGTAGCTTGGCACCACCACACTTCTCTATTTACCAGCAAGTTGGCTCACTTTCTTGTGGTAGCTTGGCACCACCACACTTCTCTATTTACCAGCAAGTTGGCTCACTTTCTTGTGGTAGCTTGGCACCACCACACTTCTCTATTTACCAGCAAGTTGGCTCACTTTCTTGTGGTAGCTTGGCACCACCACACTTCTCTATTTACCAGCAAGTTGGCTCACTTTCTTGTGGTAGCTTGGCACCACTACACTTCTCTATTTACCAGCAAGTTGGCTCACTTTCTTGTGGTAGCTTGGCACCACTACACTTCTCTATCTACCAGCAAGTTGGCCACTGAAGTCTGCTTCTGACAACTGTCAGACTCTCGGCAGTCTTGCCTAGTTGACTGACATGTTCAGGGCAGTGAGGCAGTCAACGAGTCAAGCTTTCAGACTCTCGGCGGTCTTGCTATACCTTTCTCACAAAACCATGTGTGCATGTTTTACTGAAAATAATGCAACACATAATGGTTTCACATCACAACACTTTCTTCCATTAAAACTCAAAGCAATACCAGTTTTATTGGTTCTTACGTTCACCATAACTGATCTTGGAAGACACTTTGATTCAATCACATTGACTAACATTCCGCTAAAAGTCATGAACAGTAGTAATATAAGAGCAGAACTGTGGTGTTTGTGTGTATTGGTGTTAAACATTTTAAGGAGAGGACAACTCTTAAATGATAAATGCGTATATCATCAAGCTGCGCAGTTGGTCTCATCAAAATGTTATGTTGTGTCACTATAGTAATTGCCTAGGAAATTTGAAAGTTTTGTTGAGAGGGTAACTCCTAAAATAAATTAGTTTCCGTCTTGATCGGGGAATTTAGTCATATAAAACAACTTGATGCATTCATAATCATTCACGCCATGAGCTGCTTACTTGGAAAGCAGCCAAGTTTCTTTGTATCATGTGAACTTACTAATAGTTGCCTTTTCATTCTGATAGTGAGAGGATAAATCCTTAAAAAATGCATTTTGATCCATAAATTTCGAATGGTGAGTCGAATTTAGACAATTTTTTTCCTTGAACTGTGTATCTGTATGGCTTTTAATTTTTTCTGCGGAGAAAATAACTTTTTTTAGTTTATTATTATTTTTCTTTCGCGAAGATTCAGCTTCTATAACTCCAGATTTGCTAATCAGAACTTTACAAAAAATAGTTGGTTTCTTAGGGGCACATCTGAACATTTATGAAATTTTTTTTTGAGTCAAGAAAGTCATGGTGTCACAGCTATTCCACTTTTCGCACGCCTCTTCAACAGCCATTTTTGTTCAATAAATGCTAAATAGCTCTGTCACCATTCATCAAAACTGCATAATTTTTATATGACAGAGCGCGACTATGGTAGATGTGCACAAGCATCAAAAGATTGCAATAGCAAGTATACAAGTTTTTCACAGAAAAGCAATTTGAATTGAATTTCAGAAAATTTGAACTTTTCAACGGAGGAAATTTCAATCTTAACTGTTGTAATTCAAGTAGATATGACAAGTTTTCTCACAGGGGCAGCCTATTAGGACATAGAGTCATAAGTGAGCTGCCGTTGGATGAACAACGTTGTGAACTGCGCTGTGTCATGACACAACGTCATAGTCCATTCAAATGAATAGATGCATTAACATTAAGTAGCTTGCTTGGAATGTTGCCAAGTGCACTTGGACTATTACAGATTATTGAAAGAGTTGCCTGCCTTCTCTAAGAAGAAAACTCCTAACAAAACCCCTATGCGCCTTTACTTTTTAACCATTTGTCGAAAGTCAATAAAAAAATGTTTAATCAAAGCCATGTGTGCATGTTGTACAGAAAATAATACAATATATAATGATTGCACACAACAGTTTCTTCCATTAAACGTCAAAACAATATCATTCTTTATTGGTTCTTGCGTTTATCATAACCGATCTTGGAAGACACTTTGATTCAGTCACATTGACTAACATTCCGCAGAAAGTTATGAACAGTAGAAATATAAAAGCAGAACTGTGGTGTTTGTGTGTATCATAGAAATGTAGTTTAAATAGAATAGCATCTCACCGACATCTTGCGATCCCTCTACGATAGCAATAAACACCAGAATAGGTGGAGCCTATGGTCACACATGAGCGCACCGAAAACAATGTAATACAGTTACTATTTTATGTAGTATTTTTATCACTAGGTCCTAGTTTAAATGATATAAACTGGGCGGAGTTAGTGGCGCTTCGCTATCAAACACCCACACCACAGTTTATAGAAATGGGGTAGTATTTGCCTGAGTTGTCTTCTCGCAAATACATCAAAACATGAGGAGACAATCATTGAAGTAGACTAAGTACCACGAACCTAGTCCGCATGTTGCGGGTAGCATATCTGACCTGTGTCCTTGCTTGAGCAGCGTGAGTTAGTAAAACAACAACAATTCAACATTCCATTAATTTCTACGACCACAGAATCAAACAGAATGCAAATGCCAGACCACAAAATGCAACGATGTATGCTTCAGGTCATCATTCAACGACGTTATTGTGCTGTTGCACCATCGCTAGCTTAGCTGGATCTGAACTGCAACTTGTTAATAAAAATAATTAATTAATAAATTATTATCTTTATTAGTATTATTTACTATAATCAAGAAAAAAATCTAAACTGATTCACTCACCGTGACAACATGTACTAGTTCTACTAATTACTACTAACCAAAGAGGGTAAGGATTTACCCTCTTTGTACTAACGCCACTAACAGCTCGGGGATAACGTTTATAAGCAAACAATCCAACCAATCAAAACACTACACTAGACATAGCGATAAACATTTTGTGTAATACGAATCGTGGTCTATTATGGTTACCCGCACTGAGGAAAATATGGACGACAGTGGAACACAATGGTGTTATAGAGCAATCATCCGTTTGTTAACTCTGAGTTATTTGCCGAACATCAGACCCAATTCATAGCATCATAACCAGGGTTGTAGTGGCAACTGAAATTTTACCCCAACTGTCTCATTGCTGTCAGTAGGCGATCGTTGGCGTACGCACCAGACACAGCTGGGGGGTTTGGGGGGGGCGCTGTAAGCCCCCCCAACGGGGTCCGGGGCGGAGCCCCGGCCGCCAGAGCATTTTATGCATTTCCAAGGTTGCAGAAAGCTCAAAACAAGACAAGACAGATGCATTGAACTTGTTACGTTGAACAGAAACTTTTCAAAAATTGAACTGTTCAATAAGTACTTTTGACTATTTCGCTGACAATACAACATCAATGCGCAAATTTTTACTGTGGATAAATAAAATTAAATATTGCAAGCATATACCAAAGTATGAAAGTTTTTTGCTCAAATTCAAATATGCTTCTATGTCTTGTCACATTAATAACAAGTTAACAAGTAAAACAAACTTGTTATATTACTAACATAAAATTTGGTGTAGTACATTATATATCATTCGAGACAAATAACTCTAGGTGTGTAAGATGTGCATACCTGCATTTATTCAGATCATAGATTACTGTACAGAGTTGGTTGCTATGTCAGAATCGCAAAACCCAATAGACCTGCTAAAATAAAGCCTGGCTCGCAAGCCAGCGCAGACTGTCGTTCGACTGTGTGCCATACATGTCACATGAATTATGATCGCAAGAACTATAATCACCTTCTTGACTGGGAGGTAATAAAATCCTGAAGCCTGCTTTCACTGACCGACCAATGAATAAAATCACTAATGAATCATTGTTGTTCAATGACGCCGATCTATTTATTACTTTTGATTTTATTATATTGTTACTCATATTATTGTTGGATATTATTTTATAATTTTGAATTTAATTTATAACCATTTTTCAATGATGCATTATTTTTTGTTCTGCCATTGTGTCCATACATAATTTTTGAATCTCAATTTATAATAATATAAATATTATGCAATTACATAAACGTTTACAGAAAGTATATATGTTTAAAAATTTAAATCAACTATCATAATATTTCACTTGGAAAAGAAATAATAAATAATAATTAACATTAAAAATTATAACAATAATAATTTTATCGTTTGTTATAACTTTTTGACGGCACTCATGTTTACATGAATAGCCTTGACCTAACTGTGGGTTTTGAGAAAGAAGGCAAGAAAACCGTACGCTTTGTTGTAGGACGTCGCAGGAATGTTTGCCCGGCTGAACTACATATCTTGCAAGCTTCTACGACAGCATGCGCTGTCGTACAAGCTGTGCAAGTTCTGGGTTCACATAGATCACAAGCACTCAAACGCTGTTCTGTGATGGCTTGCGAGCACTTACGACATGTATGTGAACCAGGCTTAAAACACTCGGCTTTGTATATACTGATTCATACACTGTTTTGGTTTATCGTTTAACTGGACAACAGCTGACTACATCTGGTCATAGACAGGAAAGTTACACCTTTCCATAAATGTTCAATAGGTCAAATCAAACCACACCATGTTAGACAGTTTATAAAAATTGATTTGAGAAAGTCAGTAAAGCCAGTGCAGCTGGAGCATAGAATATAACAAAATAGATGAAATCTAGAAAATGTTGGATGTCTCTGCAGAACTATGATAGATTCAATCAGCCTCAAAGATAGTCATGAAATAAAAAACTTTAAACCTGTCTCTTCCACTGTTTCTGATAAGAGAGATTTATGGAAAACACTCAATTAGCAAATTGATGATACATTCATCTTCTTCAGTGAGTGTTTATTTACTTTTCTCTATCAAAAATCTTTTATTATGTCTACTTCTTCCTCAAAATATCAAGCAATTTGATATAATGTTTTGCCTTCTCACAATAACAAGTATTACCTTCATTGTCATTAAATTATTATTGTTCAAGCTTATCAACAACAACCATCATGAACTTTTCAATTGTTTTTATGAAAACAACTATTGTCATCCACAAAAATGAAAGAAAGTAACGATATATAATAGCAAGAAAAAAATTACTTATGAATAATATCAGAAACCAAAAAAATAATAGTCTCTAATAATAGCTGTTTCAATCTTGAATATGTCATTATTAACATTGAAATCATAATAATTTAAAATAATAAAAAACAGCACATAGATAATAATCATAATAACAATCATTAATGATAGTGAGACTGATGTTAAAAATAATATAAGAATAATAATGATAATCACCATCTCTATTATTATTTATTTATAAAAAAAAATAATAATCAACTACAATAATAACAATCACCAATAATAATACTACCATAAAATTATTATTATATAAGGTATTTCTCTTAAACTATCATCACAATCATCATGATATAATAATAGGCATAACATATTCAATTCATTGACACATCAACTAATATTAAACTAACAGCTTACTGTTATTGATTGATAATGATTATTTTAACATAAGCATAATTAATAATAATAATAATAAATATTGTTAGTAAAGTTAGTAATAATAATTAATTATTAAAATTTATAATTTAATAGAAATAAAAATTGGAGATATAAATAAATATTTATTTTTAATTATTATTATCATAATATTATTGTCACTCCCGAAACAAAATCTTATTCATTCTCTCTACTTCGCTGTGTTTTTTCCAACTTTTGGCAGGTACCTGCACTGAATGGAGCTGCCCTTCTATGCATGCTTTGCCAACAAAATAGTGAGCCAAAATTAGAAAATTGTTTTTATTGTTAACCAAAGTTTTAATCAAATGTAAGTTAGTTGTTGAGCGACTATGCACTCCACCCTCAATGACAAATGCTTCATAACAACCTGAAGGTCGAATGTGTGTCAAGTTTTTAGTAGACCAAATTCTTTCCAGAAAAAGTTATCAAAAAAGGCTTGTAAACGTGCTACTCCACCAACGGTAGAACACCGAGCAAAAGTATGGGGATTCCCAATATCGCAACGGGGAAAGCCGATACCCCAACGACCGTTGGGGTTGTGTTTCCTTGTCAAATCTTTACCAGGACGCCGTTGGGGATCGTTGGGGTGCCACTACATCCCTGATCATAACCATCAAAATACATTTATTGAGCATAATTTTAGGACATAAAGGAACTTCTGAGTAAGAGAAAAAGAGGAAAATAGTTAGAGAAGACAATTCCCCATACATGAGGCCATTTCTATAAACTGTGGTGTGGGTGTTTGATAACGAAGCGCCACTAACTCCGCCCAGTTTATATCATTTAAACTAACTAGGTTTATGATCCCTACATCTATGCATAAAATACTGAAATATAGTTCAACCTTGAAACGTCGTTGGCCATTCAGCATGAAAGGCAAGTAAAAATCAAATACTTTTCTGTTAGTTACATATTCACATAATGGCGAACAACATTTTAGATATGCATTATGTTTATATACAAAATGATATGAAGCGGGTATGAAGCTTGTCAAAGTGTTCGGATATTGGGTATTATTATGCATATTGTAAATTTGTTATTATTTTATGTTTCATTGAGTTGGAACAATTGATTGTTTTTTTTTTATAAAAAAAGTTGTATAAAAAATAACTAACTAGCAGTATATGATAGCATACAGCATCATTTCCTAATAGGAAATGTCAACACATCCACTCAAGAAGTTTGATCCAATATAGGTACACCGAGTTGATGCTTTGATTTTCACAACAAAAGCACTAAATGTTGACAAGGAGTGTCTAATCTTGATCCGAGTAAGAGCTTTGGTTGAGAAACTTTAGCCAGTCTGGGGAAAATCTTGTTAAATTGACCCTCAAAGTCTAATTTCAATACAAACATAATACAAGCAGTTGCTATAATACACCAGAATAGGCGGAGCCTATCGTCACACATGAGCGCCCCCTGATACAGTCTCAATCCGTGTAATACAGTCAACGATTATATATACTATGATACGAAACTCAATGATAAGAGTGCTACAGACAAATACAAGCGAGTAGTAATATATGAGCAGATCTCCCTACCAAGTGTTTTTTTGTGGTTCTGGTCTTGGGGGGTTATGCAATGGGTTACGACGTTGGATGAATTCGCCGAGTTTATATTGTATTTCATTTGAGGGGTACTTGAGTGGCATTTGAGTGGCATTTAAGTGGCATTTGAGTTTTGATTATTTTTTTACTTAATTTGAACTCATATGGCAGATAGATTTTGAATGTATGGCATTTAAGTTTTGATAATTTTTTTACATAATTCGAACTCATATGGCATCTTGAGAGAGAGGAGAGAGAAGAGAGAGAGAGGAGTTTTATCTACATTGAATAAATATATTGATCAAAAATGAAACATTATAAGATTATATACATTGATTACATAATAAGTAGGGAAAATCTTCCTATATAATATAGCTAGAGTCAGTAAATACTAAGTAATACAAAGCACTACAACTTGTAATGACAATCAATGCATACATACATACATATGGTATCTTGAGAGAAAGAGAGAGGAGAGAGATTTTTTAGTTTTCTATACATTCATGTATATATGGTTAATTATGTACATATTTATGGGTATATTTATATCTACATAGAGAGAGGAGAGTGGGTATATTTATATCTACATAGAGAGAGGAGAGAGGAGATCTATCTACATTGAATAAATATATTGATCAAAAATGAATCATTGTATGATTATATACATTTATTACATAATAAGTAGGGAAAATCTTCCTATATAATATAGCTAGAGTCAGTAAATACGCATATGTCCATATTCATGTACATGTGCATAAATGGACATGAATAGGTACATGTCCATATTCATGTCCATATTCATGTCCATATTCATGTCTATATTCATGTCCATATTCATGTCCATATTCATGTCCATTTATGTACATGTCCATATTCATGTCCATTTATGTACATACCTATGTTCATATTTATGTACATGCGCATGTCCAAATTCATGTCCATATTAACATTTTATAGCTATGTACAGAGGAGAGAGAAGAGAGGAGAGAGAGATTTTTTAGTTTTTTATACAACCATGTATATAAGGATAATTATGTACATATTTATGGATATATTTATATCTAGATTGAATAATATACATTTATGACATAATAACTATATTGAATGCTATAAAATATGTTGGAAAATCACCAAATTAGTCCTCTAGATGGTTAAAATTTACAGTATTTGGGAAATAACTGCAAGAGAGGAGAGAGGAGTATTTGGTAGAGGAGAGAGGAGGCTTCAAAAAGAGCTACAAATAACTAATCAGTACACAACTCAGTTTATTAGGTAGTAGCGCTTCAAGGAGGTACAAACACTGATTGCTGACAAACAACAAATTTTAATGCAGATTGGGAGAGGTAGCTTTTTTTAGACCCTATAATCATCCTGATTGCACAGGTTTTAATATCAATACAAAATGAATCTTCCGCCTTTAAAATATGATAAACGTTATTTTGCTATACCAGAAGAGGAGTATCATAGTTTGATGGAAAAGATCAGTGGGGCTAAATCAACCGACCAAGACAAGTTTGCGTCATCATTGTATGACAACCCGACAAAAGACAAAATGGTGAGAGATATCGAGAAAATCCAAAATATTTTGGTTGAAACGAATGAAATAGTAATGGGAATCAAAAACGAGTTGCTTGAGCGCAAAAAGACAAATGAAAATGTTCAAAGCACAAAAACCTATCGGAGTGATGTTGGAAAGATTAGGGGAGAGTACAAGCAACCAAAGAGCTGGAGCTCTGCTAAAACACCAAAGCTCTCACCATCATCGTTTGATAGAAACACAATTGACGATGATAGCAATAGAGATTCGGAGAGAATGATGCAACAATTAGAAGAGTTTAAAAAGAAAGTATCCGACATGACAGCTAGTAAAGACAATCAAGCGTTAGGTGTAAAAATATTGTATCAATTGAGAGATTCTGGAAAATACGATCTGGATACTGACAGGATAAAACTCAAGGGAAGATGGCTTAGCGCTAAGCTATCAAAGAATTTGTTGCAAGATGTACTAACTGATAAAGACTCAATAAGATCAACAAAAGATAACTACAGTAGATTTAAAAGTCTGCTCACCACTCAAGGAATCACAACTGTCAGGAGATCCTCATGAAAAACTTATTTTAGCTACCTAGTTGTTAATTCAAACATCTTAGCAACAACTTATTAGCTCAAACATGACTTTGTTATACTATTTTTTTTGGTTAATGTCATTGTTGAAAAGTCTATGTTTATTGCTAATGCTTGCTAATACATTACTGCTTAATCCTTTATCCAACACCTACAATAATTCTTAGTAATAGTAGTGTAATGAGACTGAGTAATAATCTACACACACCTTGTTCACTCTGTATGCTGTAGTACATGTTATTCCTTTAGTTATCTGCAATTACTTCAATTGGATCTGATCCAGATGTTTTATAGTCTTTACTGCTGCTGCGTTTTGTCTCAAACAAGAGTCCAAAGTAGGCATCGTGTCTACAAAATACAAAAATTGCCATCTTAACTATCCAATCTAAAAAGACAAAAAATAAGAAATATTTTAAAAAATGTGAGCTATTTATTATTATTTAATCATAATACAAAGAAGATAACATTTTTTATCAATATCCAAAGACAGGGTTTGTAACACAAACGGATTTGGTTGTAGGAGGCTATTTTCTCCATAGTGCAAGTAGGTAAGTTTTTCAACTAGTGGTAAATAAATATTTATCATTCTTTTATTATTTAGATCACAAGACTTGAACAAAATTCAATAAAGTAACAATGAAAACCAAATGAAATCACAATAATATTAACAATAGTAATAATAATAAGAATAATAATCATTATCAGTAAAAATTATTTTTCATATTAAATACAATGAATAATAACTGTTATATGTTGATAATAAAGTAAAACAATACAATAATGAAAGTTGTAATCATTTTTTGGCTGTAAAGTTCTAAATCAACCTGTCGTTCAAGATGTCATTTAAGGCTAACCTATTTTTTCTCTCGGACCTACGACAATTCTGTCAATCAATGCCAAAAGACTGCGATCTTGAGCGCAAACAGGATAGGTTCTATGAGCATAAAATTATCTAGGAGAGATACTTCTATGGTCAAGAGAACGACTCCATATCGTAATATGAGGATAAATCCATAGTGCAACTAGTTGAGTTCTTCAACTAGTGTTAAATAATTATTTATTATTCCTTACCTTAACCTTCGTGGGTCCTACTACGAGCAATGCTCGTAGTGGAGTTATCTGTCCAATTTGTCTTCTACGAGCAATGCTCGTAGCAAAAAACGTCACGTTTTCGGAAAGGATTGCAAACGTTTGTGTAGACTGACAATAATAATTTTTATACCACCGTGTAGAGCAGAGAATTGCCTATTTTCTGGTTTTTGTTTGAAGACTGTACGACATTCTAAAAGGAAACAGTTCCAAATATCCTTGACCGATCATTTCCTGTTTTCAATTTCGGAATATTTTTGATAATTATGGACAATTTTTTTTGCTGAAAGGAGCAAGCACATTGTTTTCTTCTTCTGATTTTGTTAGTTTAGTATTATTTAAGCTCGTTTGAGCTCTCTGATAATGGAATTGAAGGTTAGTAAGCTAGTAATTAATTATTTAGATACGGCATTGATAATAAATAATTAATTTTAATTTTTTTTTATTATTTTTGAAAAGTTGTTGATTGATGTTGTTCTTTACATCAAAATGTTGCTCTAAATGTTTCTAGTTCATTCGTGCACCAATGAAGGCTTTATTTTTGCTTGTAATGAAAATAATAATTATTTTCAGAAAAAGAAATTTCCGAAATTTTCGGCCATTTGTGCAACAAGTGTCAGATTGTTGTTGCAGTGTTCCAACACTTCTCTTGCATATTTTCGCTTCAGATTTGGCTAGTCATATCAGAATTTTGTCCTCTTTTCAGCTGTGCTATCAGTTTTACAATTAATGTGTTCTTTTTTTTGTAACTGGTTGATCTGTTGAGATCATTACTCAAAAATGGTCTCTGAACTAAAAAAATAATAAAAATAGTTTAGACTGGTGGAATCAATATGTCATTAATTCTCCTAAGAGAAGAGAGAGTGCTGATTCATATGAGTATAAATATGTTACCATATCCTGTATAGATGAATTTTAATGAAATTTTGAAAATTGAATTTTTTTGCAAAAAGCGGATGACTCATGAGGTAATTTATTGGTCGAAGCGGATGGAATTCAAAGAGTTAATACAGAAAGTCTCCTAGTAGTTGTAGTAGATGTTGATCCTTCAGTCACTGTTGTTGAAGTGGATGCTTTCCGTGTAAAAGCGGTGCTTCTTATATAGCTAGGTTGTACTAGGTACCGATTGACACGAGTTGATTCCAATGAAAAGCCTTTATAATATATAAGCAGGTCTTTACGCGGAAAACTCACGCGAAAACCGAAACTGAAAAAAAATTCTTCGCGGGAGTTTTCCTTCTTATAAGTCATAAAGGTTTTACGCGGAAAACTCACGCGAAAAGTTGAACAGTAAAAAAATTCTCTTCGCGGGAGTTTTCCTTCTATATACTATAAAGGCTTTACACGGAAAACTCACGCGAAAACGGGAAATACAAAACAATTCTTTCGCGGGAGTTTTCCTTCTTTTATGTTATAAAGGCTTTATGCAGAAAACTCACGGAATTTTTTTTTACCGTTAGTTTTCCGCGCAAGGCCTTTATAGTACATAGAAGGGAAACTCCCGCGAAGAAGTTTTTTTTATTTTTCCGTTTTCGCGTGAGTTTTTTGCATAAAGCTGTCATAACGCATAAGAAGGAAAACTCCCGCAAAGAAGTTTTTATATAGTTTTGGTTTTCGCGTGAGTTTTTTGCGTAAAGCCTTTATAACATATAAGACGGAAAACTCCCGCGAAGAATGTTTTTTTTTTTTTAGTTTTCGCGTGAGTTTTCTACGTAAAGACCTTATATATTATAAAGGCTTTTCATTGGAATCAGCTCGTGTCAATCGGTACCTAGTACAACCTAGCTATATAAGAAGCATCGCTTTTACACAGAAAGCATCCACTCCAACAACAGTGACTGAAGTATCAACATCTACTACAACTACTAGGAGACTTTCTGTATTAAGGTAAGTGATTAAAATTATTATTTAACACTAGTTGAAGAACTCAACTAGTTGCACTGTGGAGTTATCCTCCTATTACGATATGGAGTCGTTCTCTTGACCAAGTTATGATAATTTTGTACTCGCTCTAGAGGTAAAGGTTTTCAGTCCGTTTTTGGTCAGACCAAAATTTATGCGAGACGTTTTAGGCATTATTTCAGTCGACGTAATGTTACCAGTTCATTTTCACAAGTTTTTAATATTTATTTTAAAAATAAATAATTAGAGCTTTCTACTAGTGTTAAATGATTATTGATTATTTTTTACCTTATCACCACTTAGAGCCAGATGATTTAATTAACTAAAGACAAATAATTATTTTAGCGTTTCTTACCTTGATGCTCTCCTAGTAGCTGTAGTAGATGATGCTTCTCCGCTTGCTGTTGAAGAACTGGATGCTTTCTAAGTGAAAACAGTGGCTTTTAAATAGCTAAAGTTGCACCGAGTAAACCCTATGAATCAGCATTTTTTCCAATGCTTTCGCGGGAATAAAAACTGTTTATTCCCGCGAAAGCAACGGTTTCCATTCGCGTGAAAATAAATTCTTTATTCCCGAGAAAGCAACGGTTTCTATTCGCGTGAAAATAAACTATTTATTCCCGCGAAAGCAACAGTTTCTATTCGCGTGAAAATAAACTATTTATTCCCGCGAAAGCAACTGTTTCTATTCGTGTGAAAATAAATTATTTATTCCCGCGAAAGCAACGGTTTCTATTCGCGTGAAAATAAACTATTTATTCACGCGAAAGCAACAGTTTCTATTCGTGTGAAAATAAACTATTTGTTCCCGCAAAAGCAACTGTTTCTATTCGCGTGAAAGTAAATTATTTATTCCCGCGAAAGCAACGGTTTCTATTCGCGTGAAAATAAACTATTTATTCCCGCGAAAGCAACTGTTTCTATTCGCGTGAAAATAAATTATTTATTCCCGCGAAAGCAACGGTTTCTATTCGCGTGAAAATAAACTATTTATTCCCGCGAAAGCAACTGTTTCTATTTGCGTAAAAATAAATTATTTATTCCCGCGAAAGCAACGGTTTCTATTCGCGTGAAAATAAACTATTTATTCCCGCGAAAGCAACTGTTTCTATTCGCGTGAAAATAATGTATTTATTCCCGCGAAAGCAACGGTTTCTATTCGCGTGAAAATAAACTATTTGTTCCTGCGAAAGCAACTGTTTCTATTCGTGTGAAAATAAATTATTCATTCCCGCGAAAGCAACGGTTTCTATTCGCGTGAAAATAAACTATTTATTCCCGCGAAAGCAACAGTTTCTATTCGTGTGAAAATAAACTATTTGTTCCCGCGAAAGCAACTGTTTCTATTCGCGTGAAAATAAATTATTTATTCCCGCGAAAGCAACGGTTTCTATTCGCGTGAAAATAAACTATTTATTCCCGCGAAAGCAACTGTTTCTATTCGCGTGAAAATAAATTATTTATTCCCGCGAAAGCAACGGTTTCTATTCGCGTGAAAATAAACTATTTATTCCCGCGAAAGCATTGGAAAAAAATGCTGATTCATAGGGTTTAATCAGTGCAACTTTAGCTATTTAAGAGCCACTGTTTTCACACAGAAAGCATCCAGTTCTTCAACAGCAAACGGAGAACCATCATCTACTACAGCTACTAGGAGAACATCCAGCATCAAGGTAAGAATTGCTAAAATAATTATTTGTCTTTAGTTAATTAAATCATCTGGCTCTAAGTGGTGATAAGGTAAATTATTATCATTAATTATTTAACACTAGTAGAAAGCTCTAATTATTCATTTTTAAAATAAGTGTTTGTCCAAGTTCTAGTAAAGTAGCCGACTCTACTTATTTATTATTAACAAAATAATAATAATTATTCAATGCTAGTTGAACCTAGATATAAATTTATCTCTACTAGATAGTTTTATACTCACACAAACTTTTTCTTCGCTACTCTATGTAGATAAAGCCAATGAAAATAAATGAATCAATTGTAACTAACAATTTTTTGTATTTTGTAGTTATGATGTCTACTTTGGACTCTTGTTTGAGACGAAATGCAGCAGTAGCAAAGACTATAAACATGCGGTCAAGATCTACCAACACCAACGATAGATGTAAAACAACATGACTTTCTCTCCTACTTATGTGACACAGCAAGAATTCCTTTCAAGATCTACCACCTACTTAGATGATACCAAACCAATGAAGACTCAAACTACATGAATTTTGAAGACAGTCGACTTCTCCAACACAGCAAGAACTCCTTTCAAGATCTACCACCTACTTAGATGATACCAAACCAATGAAGACTCAAACTACATCAATTTTGAAGACAGCATACTTCTCCAACACAGCAAAAATTCATTTCAAGATCTACCACCTACTTAAATGATACCAAACCAATGAAGACTCAAACTACATGAATTTTGAAGACAGCATACTTCTCCAACACAGCAAGAATTCCTTTCAAGATCTACGACTTAATTAGATGATACCAAATCAATGAAGACTCAAACTACATCGATTTTGAATCAAACCAATGAAGACTCAAACTACATGGATTTTGAAGACAGCATACTTCTCCAACACAGCAAGAATTCATTTCAAAATCTACCATCTACTTGAAGACAGCATACTTCCCCAACACAGCAAGAATTCATTTCAAGATCTACCACCTACTTAGATGATACCAAACCAATGAAGATGAAGACAGCACACTTTTCCAACACAGCAAGAATTTCTTTCAAGATCTATCACCTACTTAGATGATACCAAACCAATGGAGACTCAAACTACATCGATTTTGAAGACAGTGCACTTCTCCAACACAGCAAGAATTCATTTCAAGATCTACCACCTACTTAGATGATACCAAACCAATGAAGACTCAAACTACATCCATTTTGAAGACAGCTCACTTCTCCAACACAGCAAGAATTCCTTTCAAGATCTACCACCTACTTAGATGATACCAAACCAATGAAGACTCAAACTACATCAATTTTGAAGACAGCACACTTCTCCAACACAGCAAGAATTCCTTTCAAGATCCACCTACTTAGATGATGCCAAACCAATGAAGACTCAAACTACATCAATTTTGAAGACAAGATGATACCAAACCAATGAAGAGTCAATGTTACACAACATTACTTTCTCTCCTGCTTAGATGATACCAAACCATTGAAGACTCAAATTACTTATATTATATTTCGATGATGCTGAAAAAAACTGTCCAGAACAAGAGTTCAAAAAGCTAATCTATAACTCAAGGCAATCATATCACTATAGGTGAGTTTTACTAATTTTTACCATAAATTAAACAAAATACTGAATATATACATTTTCTAAGTGAAAAAAGGACTTTTTTGATGTAATTAGTGTATTTTTTACAACAAAATGCTGAATATATACATTTTCATGGTAAAGAAAAGGACTTTTTCGGTGTAATTAGCATAGTTTTAACAACAAAATGTTGAACATATACATTTTTTCAGGTAAAACAAAGCACTTTTTTGCTGTAATTAGTGTATTTTTTTACAACATATTTATAAAGCAAGCATTTTTTGTTTTGTTTCAGATAGATGAAAGAGAATCAAAAGCACTTGGTGAAAATAATGCTCAAGAAAGAACAAGTTGAACAATGTAACTTGGTGAGTTATCTCCCTTTTCTAATAATGTAAACTATCCAATGTAACTAGAACTATAATTCAAATTCATGTAATTATTTTACATTTTTGCTTAATCATTCTATACTAATACATAATTTTTTTATTTTAGTTCATTACGAAATTAAAAGCACATAGAACAGAAGTCTTCCTTCCTAAGATATAACATCACTACATCAAAGACATCATTGTAAAGGAACAAACTATGCATTAACTGTTATTACTTTGTATTTATTACGTAGTATTTACTGACTCTAGCTATATTATGTGGGGAGATTTTCTTTACTTATTATGTAATAAATGTATATAATCATATAATGATTCATTTTTAATCAATGTATTTATTCAATTTAGATATATCTCCTCTCTTCTCTCTCTCTCCTTGTAGATATAAATATACCCATAAATATGTACATAATTGACCATATATACATTAATTGCTAGAAAACTAAAAGATCTCTCTCTCCTCTCTCTCTTTCTTTCTCTCAAGATACCGTATGTATGTATGTATGAATGCATTGATTGTCATTACAAGTTGTATTGCTTTGTATAACTTAGTATTTACTGACTCTAGCTAAATTATATAGGAAGATTTTCCCTACTTAATATGTAATCAGGTATATAATCATATAGTTTTCATTTTTGATCAATATATTTGTTCAATGTAGATATATCTCCTCTCTCTATGTAGATATAAATATACCCATAAATACGTCCATAATAAACCATATATACATGAATGTATAGAAAACTAAAAAATCTTTCTCTCCTCTCTCTCTCCCTCTCTCCTCCCTCTCTCTCCTCTATCTCTTTCTTTCTCTCAAGTATGTATATAATTATGTAAAAAAATTATCAAAACTTGAATGCCATACATTCAAAATCTATATGTCATATAAGTTCAAATCAAGTAAAAAAATAATCAAAACTCAAATGCCACTTAAATGCCACTCAAATGCCACTCAAATGCCCCTCAAATGAAATACAATATAAACTCTATATGACATATAAGTTCAAATTAAGTAAAAAAATAATCAAAACTCAAATGCCACCTAAATGCCACTCAAATGCCCCTCAAATGAAATACAATATTAACTCGGCGAATCCATCCAACGTCGTAACCCATTGTTTTCACCCCAAGGTCTAATCCACAAAAAAACACTTGGTAGGGAGATCTGCTCATATATTACTACTCAAGCGGGTCAGATTAGGCTCCGCCCACTTTTCGAATGTCATTTGCTGTATTGACATACTGGCTGTATTGTATATACAGCATGAGTTGGTGTATTTTAGCAGGTAGACAAGCTGACATACTGGTTGTATTGTACAGCATGAGTTGGTGTATTTTAGCAGGTAGATAAGCTGACATACTGGTCGTATTGTACAGTATGAGTTGGTGTATTTTAGCAGGTAGATAAGCTGACATACTGGTTGTATTGTACAGTATGAGTTGGTGTATTTTGGCAGGAAGACAAGCTGACATACTGGTCGTATTGTACAGTATGAGTAGGTGTATTTTAGCAGGTAGACAAGCTGACATACTGGTTGTATTGTACATACAGCATGAGTTGGTGTATTTTAGCAGGTAGATAAGCTGACATACTGGTCGTATTGTACAGTATGAGTTGGTGTATTTTAGCAGGAAGACAAGCTGACATACTGGTCGTATTGTACAGTATGAGTTGGTGTATTTTAGCAGGTAGACAAGCTGGCATACTGGTTGTATTGTACTGTATGAGTTGGTGTATTTTAGAAGGTAGACAAACTGGCATACTGGTTGTATTGTACAGCATGAGTTGGTGTGTATTTTAGCAGGTAGACATGCTGACATACTGGTTGTATTGTACAGCATGAGTTGGTGTATTTTAGCAGGTAGATAAGCTGACATACTGGTTGTATTGTACAGTATGAGTTGGTGTATTTTAGCAGGAAGACAAGCTTACATACTGGTTGTATTGTACAGTATGAGTTGGTGTATTTTAGCAGGTAGACATGCTGACATACTGGTCGTATTGTACAGTATGAGTTGGTGTATTTTAGCAGGAAGACAAGCTGACATACTGGTTGTATTGTACAGTATGAGTTGGTGTATTTTAGCAGGTAGACATGCTGACATACTGGTCGTATTGTACAGTATGAGTTGGTGTATTTTGGCAGGTAGACAAGCTGACATACTGGTTGTATTGTACAGTATGAGTTGTTGTATTTTAGCAGGTAGACAAGCTGACATACTGGTTGTATTGTACATACAGCATGAGTTGGTGTACTCTATAAACATAAACTAGAAATATAAATGAATGTCCAAATATTGATGCCCTAATAATTTAGAATTTCAGCAACCGCGCATCATCTATGACTGGTTTTGGAGACAATGGCCCGTCTACCTAAAACAGAACAGTTTACTCTGCAGTTCATGACAATTCACTTCACTGTTTAGATGAGTACTAGTTTATAACAGCACCGAGTTCTGAACCCTTTTACTTACAGGCAGGTTCAAATAAAATGTAGTGCTTCTCTAGAAATTAATCATCTAACTGCATATAACTTTTACAGGAATAGATATATTCATAAATAAAATTGTTCCCTGTATGTAGCTTGGAGTCCCAAGTATGACATGTTATGAAAATATACAGTCAATAATCTACACTATTCCTCAAAGATTCAGCTGTGGTTTGTCGCTTTAAGTTTTTTGACTTACACGTTAGTAATCACAGCATAAAAATCCTGCAAAATTCTAGTCTGGACACAAGTTACAAGTATTTTAAATGACAAAACTTACCTGTTTGCATGGCTCTGCATGGTCAGTCTTTTACCCGGGGTAAAACATTAGTCGCTTGAAAGACATTATTTCAAACTCTTTAGATTGTCCGATATTAGCGGTGAAGCTTCAAAATGTTCCTGAATCAAAAAATATTTTGTTTTATAGCAATCATAGAAAAATAAATACACACTGACGATTTCACTTGACTGTAAATAAATGAACAAATAATGAATGCATATGCAAATCAGGTGCCGTAACATTATAAAAATTCCAACAAGTTCAAATAAAAAAGCACAACGATTGCTACTAAAATATCTCAGTAGATCTAAGTAGGTTGTGTTTGTAGACTATATATTTTATAGTATCAGATCATTGTTAATGAGACATGTATTGGTGTTGTATTCCAGAAATATTGGTGTTGCCAGCTAAATTATTAAGCTGAAAATATTTGAAGGACAACTTAGTCCTCAACTCACATATCCTAGAGGCGCGAGTGTTCGTTCACATTTTGTTCAATGTTCCATCTGCCCTCTGTAGCCCATCTTAACACCAATGCTTGCCTAACCTAGACATACAATAGCAATTTAAAGATATCTTTTAAACATTGGAAAAAAATAATTAGATCCAATCACAATATCAATTTATTTGATTTGGCCCCACAGCGATAGTGAAAGCGATATTTATTGTTCTTAACCGTGTGTTATATTTTTACATGTAATTGATAGCCCATCAAACTTTGGAAGCAGCAGCATCACACTGCTTTCTCCACAACAATCGTTCACAAAAAATGATACATTTGTAAGTATGCTGAAGCATTACAATCCAGTGATGTAATAGATGTTGCTCTTTGCTTGGGAGAGAATATCGAGGAAAAAATTGAACTTGGCCAACAGTATTGATGTTTTAATAGTAATCATCATCAATATTATTTCAATAAAAAACAATTAATGCAAGCAACCAAAGTATAAAAAAACAAGTCACAGACAGTAACTGCAACACAATAATTATTAATAACTTTAATTCATGGAATTTTTAACTGTCATTCTATATCTCAATCTCTATCATTTTCAAGTTTTTAAAGGCCCCCACTTACTTCTATCCAATATTAGGTGGTCTAAAAACTATTTTAAAAAGAGCCAGAATCACGTACACTGCCAGAAATAGGTGGGTTTTTAGACTAGTTGGTACTTGATGCATTCAAACACCAGGTACCTAAAAACTCACCATTTTTTGGCAGCAGGCCGGTGACCAAAATAGTAAATACTTGGTTATGTTAATCCAGATCTCCTAAACCCCTAGGGTATGGGGAGAGGGAGACGTCATGTTAGTTGTAAAAGTTAGAGAATGAATTGAACATAAAGTCAAAACTAAACATATTAAAAGAAGAAAAGCTCAATTGCTGTTATCACCGTTTTTGGTCTGGGCGTGCAACAGAAAAAGCCTTGGTGCATGTCACTTGTATGTATTGGAAACTTGCATTGGAGGCACCGACCGCTCTGGGCTCTAGCTGCCAGGAAACCTTGTGTCCAACGTACAGTCACCGGATGAAAGAAGTCGGCCAGCATTCTCCTTATGCGCAAATTATGGCCAACTTTATCGAAGGCTTAGGAAAAATCTAAGACCGCTGCATGCATGAACCATTTGATTTTTGTTGATATAGCTCATAATAATGTCATGAAAAACTGTTGCAAGCTGGGTTGTACATACAAAAGAGCCCTCTTCTGAAACCAACTGCCAGCTGTTATCAAATCAATGAATTTTTCCAAATGAGTAGTTGACTGACCGCCAACAGTGATACACATGCAAATACTATTAATTTACATACAGCCAAAATTTGAGTTGATGTGCCGAGAGACTAGTAATATATTTTTTCATAATAATGAAGTTTGCAATGAAGAATCATAGTAATAATACTAATATTATCATTGTTTATTCAATCAATAACGATGATGTTCTAACGATTATTAATTAATTATTCATGATAATGATCATGAATCCAGTTATTGTTATTCATGATCATTAATCATCATCAGCATTATTATTATTATCAGTAGTACTAATTAATTAATAATAATAATTATAATAGTAACAGCAACAACAAAAATATATTATTGTTATTATCAGAAAAAAGATTCGGGAGAAATTAACAATTAAAAGTGAAAAGATTGATTGTCACCAGTAAATTAAAATAAGAAACGTTATTATTATTATTTATTAATAATAATTATATACATTATCATAATTATCATTGATTATTAATATTATTATCATTGATTATTATTATTAAACAATACAGGAAGTGATAGTACTTACTTCTTCGTACTTCTAGGATGATCACCAACTTCAATGCTGAAAGTGCCGGCAATGTGGCAAGCCGTCTGTCGGTAATCGGTCCAGTGTAGCCAACGGGAAATCATGGGATTGCCAGTCTTGGGACCTAGCCAGCCACCGGGGGACCATGTAGCAGTGAGCTACTGGGGGGCAAGGAATTCCAGACTTTGGCTGTAGCAACGAAGAAGCTCTTTTGGTGTGATTTTGAGTTGCAGTGGGGGATGGTGTACTGCTGGTCATGGCGTCTTGAGTAGCCCAAAGTTGGGATGTGCCTGTCGAGGAAGTCCTCAACACTGGTCGCGACCTCCCCGAAGTGCATCGCCCGGAAGAAACCCAGTCTTCTTCTCTCTCTTCTCTCCTGGAGATGCTCCCACCCTAGTTCTGATATAAGGGCAGTGGAACTGGTGGTATGGTCTGTTCTTGGTATGCTGTGCACCATTCGAGCAGCACTACGCTGCACTGACTCTAGTTGTTTGGCTTGGGTGGATGTCAGCGAGGAGTCCCACCATACTAATTTGTATAGATATATATGTATATATATACTTACTAGACACATTATATACATCTATGCTGTACTACATAAATAGATATCCCGACAAATGTACTTGGATACACTATAAGAGTAGTCGTGACCTGTGCTCGCCAAACAAAATGCAATAAAAATAGTCGAATCGGAAATATATTTAAAGAGATGCTCAACGAGCATTCGTTTATATTGTTCATATGTCCCGAATGAAACTGCACACTAAGTAAATTATAACAAGTGAGTCCAATTTGTTCATTGTCATTGACTCGTCGTGTTGACCTAGAAATACTGCAAAATAATTATGATCACTGAAAATATATAAATCAAAAAGGACGATTTCACAGACTGGCTTTGTTTATAACAATGTCATTTTTAGTTCTTTTTTGGTCGGTTTAAACCAAGCCCACCCTGTATAGATGTTCCTTTAAGTGGTTTAAACCAGTCGAGTTTTTTTGATTTTCTTCTGGTTTTTATGTTTTTTTTCGTTTGTTAATCACATAGTTCAAGTTTTTCAAAGCTGAATTTGCATCTTTGTCTGCTGTATAGCAATCACTCGTGCTGTGGTAACATTCTGTTGGTTATTTTGAAGATCTGAAATGATAAAAGCAACTTTTCAACTCAGTTTCATTTAATTATTAAGATAGGGAAATGAAGGATGTTTATTAAAAATATGGCCCACATGCACAACTGATGTAATTTCAAGTTGGAATGGTACGCTGTCAACTGCAGAAGCGCTTGGCGCTAAAAAATTAGGAAATATTCATTTACCACCTCTCTCCAATGCGAAAATATGCCAAAAATACCAATGATCTTGTGCCTGGCTATGGTAATGCCATGTAGCTGTAGCAGCTAGTGTGTACGTGTTTTCTGTTTGATGTAGTTTTATTGTACAATGAGTCAATTAATGAATTATTAATGATTCGCTGTACCACGCTGTTGTCTTGTTTGAAAATGAACATTAAACATTTTTTAACAGGCTAACTGCTATATATCAATTGCCACCGTTTTAATTAATCAGTAGGCCAAATATGTAGCATTGGCTGCACTCAAACTATTTAAACCATAAAGCCGGTTTAAACCATAAAAGCCGATTTAAACCAAAAAACCCGGTTTATTCGGTTTTTTTCATACAAACCATTGTTTTTCCAACCCTGAATCTATAAGAGTTTATTGAAAAACTATGATATCCTGAACAAGGTTCCATTTCATAAGGTACATTTTGAATTACGAACATCTTTTATTTTTTGTCCTTTGTTCTATTAACTCATCGTGAATACTCTTAATGACTACAAGATGTAAACACAGCTATGTAAAAGCGCTCAAGACTCTATATACCATTACGTGACCATGGAAATGTGTACAACCTTTTATAAATTTAAACATACTAGGCTATGTAAGTCTATAAAAGACGGTATAGATGTATGGGAAACCACATAAATAAATATGAAACTATGCTAATGTGTCTAAGGCTACACTAATGTGCAAGATATTATACACAAGCTCATATGAATGCATTCAAAGCTGCTTAAATATATAGGAGACATTTTTAAACGTGGTGTGTCACCGATTGATACGCAATTCACTAATCAGAGTTGTATTTTCTTTAATGTCAAAGAGTGCTAAATAGTCTCAACCAGGATAATAAAAATAATCATAAATTAGTTCCTATTTATTTTTTTAATGTATTTGGAAATGATAATTTATTTACAATCTATTATTGTGTAATTTTTTTCAAATGAAGTGTAATTCACGTTTTAAAATTATTGTTGTTGTTGATTATAACATCAACACTTAAAACACAAAAATAGCTGGTTTTTATTTTTCACAAATAAATTCTAAATAATGATAATTTGAATCTTTTGATATCATCTGTATCAAAAATAGTTTTTTGTCTGTAATATTGCTCTAGTTTTTCAGATATTGGTAGTGTAATTATCATGTAAATGTCAGTGTGTACATAATAGCAAACCTATCAACAAAAAGTTGAAATGCTGACCACTACACCACCCCTAAAAAATCTGAAACTAATTGCAAACCTAACATCCGTGCTCTTGAAAGTCTATTCACAATAACTATAACTGGGATGCCCTCTTTCCATACGAATTAGTCAATTTTTACAACTCAGCTTTATGGCCTTATGTAAGTTGTTCGTATCGAAAGAAAATTGGGTACAAGTCAGCATTTATTGCGCTTATACTATAGATAGAATTAATGAAAGCACAACTCCGTAAAAGGTTTTTCCCAAGATCACTAGAAACAGATAACATACATGTACATGTAGGTTCAATTGAGCCCAACATTGGTTACATTTCACCTTTAATGTGTGTGACCCTTTATACTGTACAAAACCTGTAGGAATGCCCGTCTGCAACACAAAAAAAATTACACCATAGAGTGAATTTTGAGAGTTTTTTTAGGCCTTATCGAAGCAAACTGATTTGAGTGAAAAGCAAATACAAAGATGGTTTAGGAGGAGGAGAAACCAAGACAGGTCCACAGGGATGGCTAAGTTCACAGAAACCGCGTGAGTCTAACCTCTCTCCGGCTTGTTTAATAGTGATATTCGAGAAATGCACGCACAAAAAGTCATTATACATATTTGTATGTATTTTTTTATGTTTTCAGGTGGAGGTGTTTCTTTTATGTCACAATGTTCTGTTATGGACTTTATGTCACCAGCCAGGTAGGCCTACGTTGTATATTTTTTTACCTAGAGTTGTACATTATGTACTACATATGTATTGTCACGCATTATATACTATATACCTAGTACTATGCATTATACACTATGTAACTGCTGTTATACACTATATACTACATACCTAGTTTTATACACTATATACTACATACCTAGTGTTATATACTATATACTACATACCTAGTGTTATACATTATATACTACTAGGGCTGTCAACGATTAAGAATTTTTGATCTTAATCTTAATCTTTTCCATTAATCTTAAATTAGTCTTATTTTTTAATCTTATGCATTCATGTGATACAAATGCAATGATGGGGCAGTAAAGTCATCATCCATCTACCTGCATGCTTATAGAATGAGATTAGCAAACCTCAATTTGGATTTATCAGTCCAAGAACAAATAACATACAATATGATCACAATAGTGTAATATTTTTTTATTTTCTCACAAAACTGCTACTCTTCAAAATCACAATGGGGAAAGAAGAAGAAATCTTTGGATATACCAGGATAAATAATAAAAACGAATTTGCTTTAGGTATTTTTGATAACCTGGTTAATTGATCGTGATTTATTTTGGCGGTGCAGCTCAATAGTTTATATATAAATAAATAGCTTTGATTAGGATAATAAATAAAACTGCGAATTCTAGTGACAATAATTGTTTATTGTTGTTTTTCAATTTTATTGTTATAACTAATAGACACTTCACTAAAAAAATTGATATGCCTGGTAAGTTTCAATTTTTTAAATAATAATTATAA
This sequence comes from Cryptosula pallasiana, assembly GCA_945261195.1. Classification (NCBI taxonomy): domain Eukaryota; kingdom Metazoa; phylum Bryozoa; class Gymnolaemata; order Cheilostomatida; family Cryptosulidae; genus Cryptosula; species Cryptosula pallasiana. Next base: position 51,402,429 of record OX183133.1, on the reverse strand, counting down.
CATGTTGTTATCAATTAATTGTATTGTTTGTGCTGAATAACAATAATAATAAACAACAATTTATTAAAAAAAATATGATTGTTTGTTATTAAATTGAATAAAGACAGTAATATGAAAATTTTTTTAAAGTATAAATCATATTACATCGTATTACATGTTTTTATTAAATAAGGAGACATTAATATGATAATTATTATTATTGGTCACATGTAAATGTGACCAATAAAAATAATTATCGTAATATATTCTTATATAATAAAAACATGTATTGTTGGTAAAAATAATAAAAAAAACTATAATAAATAATGATATGTAGATGGTTTACATATTTATTATTATTTATCTATTAATTATTATTATTTAATTATTGAAGGTTTTTTTTATTATTTTTACTAACAATACAATCATCATTTTATCAAGAAGTTTTAATTATTATTTATTTATTACACTCCAGGTGTTTTATAAGCATTTCTGATCATAAAACTTTCCATTGGATGGAGGATAATGAGATTTATCGTAGCAAAATGTGTACCAAAGTAATGATGACAATCTGGATCCCTAAAGTAGTTCCCAAAACTAACCTAGTTTAGAATCATAACAACATTCAGGGTTTCTCCATTGCACTCCAACCAACACAAAAATAATAGCCTGAGAGCTAGTGATAGTTTACTCGTTTTGCAACAACACTCACCTAAAAACTTGTTGATTCACTTCCAGTTAAATCGACTTGTTCGAAGTGACAGGATAGACGTTTTCATGATTTTTCTTCAGGATAACACATTGAAATTTAGTGAAAAAGGTGAGCTTATGTCACGACACACTCAAAAAGGCATCTCCCTCTTTGTGTAGACAAACTGATCGACGTGTTTAGCATAATAAACAGTGTTATAAAGACGTAACTGAGGTTTCTTATTATCCGATTAACTGAGTCATAAAAGGTTAATCTTTTTGATCTTAAAAATCAGTTAATCTGGTTAATCTTTAAAATAACGCGATTATTTGACAGCCCTATATACTACATACCTAGTGTTATATACTATATACTACATACCTAGTGTTATACACTATATACTACATACCTAGTGTTATACACTATATACTACATACCTAGTGTTATACACTATATACTACATACCTAGTGTTATACACTATATACTACATACCTAGTGTTATACACTATATACTACATACCTAGTGTTATACATTATATACTACATACCTAGTGTTATACATTATATACTACATACCTAGTGTTATACACTATATACTACATACCTAGTGTTATACACTATATACTACATACCTAGTGTTATACACTATATACTACATACCTAGCGTTATACACTATATACTACATACTTAGTGTTATACATTATATACTACATACCTAGTGTTATACACTATATACTACATACCTAGTGTTATACACTATATACTACATACCTAGTGTTATACACTATATACTACATACCTAGTGTTATACACTATATACTACATACCTAGTGTTATACACTATATACTACATACCTAGTGTTATACACTATATACTACATACCTAGTGTTATACACTATATACTACATACCTAGTGTTATAGACTATATACTACATACCTAGTGTTATACACTATATACTACATACCTAGTGTTATACATTATATACTACATACCTAGTGTTATACACTATATACTACATACCTAGTGTTATACACTATATACTACATACCTAGTGTTATACATTATATACTACAGTGAAACCTGGATAATTCGATGTTGAAAAGTCAAGAAAAATATATCCAATCATGGATAGTATTGGATTGCCCAAGCATGCGTTAAGAGACTATAAATATTGATATAATATCAGTAAATTACACTGTAACTAATAATATTATGAATACTATGGATACTTGCAGACATTTATTTCACTTGACTTACATTGTGAATGAGTTTCAATGATAATGACAACTAGAACTATCGTCAGTTAACAATAATCATTATTATTTTGTTTTTTACTCTTTTGATGCTGATCGAACTATTTAACCATAATAACAATAAAATATAATTAATATTGCTTTGTTTATCTCTACAAATTATTATCAATTGGTGTAATGCTTCATCAATTGAAGGCAATAAACGTTCAAAAAGTATTAAAATTAATTACTCATTTACTGATCTCAGCTGCATTTCTTGTTATCTTGCAGAAATAACATGTTTAGACCGCATTGACTCGGTAAGATTCGTGTTTTTCTATTGGTAGCCTTGGATCTTTTTCCATTCCAAGATCGAATACATTTTAGTAATCAAAAACTCACTTGTTGAAGTCACCTGCTCAGGCATAGCATGTACAAATCAAAATGTTTTGTTAGTCACAAGAGGAGACAGCTCTATGATTCTACGGTTTAAATAGCATGCGATCTACAGTAATAGAAGAACTCTGTTTGCAAACCGCCTGCTTTATAATGAATATGTGTGACAATTGCTTTTGAAACTGAAAAAAACTCCAAATTGTTCTGTCAAATTAGAGATGGTAGTATTGAAACGTGTGAACTCATTTATAATGGTTGATGCTTGGTGCTTTTACTGTTACATTGAATAAGTTATACATTGTATTACTGTACAGTGAGGAGTGTTATACATCGTATACTGTACAGTGAGGAGTGTTATACATTGTATACTGTACAGTGAGCAGTGTTATACATCGTATACTGTACAGTGAGGAGTGTTATACATTGTATACTGTACAGTGAGGAGTGTTATACATCGTATACTGTACAGTAAGGAGTGTTATACATTGTATACTGTACAGTGAGGAGTGTTATACATCGTATACTGTACAGTAAGGAGTGTTATACATCGTATACTGTACAGTAAGGAGTGTTATACATCGGATACTGTACAGTGAGGAGTGTTATACATCGGATACTGTACAGTGAGGAGTGTTATACATTGTATACTGTACAGTGAAGAGTGTTATACATCGTATACTGTACAGTGAGGAGTGTTATACATTGTATACTGTACAGTGAGGAGTGTTATACATCGTATACTGTACAGTAAGGAGTGTTATACATCGTATACTGTACAGTGAGCAGTGTTATACATTGTATACTGTACAGTGAGGAGTGTTATACATTGTATACTGTACAGTGAGGAGTGTTATACATCGTATACTGTACAGTAAGGAGTGTTATACATCGTATACTGTACAGTGAGCAGTGTTATACATTGTATACTGTACAGTGAGGAGTGTTATACATTGTATACTGTACAGTGAGGAGTGTTATACATTGTATACTGTACAGTGAGGAGTGTTATACATTGTATACTGTACAGTGAGCAGTGTTATACATTTCATGTAATTGTACATTATACATATGTTGTAGGAGTCGTGGTTTTGGGATGTGAAAGATTGCTGGAGAGGTCATCCTAGACAGGTGCATTTTCAATTATGCTCAATCTGTGCATTATCATGGACCTAGTATATATGCACTAATAAGTGGGCGGACTTCTTGTCCCCAATTCACTAGTAAACCAGAACATGGCGGCAAAGTCACAAGGTCACGTGAATTGAATAGCAGTTGTCATAGTTCTCATAGAATTAAATAGCAGTTGTCATAGAATTGAATAGCAGTTGTCATAATAATCCCACCACAATTAGATAGTACTGCGGATATAACAATAACGTACTTTATTGAGAATAGTGAATCTTCTATCACTACTGCTGCCGGATTCATTGAATAATAAGTTTTGAATTTTAATAATAGTTATGCAATACTTGGCTAATATCACTATCATCGTAATATATAGTTTATTATTATTTCATGTTTATGTCATAAGTTTGCTATATCATTTATTTACTATCATTTTCTAATTATATAAACTTTTATATTATATGTTTATTTATATATATAATAATAATTGTTATATGTAAATTTTTTTATCATCATTAATATTTGCTTATTAATTGTATTGTTTGTCATTATAATTATTAATCATTACTGCGTGGTAAAGAAACACATGGATGGATTAATGCTGTTATCAATAATACATTGTTGATTACTATACTACTGATATTTATTAATCACAGCCATTATAATTATTAATCAGCAAACTGAGATTTTATATTTGTATAGAACTCTACTATGGTAAATTACGACAATGGAAAACTTAATGGGGATTTATCTTTACTTGACTATACTCTGGGGTGCTCCATTTATGTAAAACCAAGCTAAATAACACACCGCACGACTGGGTGGCCATTAAGTGTTTTACCAATGGCTGTCAACATGGTCAGGACTCGGAAGTTTCATAGGTAATACACAGTAGGCTCCGCCCAGGTATTAGTCCATTCTACTAGGTCCATGGTATATTATGTATATGTGAGTGCAGTATTATAGATAGCATGTGGGCTCAGTATTATAGATAGCATGTGGGCTCAGTATTATAGATAACACGTGGGCTCAGTATTATAGATAGCATGTGGGCTCAGTATTATAGATAACACGTGGGCTCAGTATTATAGATAACACGTGGGCTGAGTATTATAGATAACACATGGGCTCAGTATTATAGATAACACGTGGGCTCAGTATTATAGATAACACGTGTGTGCTGAGTATTATAGATGACACGTGGGCTCAGTATTATAGATAACACGTGGGCTCAGTATTATAGATAACACGTGGACTCAGTATTATAGATAACACGTGTGTGCACCCAGCAATGTCATCCGAATAGAGTGCCAGCCAGAGTGCCTTCCATATTCGTATTTTCAAGTTTGCCATCAGTAAACTGTTATTATCATATTATAGAATTTAGTTGTTAAGATGAGGTAATCTTGAGATTTGTGTTTCCATTATCATTGTAATAACCGCCAACAACAATAATTTTTATCAAATCTTATTTACGATTTGTGTAAAAGAAAATATATAATAAAAATGATAATTTTTAGATTTATGCGAAAATCGATAAAAGCTGATTCAAAGTTATTTATTATAATTTGGCCTCGGCTATGTAGCACTCTTTGGTGCTTGAGAAAAACAACTTCATGAATCAGTTGTGTAATTAATTAAGTACAAAGTTTTCATATCACTAAAAGTTGACCCTTAATTTTTCTGGTTTGTTATTCCTAATAATTAGTGACAATGGCTTAGCATTTTCATAACCCAAACTTTAGTACTGCTGGTTAGACCATGCTTACGGAAACTGGCGGAAACACTGATAATAAAAATGACAATACTGAATATTTTATTGTTGTTATCATCATAATATTGGTTCTCAAAGTAATTATTCAATATTGTACATCAAAGCTATTGATGTTTAATATTCATTTTCTTATTTATTTGTTTTAATATTTATAAAATATAGTAATTAAGGCAAAAATAATCATAATAATGAATTCCAAAATTATAATAATAATCACAGTCACAGCAACTGTCAGCAACAACAATTAATTATTCTAATTGCAAAGAAACAAGCTGTAAAATTTAATCTTTGAATTGTTATTGTTAGATTTTGTAAATATATATATTTACAATAATAATAGTTATTTGTTTTCCATTAATATCTAATTTACTAGCTAATATGTAATTTACTAGCTAATATGTAATTATAAGGATAGAAAAGTTATTAATAATAATTCTAATACTTCTAATGAATAAGAATACAAATAGCAGGTGCAAAAGTAGATTTTAATATTACAGTTGAATATAATCATTAATCATGGTCAGCTTTGTTAACCATATACTGATCAAGATGACCAAGCATCAAACCAGAATGAACTTTACTGTAATGCTGACTTGTAGTGCAGCTACTGCTACATACTAGTAATCTCATGTGCAGGAAACACGTTTTGTAATGGACTCACTTTGAGCTAATAGACTTCAACTGCTTTGGACTGGCTTTGCAAGACTCAAATAGTGTGTAGAGTTGTTCCCTCATTAAGCATTGTAAAACTGTTGAGAAAACTCACTTGCAGCAACAAATTACATTAATATTATTGTTTATTTAATTTTTTACTTGAAAATTATTTTTTTGATAAACATCTTTCATTAATTTTTTTATTCTGATCTCAAACATTGTCACCTGAAAGCCGGGGTGTACATAATAGCGAGCTTACCAAAGATGACAAAAATTGCTGACTTGAGAATACCAGCTTTAAAAACATTTAAAGTTTGCTGCAATCCATTTTTTGCAGTCACAAAAGTCTCTGCACAATCCCAATATGTGGGTGGCTCTACTTCTATACAAACCAGCCAAAATTTCGAAAAGTTGCTTTACAGCGCTATATATTTTGTTGCTTCTTCGAGAAAAAATTCCATCTTGGTGAGTGCTGACTGTGTTTATGGGAATCGCTTTACTGGTGAGAGGGCAACTCCAGATAATTTGTTTTACACACATTTCTATCTAGTAAAATTTGCATTAAATCAAATCTTCTCCATATTAGGTATCCTAGGCCTTTTGATAACATAGAACTGTGAAGCTGTCCAAACTGCTGTGGAAATGCACAAGGCATTCATAGAAGTAAACCATACAAGTATGAAAAATTACCGATCAGCAGAATTGTCAAAGCAGTTGCTTAATCTTTTTAATTCTACTGAAACATTTTCAAACATATTAATTTCAGTTTTTTCAGATAATCCTTATTTTTTGTGAAATATCCAGCTGGTATTAATATATATCATATTAATATATATCATATTAATATATATCGTGTATTATTATCGTTTGCCCAATAACTTTGATAGTAAAACTTTGTAACTGTAATAAATAATGCGCTGTCCTTGTATGAGTTTTGCCTTTTTTCAAGCTAGGTAAGAAAAATCCGTAACTGAATGACATAGTTCTCATAAAAAACTTTAAAAAAAGCTGAGAAAAATAGCCATTTGTAATAACTGACATGGCTCGATGCAAAAATAACATTTTTGCATTGCTTTCAAAACGCAAATTATAACAATGGTTAACTGACTTTTGAGTATCGCTGTCTATTTTGGTGCTTTGGTATACGTCTTTAACCTTGATATGGTTCGCTAAAAAAGATTCTGATCAAAGCACAATTATCATTCAAATTGGTTTCGTTTTGACCTTTTGAATACGCGAAAAATACAAAAAAAATATTTGGTTTGAGAACAAATGTGAAATTTGAGCCTTGCCATGCATTAGATTAATTCAATAAAGAGATTTTGCAGCAGTATTTATTTCTCTCGGTGTAGAGGTTTAGGCGTTCATAAGCCTGAAATGGCGGGTATGCAAACAGATTCATAGGCAGATGGACAAACAGGCAGTCGGTTTTCATGTTTGTGTACATGGATTATTTATTTATTCATGATACAAAACATGGTTTTATTATTTCTTCATTGGCTAAGGTCTGTGCATATATGTTTGATATGTTATCGTGTGGTAAGCTATCCTATTGTATTGTTCATTGCAGCATGTCAAGCCAACCATATATTGGTATTATATAATAGAGCTAGGATTCTACCTCAGTTTACTATTCTCCCAGTTTGTGGATGTCAAACGGAAGGTAGGTTATGTTGCTATAGAGCTGACAGAACAGGGCATCATACTGGTTGTTGCAATAAAAGTATACCTATTTATGTTGTTTAGTTCAACAGCCAATTATTATTGATGTTGTACATTATTTGTATGGCTCTTCATTTGTTAATGGTAATAAGAGTATTCGCGACCTGTTCGTCGAACAGAGTTCGCGAATACTCTTATTATCTTCATTCATCAATTATTATTTTTACATGCATCTTGAATTTACCATACTTATTATTAATTATAAATCAATATTTATCAATCTTATCATTGTTCTATATAATATAGCGTAACAACTACCATCAACTTTTATAATTGGTATTAGAAAAAGACAATTGTATCAATGTTTATTAAATTTTCAAAAGTGTATGCGTTCTTTTTAATTATGATATTAACTAGAAGTTGCAAGAAGTACAATTTTAGTTGATAACAATAAACTGCGCAAAAATGAATATTTTTAGTATTGTTTTATTGTTATATTTTTTATATTATTGTCGTTAGTACATTAGTACATGTGTGTATGTGTGTATGTGTATGTAGCACTGGCGAGGTTTCTCTCTACTAGTAGTATAAGTAAACCATGGCCCAATAGAGACAGTTGCGTTGCTACAAGCTTTCATGCAATCACTCTGTGCAAAGCTGCACTATGATGCATACACCGTGATTCTATGACATTGCTCTTTGAGCGCTGGAGCTCATCCATTTAGTTGCTTTTTTCAAGCAATCATAACGAAGCTTCTAATCAACCTACAAAGTTGAAAAATCGCTCACTTTGCAGAAGAAGGCACTCTATAGAAAATAGTTGAATATAAATACAGTATGGGTTTATGTATCATTTAATTCTACATTGTAGGACTTTCTTGAGCAATGCATTCATCATATAGCCACAATCCTGTTGATGAGTGGCTCATGGTCAGCCAATTACGTGAGGATAGGAGCGCTCATCCTCTGTCTGCATGACGCTGCCGATGTGCTGCTTGAAGCTGCCAAACTGGCGAGATACGTCGAGAAGAGGCTACTTTGTGACGTGCTCTTTGGATTTTTCACACTTTGTTGGGCCATCACCAGGCTGGTGATATTCCCTTATGTGTAAGTTACAATCACCAAGCTTATTTTATTCCTTTATGTGCAAGTTACAGTCACCAGGTTTGTTATATTTCCTTATGTGCAAGTTACAGTCACCAGGTTTGTTATATTTCCTTTATGTGCAAGTTACAGTCACCAGGTTTGTTATATTTCCTTTATGTGTAAGTTACAATCACCAGGTTTGTTATATTTCCTTATGTGCAAGTTACAGTCACCAGGTTTGTTATATTTCCTTTATGTGCAAGTTACAGTCACCAGGTTTGTTATATTTCCTTTATGTGTAAGTTACAGTCACCAGGTTTGTTATATTTCCTTTATGTGTAAGTTACAGTCACCAGGTTTGTTATATTTCCTTTATGTGTAAGTTACAGTCACCAGGTTTGTTATATTTCCTTTATGTGCAAGTTACAGTCACCAGGTTTGTTATATTTCCTTTATGTGTAAGTTACAGTCACCAGGTTTGTTATATTTCCTTTATGTGTAAGTTACAGTCACCAGGTTTGTTATATTTCCTTTATGTGTAAGTTACAATCACCAGGTTTGTTATATTTCCTTATGTGCAAGTTACAGTCACCAGGTTTGTTACATTCGCTTAAGGCTGGTTCAGTATTGTTGTAGGCATTGTACAGAGATCATAGGATTCATGAGCTCTGTACAATTGTGAACCAGAGCCTCATAGCTTTAGGCGTCATCTACGTGACTCGTCGCACAAGGTTGGCAGTGTCCAATTTTCACAATTTATACGACAACAGTTTTAGTCTATATTTTATTGTGAGCCCTATTGTGAGCCTTATTGTGCGCGTTGTACGCCTTGTACTAGTGCGTTAATGTTTGCTTATTTATCTCGCGTCGCCTTGCGTTTGTTAGCAAAGTAGCATGTGGATCAGTCAGTTAGTTTTGCATTGCGAGTAGTACACAAGAGTAGATTGTGCATCTTTCTGACAAAGAGTTTGATTAGGCTAATCAAATTCTTTGATTCTATCAACAAATTTTTTGATTATATTGTAATGGATTCCGGTCTGGTAACCACGGACATCCACTAGTCTCGAGTATTATACCTCTCTCCAGAGGGGATACTGTGCTGCTCGACAGTGACAACTGTGCAATCAGGCAACCAAATTACCCGGTATGGCAAGAGCCCATGGCTCACACAAACAATACAGAGTAGTGCTTGTATAATGGATATATTCTCATAAGACGAAGTCCTAAAGGGTAATTATTCCTCTAGGGTGTTTGTGGCAAGACATGAGAATGAATGCAAAAAGTGTATGAAAAGTCTCTCCTTTTATAGGAGGACTCACAGGAAGTCATTAGCATAAATCATATGAGACACATAACACAGGAAGTGATTTAGCCAATGCAATCAAGTATATAAATAAGCAACCAATTAGATAAGGTAAACAGATTAAATAATAAAGGCGCTAAGGGCGGAGTCCTGTCTCCCATTGTCCAATCAGAGTGCCCTACAGAGTCCCAAGGCTCTGGATAGCTTGTGGTCCTGGTTACTGCGTTTGTTAAGGTACGTAGTTTCGGTTCCTGGCTTGGTGTGAAGTCCTAGCTGGTTTCGGGAGCTCTCAACTATGGCAGCCATCTTTGACTGGCCCTGAGTCATCATACCAGCCCTGTAAAGGTCACTACCGGCCCTGTACACTGTGCTACCAGCACAGTATAGTTTTCCACGGGCACAGCATCTTACCGATGGCTGTAGGTGGAATGCTAGCGCTTTGCGTGGTTATATGGTGCAGCAAACTCCCAGTTTACTACGAATGTTCACCAAAATCTACCACAATATGAATAAGATTATGGCTGTCACATTAAAGGAATAAAATAAGAATATTCAATATGACACAGCTGGTTAGAGTTAGAGAGTATAGGGTTTTGTATGAAAACGGTGCATAATAATTTAGAAAAATGAATACATTCTTATATATATTCCCATAATTATAATAAGATTATAATATTATCAAAATTGTAGTATACTTATATTATAACTATTCAGAACAGTGTATCAAATTATTAGGATTTAGAGATGAAAATAAATGATAAATGGCAGCGGGTCTATTTCATTAGATGATTATATAACTGGCTCAGTTGCGTTGGTAACTTGATTGTTATATAACTGGCTCAGTTGCCTTGGTAACTTGATTGTTATATAACTGGCTCAGTTGCCTTGGTAACTTGATTGTTATATAACTGGCTCAGTTGCCTTGGTAACTTGATTGTTATAATAATGTAATAGAGTGACTTGAGTAGTAATAATCTTGACCATCTTATCAATACTTGCATTGCTATGCTCCTACAGCAAAACTGAACCATAATCCTCATTGTGAACTAAGATTGTCAAGATTTCTAAGATGGCTTAGATCACTACAACTAAGATGGCTTAGATCACTACAACTAATATGGCTTAGATCACTACAACTAAGATGGCTTAGATCACTACAACTAATATTGCTTAGATCACTACAACTAATATGGCTTAGATCACTACAACTAATATTGCTTAGATCACTACAACTAATATTGCTTAGATCACTACAACTAATATTGCTTAGATCACTACAACTAATATTGCTTAGATCACTACAACTAATATTGCTTAGATCACTACAACTAATATGGCTTAGATCACTACAACTGATATGGCTTAGATCACTACAACTAAGATGGCTTAGATCACTACAACTAATATTGCTTAGATCACTACAACTAATATGGCTTAGATCACTACAACTAATATTGCTTAGATCACTACAACTAATATTGCTTAGATCACTACAACTAATATTGCTTAGATCACTACAACTAATATTGCTTAGATCACTACAACTAATATTGCTTAGATCACTACAACTAATATTGCTTAGATCACTACAACTAATATTGCTTAGATCACTACAACTAATATTGCTTAGATCACTACAACTGATATTGCTTAGATCACTACAACTGATATGGCTTAGATCACTACAACTAATATGGCTTAGATCACTACAACTAATATTGCTTAGATCACTACAACTAATATTGCTTAGATCACTACAACTAATATTGCTTAGATCACTATAACTAATATGGCTTAGATCACTACAACTAATATGGCTTAGATCACTACAACTAATATTGCTAAAACAATACTGCACCAAGCTTTATGCGCAAGTTACAGTAAGCAGTTTTACTCTATTCCTCTATGTGTGAGTTACAATCACCAGGTTCTTATTCCCTTGTACGGGAGTTACAGTATTTCTTTGTATACCTGTCAATTTCTATGAATAGTCTCACAAACATGTTTGTGATACACATGCAAAAATTACTTAAGTTTATTTAATTTAGTATTATTTATAAAGCTAAAAGCAGAAATTATTGCGATACAATTGGATTGTCGGCAGAGAGTTTTGTGGGGAAAAGGCTGTGCTCCAAGAGTTCTCCAGAAAGCAAGTTGACACATCATAGCTAGACACTTTTCGTGATTTTTGCAAACTTTCATTAGTTTTTAGCCACTCATTCGAAGCGGCTACAAGCAATGATTTTATGATCACTAGAAAGATGAAACATAGTTTAAAAATTATGTGTGTATGTACAATTATGTGTTCAGACGATATCAAAAAAATATCATCCGTATCTACTTTTATGCACTTGTTGCGGCATAGCTGAAGACCACGAACCAGCCACAATGCATACATTGTCCATTTGAAGCAAAGATTTTCTCTTGAGACACAAAATATTCGCAGAAATATAGAGGATAAAATTTTGCTTTGGAATAAGTGGTTAATAGTTGTTTTGAGCAATAAGAAACAACAACAACAGAGCCACAATCTAAAACCACCAAAGCCACAACAGTGAAATTGTGTAAGAGTGCTAATGAGTTCTTAATTGGTTTTTATGACCTGTAGCAAAAAATATTTGAAATGCTCACAAAATAAAAAAATTACCAATAAGATGTCTAGATGTTTCTCTCTCCAATAAGATGTTTCGAGCCATTTTAACTTTGAAAAATAAAAGACCTTTTTCCCCAAAGTTGTGCTGTTGGCTATAATAATAAAAAAAATCTCGCTATTTGACACGATTTCTATGGTATACGTTGTATTTCCAGTGTCATTCGCAAACAATGGCTAATGATAAAATAATGTGAAAATCCGCTCGTTTCATCACTTTGACTGTGTAGAAACAATGGATGCTAGACTGGGTAGAAACAATGGATGCTAGACTGTGTAGAAACAATGCATATTAGACTGTGTAGAAACAATGCATACTAGTCACTGATAGTACTCAGTACAGCAAATGAATAATTCCTTTGTTAGATGCTGGGGAATAGCTCGCCAAAGTATTATTTTGCTATGAAAAAATAATAATCAGTGTTTTTGTTATTATAACTTTTAGCAAAATTATTTTTTGGTTAGCTGTTACCCAGAATTTAACAGAGGAATTATTAATTTATTGTGCTGAGTACTATCATTGACTTGGGTTTTTACGAAGTCAATTTAGCTAAAATGTAAATAAATACTACCGGCGTAATCACTAAATTGATTAGACAAGCAGATTTTCACATTATGTGATCATTAGCCTTTGTTTTGGAAATGCGTCGCATGCCTGTAGAGGCTTGTTCAATAGTCTTTTGTATAGGGCTTATTATTTACAGAGCAGGATGATGTTCTTGGCCATTGCTAGCATCCATGGTCCATTCATATGTTAGTTCGAATTCGTTCTACAAAAAACTGACATTTGTAACCACTCTGTAATCGAAATTCATACTCTAAACCAGTTTCTAGCTTTAATTAGGGCTATTTATTCACGAATGATTATTAATAGAGGCGCTTTTTGCCCTGTCTTGTATTCTAAACTGGTTGTTTCAAACTTTAGAATTCTGTGGACGTCGTACTTTGACTCAATGCAGAGTGGGCCCATTCCTGCTGTGATGTTGATGAATGTGTTGCTGTGGGTACTTCAAGTCTTGCATGTCTTCTGGTTTATATCAATCATGACTGTATTGATTCGAGCTCTCCAATATGGCAAGGTATATTACAATACTCACGAATATGCATTACAAACATTTTATCTATAACCTATCAAAATCAGGCTCCGTCATTCAAAGTATGATAGTTTTAGTATCGTATAAATACCTGCATTGTATTCTTTTAGTATCATATAAATACCTACATTGTATAGTTTTAGTATCATATATGTACCTACATTGTATTGTTTTAGTATCATATATGTACCTACATTGTATTGTTTTAGTATCATATATGTACCTACATTGTATTGTTTTAGTATCATATATGTACCTACATTGTATTGTTTTAGTATCATATATGTACCTACATTGTATTGTTTTAGTATCATATATGTAACTACATTGTATTGTTTTAGTATCATATATGTACCTACATTGTATTGTTTTAGTATCATATATGTACCTACATTGTATTGTTTTAGTATCATATATGTACCTACATTGTATTGTTTTAGTATCATATATGTACCTACATTGTATTGTTTTAGTATCATATATGTACCTACATTGTATTGTTTTAGTATCATATATGTACCTACATTGTATTGTTTTAGTATCATATATGTACCTACATTGTATTGTTTTAGTATCATATATGTACCTACATTGTATTGTTTTAGCAAAGCCAACTAAGGAGACTAATATTTGTTTTGCAGCTCATTTTATAGTTGTAGGATTTATATTATTGATTAGTGATTGAACACTAAATTAGTCTATGTTAGACCTCACCTCTGTTATCTCTATACTAACTGAGTTTCTACGTCCCATTGAATACATATATGTATATATTTAGTATAGATAGTATAGATATATATTTTCTTTTTTTGTTCTCTCCTTTTATTGAGAGCCTCCTACTTGTTGAGCATCTATAAGTAGACACATGCAAGTGGATATACATTCATGTAATTGACATATACAGTGAAACCAGCATAAATCTACAAATATAAATATGATGATAAATGGTAATATAACTAATAATATGGATTCCAGACATTTCTTTCACTTGACATACATTGTAAATAAATTTTAATAATGCCAACTTGAAATATCGTTATTAATAATAATGATTATTATATTACTAATATTGATTATTATATTAATATTTTATTGTTTTGATGCTAATCATAATAATAAATAATTGTAATAACAGATAATTAAGTTTGCCTGGTTTGATTTTTAAAATCATTGTCAATTGATGTTGTTTTAACAATTAATTGCAGGACTAATGTGTTTAAATAGCATCAACTTTTATGGTGATTGGTTGATAGATAGCCTTAGATCTTTGTTACATTCCAAGAATGGACACATTTCAGTGATCGAAAACTGGCTTATTGAAGTTGCCAAGGCAATTGTAGTGAGTGCATTTAAATTTTTTTGTCAATCACAAGAGGAGATAGCAAAGAGAATAGTTAGGAAGAGCATGCAGCGCGGCGATTTCTGTATCAAAGGGAAATTGTCTGCTCCTGTTTTTGGTTAACCTAATAGTAGTTATGATCTTTTGCTGTATTTCGTTCTTATTATAAATGTACATCAACCTCATTCCGTATTCTGTCAATTGAACAATCCTCAACCATACTTATTTGAGTTGCACTTCATTATTCATTGATTCAAATGTCATTCCATATTCTGTCAACTAAGCAATCCTCAGCCACCGTTGTTTGAGCTCCATAAATGCATAATAATGCTGACTGAGACAGATAAATCAGAGAAGAAAAGGCAAGTGATAGAGGATTGAAACATTTATATTTGTCAACTAAAATAAATTTTCTTATATGTAAACGAACTTACACAAAATGAACAATAAAATTACAACAACAAAAAAACATAAAATAGACTCGTAATTACAGTAATAAAATTAAATGAATGAACTGATAGCATGCAGTCTCAAACTTGTTGGAGATGGGTTACAGTCACACAGTTGATCATCACCTCACTCATTTCCAGAGGTCGGTCGTATATGCTCCAGAGGACGGTTCATAGCACCGATTATGTTATGTTAACCTAGAAGCATAGGAGAGATCTGATACAGTACAAACAATGGCATATAATTTTCAATACGATAGATTCAAATATTTTCGACTTTTTCTTTTACCTAAAGATTCTGTAAGATCTCGATTAAAAAGTCGTAAACAATGATGAAAACGGATGTTGAGAAATATCTCTAGAAGATTAGATCTGGAATCACAAATACAAGAGGGGGACCTGTTCGCAGTGGCTTCCAGCATTGCAGTTGAAAGCAATGTTTCCACATTTGTTCCACAGACAAAGCAATCAATGTTATTGTTGAACGCTATTTCAGCACATTCCAACAGATTTATCACAGATTCTGGAGGAATTGTCAACTCTTCCAGAGCAAGCGATAACAGGCAGCATACTATGTACACAGTCTCCTGGTTTAGCAAGACATGCTCTTTTTGTTGTGGATGATGAATACTGCTGTGCAAGTGTGAATTAACCAATAATGTAATCTCTGATCAAACAGTGATTGCATATTTAAATCTATTCCCACAAGTTGTCACAAAACACAACTGAATTTAGCGAGGAGAGCTATCATGAGAAATAAAAGTGTTGAAAAACATTAGTTACTTACCTCCGGAACTTTTCTCTTTGGTGCTGACCTCTGACATTCAATAGAAGGCAACGGATTTGCCAATCCGCTGAAAAGTGTTGGTACAGCATTCCACTTGAGCATATTTTGGTAATCATTAGTTAACTGAGAGTGCTCAAAGTGATCAGAGCGTAATCTATAAAACGATTTGCAAGACTGTGCTGTACCAAGGGGACACAATTGGAGAAAAACCTGCGCCTCCTAGCCTAGCAATCAAGACTTCGCATTGCCAATTTGGACATCATATGGCTTTCAAATGAGCATCATCTTATCACAAACAGGTGCAACAATCCATTTTTGAGAATTAATAATTAGATAATACTTACACAATTTATATGAGCTTTGTGTGCAGATACACCATCTAAATGCTGGGCACGGCAATTGATGATCCAACGTTTACACCTGGAATGATAACAATAATGTTACACCACAAAGATCATTATTGAAATCAAAGTTTTTACTTCAATTAATATGTGAAAGTGAACAGAAGAATGGAATCGTTGTTTCCAAAAAAGCATACCTTTCTTCATTCTTTGGAGAGCGACAAAAGTTGAGCCCAAAAAAAGCCACTACAACTTGGTGCAGAGCATGTTACTCTGCTATGACGAGTCAATGTTTTTAGCCGCTGCTTCGGTGAAGAACTCATCTTCTTTGAGCAAACTCTCTACAACAATGCATGAAGATTTAGACTTGAGGCGGCTAATAGAAAATCTTTATTATAATTATTACACAATCTCTACTACAGCAAAACATATTAAAGTCATAACAATAATAATAACAAAAACAGTCATAATAACAATCGTATAAAAAACAAAGTTAGTAGCATGCATTGTTACAATCGGGGTACTGACCATTCGAAACTGACGTTTCGAAAACGGACACTTAGAAACTCTTTGGGGATGGGGGTTTGGGATTTGGGGTTGGGGGGTTCAGGTTTAAGAGTTTCGAACAGTTCATTTTCGAAACGTCAGTTTCGAATCATGGCGGAATCGTTACAATCAATGCATGCTAATAACTTTTTATTGATAATAATTGTTCTTACAAAACTTTAAAAGCAGAAGACAGGAACTGCAAACTGATTAATTAATAAATAATAAACATAATAATAACAAGTTTAAAACACAATAAAATTAATAATAATAATATAATATTATTATTATAATCTTATAATCAATAAAAAAATAATGGCATTCATGTAATTACTAAATACTAATAATAGTTCCAGATAATAATGTAGGCCCCCTAATGACAATAATAATAATGATAATGAATTTGATTGACTCACCATCAAAAAATTAATAATTATTCTTATTGTAATATCATTATTACGAACAATAATATAATAATTATTATTACTTATTATTAAAAATGGTAATAATATAGATAATTATTATAATAATTATAATAACAAAAAAATTATAATGATAATAATAATAAATTATTATTAATTATTATTAATAATAAATTTTATTTAACTATTATTATTATTATATTTATAATAATACATTGTAAACTACTTTTTTGCATTATTATTGTGCATCAGCAGAAACATACATGTAAGTGCCTACCTTTGAGGGGTAAAACCAGAGAGAAAGGGGGGAGAGGAGAGGGAGGAGAGAGTCGAAACGAAGCAAGATTTATGAAGATTTACTTCAAAGTTTTGCAAACGATTAGAAAACCACCTTTTTAAATAAAAATATGGCTGTTAAATCAATTGACATAAAAACAATCTCTAAAAAAAATCATAATAACTTCATTCTACGTCAATGGTGGGTTTACCAAAAACAAGGGACACAACTTAAAAAACAAAACTGTACTTCGAATTTGCGTCCCTTAGTTTTGGTTAACCACTGTGCGCTAGATTACTATAAGCTATATAGATGCTGCTTACTCTTCCCAACTATTCTCTTTGGAGATAGTTCTTGCCTTATATGATTTTAATTGTTTGACAAAGTTTCTGTTATTCAATGCAATAGAGCAACTCTGCTTGCAAACACGAGGCTTTATGTAAAGCTTTTCACAGAATCTTCGTGATGATTGGGTTTAAAAATGAAAAAGCTGCAAATTTTTCGTCGACTTAGAGAAAACAAAATTGAAACATATCTAGCCATTTTCAATGACGGCTGATTGGGACCTTGACTGTGATATTTAATAAACCGGTTTATCGCATTTTACAGGGTTGATTTTTGTGTGTCTTGTTGTACGTGTATATATGCAAGCGAATTGATGTAAAAAGTTACCAGTTTTGTGTATTGACAACTCTGTTACAATATAGTTTTGTGCACCACTAGTGCACTCTTTAGGGAAAAGGAAGGGGTCTACAAAGTACTCAAGCAGAGCAATTATAGCTTTACAGTAGTATTTAAAAGAATATGAATCTCATTGGGTTACAATGATTTATATTTAACCACTACGGAAATGCTTCATGATTAAGCTTATATAGTATTCCAGAAATTTTATTAGAATAATGAATTAAAGAGCGAATCCTGCTCAAACCTGCCTGAATTTAAATCAACCAGGACAATTTCATCAGCAAAAAGAGGTACTCAAATTTTAATTCCCTGAGCTAAGATCAGTGACTTGAAAAGTTCAAAGCCATAAACTGTCAATCTAAGTAAAGAGCAAAACAGCAGACAGCACCTTCTGATTTCATTTCAGCTGATGAAATGGCTAGCTATAATAAATTTACCAAAGAGGGACATTAAAACTAATGATACATAAGCAGCGAGTTCGTTTACGTAAACAAGAGTACAATCTCCAACACCATTTGTAAGACCAAAATTATTGCAAATGAATTGGGTATCAAAAATAAAGTTACAGCCAGTGCCTAGCTTGAAGCCTTGATTGCTCTGAAACTTTACAACATAGCTTAATTTTTGAAACGCAATATTCCGGTCTTGTTACCAGAGCCTATCATTGAGATTTCACTCAGTAGTTCTCCTCCTCCTTCTACTCCTCCTGCTACTAGCAACAGCCAACAGGCTAGACAGACCACGGTGCTTAAGTGATAAATGGTGTATACTCCTCTATGATACGATACAGGTAACGTTCTTACTGAAGCTTAAAGGTGCTCTGCCTGGCCGTACAATTTGACCAGGCTTATGTAAGATTTCCCTACGATGTTATGCCTCCAAATAAAGGCATGACCAATCGCACACAATGATAATAAACAATACACCAATAAAATATATGTCTGTTAACAATAGAGCATTGTAGCTAAGCAAATAGTCTTTACTCTTTCTCTTTAGGCTCCGCCTTTCTTCTACTCTTGCGCCATTATCTTTTCTTCCTTAGCTTGTGCTTTTTTCCTTACCTGTCCCATCCCATCAGTAGCACTCCTGTTTTTGTTGCTCATGCCCCCTCAGTCTTGGCAGGAAGTGGCACCACCCTAAGAGGTGATGTAATGCAGCTCGGGGTGACCCATAGGAGCTAGGGGTAAATCGTGGTAACTCGAAGTAGCTCTATGGAGAAACAGAGCTTTCTTCTGGTCCAAACCAGATCGAAATTGGATCATTATTGGCCAGACTGTCTCCCATTTGGTTTCCTACCAATTTCCATTCATGTATAAGGGTAGGGAGGGGAAAAGAGTGTTTTGGGGCATCATTTGATGATGCAATTATGTTTGAAATTAATATCCTAATACATTTCATAAATATGATATTTATAAAAATTCTGCAAATTATTAACTGTGAACGCAGGGGACACAGGAAGACATTAGAAAACACTATGGTATAAAGCTGTTTTTTGTAAAACACCTGCGAAAGTTCATCTCAATACAAAAACAGGCTACGTAACAAAAAACACTAGAGCAGCTTCGTAACGACTTGGCGGTGGGAGGGCTATGGACATTTAAAAAGTGACTGTTTAAATCTGAATATTTCAAAAATGACAATTTTGAAAAAGGTGATTTTCAAAAATCGCGTTTTCATGTTCAGTCTTTACTAAAAAATGTGTAAGTTTTCAATGTTTTTCTAAATATCTTTTACTATTACCAACTGGCAAAGTTAATAAAACATGAAACATTTAATAGTTCTTGCTCCTTTCTGTTGATTAATGAAATTATGATAACAAAATGTATTTCTTTGCTAAAAGAGCATCATTTATTCATAACATTATATGTAAATGGTAATACCCGGTAAAAAAAATCAAGTGTCAAGTTAGGAGCAATTTTATTTCTAGCTTAAAGCAAAAGTTGAGCATTGATACTTCTGGTCGTTCTCAGATAGCGCATTTTCAAAAAGTGTATCTCCAAAATGTCATAGATTCAAGCAGCCGCAAGTGCCATCAGCTAGTAATGCTGAGTATTTTTGATCAGAGAAAAACTTCCATAATGGCAAATGGTTTTGGCAGGAGAAATAGGGATTTCATGCAAGGACACGCTGGTTGTCCACCATACAATTAACCATCTCTAGGCTCAAGCCAAATGACAAATATTCGAAAAATGACTGACCACCATCATACTTTTGCATTATTTGATTTGTTTCACGAGACATCCTTATTTTACCACAATATATAATTGCGAAAAAGCAATTGATTCTTTGAATGACTGCACACTGGAATTGAAGCTTTTTTCCTGTTGCAACGGTCATCCAAAGGTTATGATGATCTCATTGCTAACTGATATAGATAGATTTACTATGTTTCCATACCATGACAAGTCATCACCAAATCTCTGTGGTGTGCTACCACAAATAATTGGCAACAACGGCATATATTTTCACGACTCTAAGTTTATCACCGTTGATTAATCCACGGAGGCAGTTGCAGTCAGTGTGTTGTTAAGTACAATTTAGCCGACTAGAGTTGCAGGCTGTTTTTATTATTGCTTTCTAATATTGTGGAATAAATGTTTGAAAAAAATATCCGAGTTGTTGGCTAGCTAGGGAAGCTGTGTGGTGACAAGGGATTTTAGTAGCGCATTGGCTATCATTCAATAAATAATATTCTTTATTATTAGTTAGTAATAGATAATAAAAAAACCCAAGTGAATTTTTGTTTAAAAAAATACTACCATTTTGTTTTCATTGTTGCAATAATTAATTATCAGCAGCTAAGATTCGTTTGTTAAAATCTGTTGTATTGTTTCATAAATAACGATGTAATAAACCACACACGATCATCATTACTGAAATATAAACACACACAACCTAACAATGCCAATGCCACACAACCTAACAATGGATAATTAACGGCTTCCTGTTTTATTATGCATTGGTGGTTTTATCGCTTTTGGCAACATCAGCGTTTCCAATAGCAATAAACATCTGGCAATCGGCTTATCATAAATTTTTCGCTTTCAGCGAGCGACAAATGTTTTTCGACAATTCTCACGACAAATTTCTCAACAATGATATTTTCAACAGGACTTTCCCTTTATCGCCAGCAGTATTGCCAATTTGTCATGATATGGAAACCTAGTAATTGTCTATTAATTGGGATAGTGACAGTCTTTCTCAATTGGTTTACTTACCGGAACTAGTTTATCACTAGATGGAATTATATACAAATGTATGTTTCAGGTTTGTTATTTACTTTGTTCTTGTATCCTTTTTTATTTGTTTAAAATACATTCAGAAAAAAAAAACATTATTTCCAAAGCGGAAATGAAAAAAATGACATGTCAAAGAGTTTAAATTAGCAACTTGAACTAATAAAAGAGTGGCAGTTATTTATGCGCTTTTAAAAAACAGAAACACATATTTTCCTAGTTAACGTGATCACATAGTTTAAATGTTTGCAATCATTGTGTGAGTGTAATGTAAATGTGAACTATCCTCTCTGTCATCTTAGAAATAAGGAAATGATATCCCTTGCACCTAATTTGTGAGTAAGTTTGGGGCATCCTACTTGAAAACTGACAACAGTGCTCAGCCTATTTACATTTTCAGCTAATAGAATCAGTTACCGTTAAACTCTAACTACACCTGGCACATGTACTCTTATTGTTACTATCCCCATTTTCATGAGCTCACTCCAACACCAAGTGTAGACATGTCAAACTTTAAATTATTTTTCAAGTTTTAGAAGCGCTGCCGTTTCTTCAAAAAATGGCATCAATATGAAAAACTAATATTACCATTAGAATCGCTATACCTCAATCCATATGTCAATTTGTATAGCTCAAAAATCCTACTCACACTGGCCTCTAGGTCCTACTCACACTGGCCACAAGGTCCTACTCACACTGGCCACAGGGTCCCACTCACACTGGCCACAGGGTCCTACTCACACTGGCCACAGGGTCCTACTCACACTGGCCACCAGGTCCTACTCACACTGGCCACAAGGTCCTACTCACACTGGCCACAAGGTCCTACTCACACTGGCCACAAGGTCCCACTCACACTGGCCACAGGGTCCCACTCACACTGGCCACAAGGTCCCACTCACACTGGCCACAGGGTCCCACTCACACTGGCCACAAGGTCCCACTCACACTGGCCACAGGGTCCCACTCACACTGGCCACAAGGTCCTACTCACACTGGCCACAGGGTCCCACTCACACTGGCCACAGGGTCCCACTCACACTGGCCACAAGGTCCCACTCACACTGGCCACAGGGTCCCACTCACACTGGCCACAGGGTCCCACTCACACTGGTCACAAGGTCCTACTCACACTGGCCACAAGGTCCCACTCACACTGGCCACAAGGTCCTACTCACACTGGCCACAAGGTCCCACTCACACTGGCCACAAGGTCCTACTCACACTGGCCACAAGGTCCCACTCACACTGGCCACAAGGTCCCACTCACACTGGCCACAAGGTCCCACTCACACTGGTCACAAGGTCCTACTCACACTGGCCACAAGGTCCCACTCACACTGGCCACAAGGTCCTACTCACACTGGCCACAAGGTCCCACTCACACTGGCCACAAGGTCCTACTCACACTGGTCACAAGGTCCCACTCACACTGGCCACAAGGTCCTACTCACACTGGTCACAACATCCCACTCACACTGGCCACAAGGTCCTACTCACACTGGCCACAGGGTCCCACTCACACTGATCACAACGTCCCACTCACACTGGCCACAGGGTCCCACTCACACTGGCCACAAGGTCCTACTCGCACTGGCCACAAGGTCCCACTCACACTGGCCACAGGGTCCCACTCACACTGGTCACAAGGTTCTACTCACACTGGCCACCAGGTCCCACTCACACTGGTCACAAGGTTCTACTCACACTGGCCACAAGGTCCCACTCACACTGGTCACAAGGTCCCACTCACACTGGCCACAGGGTCCTACTCACACTGGCCACAAGGTCCTACTCACACTGGCCACAAGGTCTTACAAACACTGGCCACAAGGTCCTACTCACACTGGTCGCAACATCCCACTCACACTGGCCACAGGGTCCCACTCACACTGGCCACAAGGTCCCACTCACACTGGCCACAAGGTCCCACTCACACTGGCCACAAGGTCCTACTCACACTGGCCACAAGGTCTTACAAACACTGGCCACAAGGTCCTACTCACACTGGTCACAACATCCCACTCACACTGGCCACAGGGTCCCACTCACACTGGCCACAAGGTCCCACTCACACTGGCCACAAGGTCCCACTCACACTGGCCACAAGGTCCTACTCACACTGGCCACAGGGTCCCACTCACACTGGTCACAACATCCCACTCACACTGGCCACAGGGTCCTACTCACACTGGTCACAAGGTCCCACTCACACTGGTCACAAGGTCCTACTCACACTGGCCACAAGGTCCCACTCACATTGGCCACAAGGTCCTACTCACACTGGCCACAAGGTCCCACTCACACTGGCCACAAGGTCCTACTCACACTGGTCACAAGGTTCTACTCACACTGGCCACAGGGTCCCACTCACACTGGCCACAGGGTCCTACTCACACTGGCCACAAGGTCCCACTCACACTGGCCACCAGGTCCCACTCACACTGGCCACAAGGTCCCACTCACACTGGCCACAGGGTCCCACTCACACTGGCCACAGGGTCCCACTCACACTGGCCACAGGTTCCCACTCACACTGGCCACAAGGTCCCACTCACACTGGTCACAAGGTCCCACTCACACTGGCCACAAGGTCCCACTCACACTGGCCACAGGGTCCCACTCACACTGGTCACAAGGTCCTACTCACACTGGCCACAAGGTCCTACTCACACTGGTCACAAGGTCCCACTCACACTGGTCACAACGTCCCACTCACACTGGCCACAAGGTCCCACTCACACTGGTCACAAGGTCCCACTCACACTGGTCACAAGGTCCCACTCACACTGGCCACAGGGTCCTACTCACACTGGCCACATGGTCCCACTCACACTGGCCACAGGGTCCCACTCACACTGGTCACAAGGTCCCACTCACACTGGCCACAAGGTCCTACTCACACTGGTCACAAGGTCCCACTCACACTGGCCACAAGGTCCTACTCACACTGGCCACAGGGTCCCACTCACACTGGCCACAGGGTCCCACTCACACTGGCCACAGGGTCCCACTCACACTGGCCACAAGGTCCCACTCACACTAGCCACAAGGTCCCACTCACACTGGCCACAAGGTCCCACTCACACTGGCCACAGGGTCCCACTCACACTGGCCACAAGGTCCCACTCACACTGGTCACAAGGTCCCACTCACACTGGCCACAAGGTCCCACTCACACTGGCCACAGGGTCCCACTCACACTGGTCACAAGGTCCTACTCACACTGGCCACAAGGTCCCACTCACACTGGTCACAAGGTCCCACTCACACTGGTCACAACGTCCCACTCACACTGGCCACAAGGTCCCACTCACACTGGCCACAAGGTCCTACTCACACTGGTCACAAGGTCCCACTCACACTGGCCACAAGGTCCCACTCACACTTGAAGTTATTATGATAATGAATAAGAAAAAGCCACTTCATTATTACTCTTATCCGCATATGAATTTATTACCATATTATTATTCAATATATTATATTTTTAGCCTACCAGCTAGCAATAATTTATTGATTTGTTATCATTTATGTTTTGTTTTTATAGAAAGTTAGTTTTTTTTCATGTTGACAGCTGTTGTAAGTATTATCTAACCGATTATTATTTAATATAATCAAATTGTTTACTCTAGATAGTTTTTGTCTCTTATTTCCACATTTACTTCAGTTTGACCGGTTATTTATTGTGAGGAAATTTGAAAAGTCCGATTTTTTTCCATGTGTTTCTCTTATTATTATTATTATTATTATTATTATTATTTGCTCATAATTTCCTGCAGGATGCAATAGCATGGAACGTAATTGACTCAAAGTTGGGATTGAATTATTTCAATAAATAGCTCAGTTTGACCAGCCATTACTATTTTAAGTATTTTATTATAGTTTATTTTTATTATCATTCATTTATTTAGAATTCATTATGAATGTAATAAAAATGAATCATTTACTATGTTTCCACATCATGACAAATTGGCGATACTGCCGGCGATAAAGGGAAATTCCAATTGGAAACAGCACTGTCGACAAATTTGTCGTGAGACTTGTCGACAAACATTTGTCGCTCTCTGAAAGCGAAAAATTGGCGATAAGCAGAATTCCAGATGTTTATTGCTATTGGAAACGCTAATGTCGCCAAAGGCGATAAAACCAGACATGCGTAATAAAACAGGAAGCCACAATTTATCCATTGTAACCGCATGGCATCATTAGCTAGTGTGCGTTTATATTTAACTAACGGAGGATCGTTTGTGGTTTATTACACAGTTATTTATGAAACAATACAACTGATTTGAAACGAATGAATCTTAGATTCTTAGCTGCTGGTAATAAATTATTGCAGTGGTGAAAAACAAATGGTAGTATTTTTTTTAGCAAAAATTCACTTGGTTATTTATTATAATTATTATTATTTATTTATTACTAACTAATAATAATAAATAATATAATTTATTGAATCATAGCCAGTGTGCTACTAAAATTCTTTGTCACCACACAGCTTCCTTAGCTAGCCAACAACTCAGTGATGTTTTATTCATATATTTCACAATAGAGGAAAATAATAATGAAAACAGCCTGCAACGCTAGTCGGCTAAATTGCACTCAACAGCACACTGACTGCAACTGCCTCTGTGGGCGTGGTTTAAGCAACAGCGATAAACTTTGAGTCGTGGAAATATATGCCCTTGTCGCTAATTATTTGTGGTAGCAAACCACAGAGATTTGGCGATATTTTGTCATGATGTGGAAACATAGTAATTATTTTTCAAACAAAAATAAGTGTGCTACTACGGAAACCATGTGTCTGTTGTGAATGACCTTGACATTAGATACCAGCCAATAACAGCGCATAGAAAATTAACCAATTAATGAACTTATGTTGTCCGATGCTCCAATCATATGGAAACATTGCAACCGACAAATTTCTCAGACCTAACATTGCTTGATCTCGATGAAACTGCAATATTTGCTACGTTTGCTCAACAACCAATTCGCTTGGGCTGACAAAAGATGGTTTTGTTTACAGTTTCGTCAAAGATTCGCTCTCGTGTGACCAGGGCTTCAGTCTTACTTTTTTTGTTTTCTGGGAACTCATTTGTTATCAAAATATGTGATAGATGGAATCAGTTTGTTTTATGGTGAGTTTCAGTTATGAGAAATGATTAATTTTCACGTTTAAAAAAAGTCTAAAGTCAGTTTTTTAGCCTACAGCTTTAACTTTAACCGAGCAAGAAAAGTTGACAAAACCTTTACTTGTTGATTATGATGATACATTTTATCTATTCATTGATGTCTATTGCTTGTGATGATGCATTTCATCTATTGGTTAATGTCTATTGCTTTTCTTTTTCAATGTCAATTCAACGACAATCATCTTCGTGTTTTTAAAAATGTCCAGTTTTTATCACAAAGCAACTTACCGTTTGAGAACTGATTGATCAAATGGGCTAACATTTGCAACACAAACGTAGCATAGTGTATCAATACACCAAATGCCACTTCAAAGCTATATAGCTCGATTGTATCGTTTTCCATTTTCAAATTTCCAAACTTCACTTCTAACAGCATTTTGCAATGCTTTTTTCAAACTAGAATAAAACTATTCATATGCGAAAAACTCTCTTTTGTCATGTAGCCATATATCTTGTTTTTGAAATGACTGCACTTTCAGATTTTCTATGGTAACAGCAAAACAGCTATTCCATTTTTATGAAAAATTTGCAAAAGTGAAAACTCGATAACCCATAAACCTAGACCATAATTCAAGAACTCAAAATCCATAATTCAAGAGCCATCACTCCAATTCCCGTAATTGATGAACGTTTGCAATCGCATTGTGATGGATCTTCCAATGGCAAAGGCACTTGGTTGGGTGTCAAGTATAACTTGAGAACGTCTTCAATCAAATGTCCATAGTTAACATTCTTTTTTTGCTTGCTAGTCTGAACCTTATCTGAAGCGGTGTTTAGTTGGCTAGAGAAATAAATTTGGCAACGTTTGCAAGTTTTTTCCACACTTTGTACCAAAGTGAAAAAATGAGAGACTGCATGTATCTAGGCCAGACATAGTGCATTTTGTTAAGACCTATCTGCGAAAGCTGTCATAATTCGATGGTCAAGTCTTGGACCCACCAAACATGAAATGATCTGGATTCTTTCAGGTCTTTAGTTTTACATAATTTGTTAGAAGAAATGTACCCAGCAAGTGAACTTCAGGTGGCCTTGAGGCAGTAAACCTGCTGGCTACATTTCAGATGTGAACCAAATAAATATGCTTTACCTGAAGGTAACCTTGAGGTAACCTTGAGGTGACCTTGAGGTAACCTTGAGGTGACCTTGAGGTAACCTTGAGGTGGGGGTGTTTTGAGCCAAGCCCCACTTTAACATTCTACAGTTCTAAACTTGTAATTACTCTGTCTGCCTACAATAAATTTTGTAGGCTCATTTTCGTTTCACACGCAGAATTTACTAGTAGAAAGCACTGTTGTTGCGCAAAACTTTTTAGTACTAAATTGTCAATGAATCAAGCTAGCAACTTGAACCTTTGTTTGGCATTGCTTTACAATACATGCCTTACTGAGTACTTTATATTGTGGTAGATTTTGGTGAATGTTCACAGTAAACTGAGAGTTGCTCCACCATTTCTCCACTCAGTGCACGGGCAATGCACCTACAGCCATCGGTGAGATGCTGTGCCGGTAGCAAAGCCATACTGTGCCGATAGTACAGTATACAGGGCCGGTAGTGACCTCTACAGGGTCGGTAGTGACCTCTACAGGGTTGATATGATGACTCCGGGCTGGCATAAGATGGCTGCCATAGCTGAGGATTCCCAAAACCAGCTAAGACTTTCCACCAAGCCAGGAACCGAAGCTAATTACCTTAACATCTGCGGTAACTAGGACCACAAGCTAACCAGAGCCTTGGGACTCTGTAGAACAGTCTGATTGGACAATAGGAGATAGGACTCCGCCCTTAGCCACTTGGCGCCTTATTTATTTAACTTTTATTGATTGCATGATTGGCTAGTTATTTATATAATTCATTGCATTGGTCCGACAACTTCCTGTGCTCTTATTGTTATATGTTTTATGCTAATTAAGTTCCTGTGAGCTCTCCTATAAAAGGAGAGACTTTTGCCTTGCTCTTTGCATTCATTCTCATGTCTTGCCGCAAACACCCCAGAGGAATAATTACCCTTTAGGACTTCGTCTTGAGAATATAGCCATTATACAAGCACTACTCTGTATTGTTTGTCTGAGCCATGGGCTCTTGCCATACCGGGTAATTCGGTTGCCTGAACACAGTTGTCACTGTCGAGCAGCACAGTATCCCCTCTGGAGAGAGGTATAATACTTGAGACTAGTGGATGTCCGTGGCGACCAGACCGGAATCCATTACAATATAATGATACACAAGATTGCATTTATATCTAAGCACCTAATGTGGAGTAAAAACAATGTTTATAAGTTGATATACAAGTAATGTAATTTTATGTATAGAGGTGGATATAGTATACATGAATACACTATGATGTACACAAGTATATATGAATTATTTTTACGTTCCTTAGATTGAGAGAGGTTCTGATTGTTGATGTATTGTAGTTTGATAGTTACTGATTGTTGATGTATTGTAGGTTGATAGTTACTGATTGTTGATGTATTGTAGTTTGATAGTTACTGATTGTTGATGTATTGTAGGTTGATAGTTACTGATTGTTGATGTATTGTAGTTTGATAGTTACTGATTGTTGATGTATTGTAGGTTGATAGTTACTGATTGTTGGTGTATTGTGGTTTGATAGTTACTGATTGTTGATGTATTGTAGTTTGATAGTTACTGATTGTTGATGTATTGTAGGTTGATAGTTACTGATTGTTGATGTATTGTAGTTTGATAGTTACTGATTGTTGATGTATTGTAGGTTGATAGTTACTGATTGTTGATGTATTGTAGGTTGATAGTTACTGATTGTTGATGTATTGTAGGTTGATAGTTACTGATTGTTGATGTATTGTAGGTTGATAGTTACTGATTGTTGATGTATTGTAGGTTGATAGTTACTGATTGTTGATGTATTGTAGGTTGATAGTTACTGATTGTTGATGTATTGTAGTTTGATAGTTACTGATTGTTGATGTATTGTAGTTTGATAGTTACTGATTGTTGATGTATTGTAGTTTGATAGTTACTGATTGTTGATGTATTGTAGGTTGATAGTTACTGATTGTTGATGTATTGTAGGTTGATAGTTACTGATTGTTGATGTATTGTAGTTTGATAGTTACTGATTGTTGATGTATTGTAGTTTGATAGTTACTGATTGTTGATGTATTGCAGGTTGATAGTTACTGATTGTTGATGTATTGTAGGTTGATAGTTACTGATTGTTGATGTATTGCAGGTTGATAGTTACTGATTGTTGATGTATTGTAGGTTGATAGTTACTGATTGTTGATGTATTGTAGGTTGATAGTTACTGATTGTTGATGTATTGTAGGTTGATAGTTACTGATTGTTGATGTATTGCAGGTTGATAGTTACTGATTGTTGATGTATTGTAGGTTGATAGTTACTGATTGTTGATGTATTGTAGGTTGATAGTTACTGATTGTTGATGTATTGTAGGTTGATAGTTACTGATTGTTGATGTATTGTAGGTTGATAGTTACTGATTGTTGATGTATTGTAGGTTGATAGTTACTGATTGTTGATGTATTGTAGGTTGATAGTTACTGATTGTTGATGTATTGTAGGTTGATAGTTACTGATTGTTGATGTATTGTAGGTTGATAGTTACTGATTGTTGATGTATTGTAGGTTGATAAAGATGTTAGAAGTGCAAGTGAGGAGTCGTGTGATGATACCAATAGTTCGACATCTTCTAGTAAAACTGAACAAACCTAACTGAAGCTCATGCACAGTAACTCCGTGGTTACAGGACTGCAAACTGTCGGCTCATGTCTTGATCACTGCTGCTAGACTTGGATTGATTTTTGCATATAGTTCCTAGCTTACATTGTAAATTGTAGACATTAATGATAACATAACCGCCGAGGTAGTAGAGAATATCACGATAAACCAATATTGGCTAATTTTGTTGTCAATTAGATGTTTTGCCAATTAATAACTCATTATTGCGTATATATTATTTCACTGGTTATACATAACTTGTCTGTATTTACTTTATACACCAATTCCGTTACCCAAAGTTGCGTTTACTGTTAATGTTACATTTTCTGATTACAATTTAGCTCATGTCACCTAGTATTGCTTTCTGGGACAATGCGTAGTACACACATGAGCTTGTTCGAACATGTTTTAGAGGCACGTACCAAGGAGGCGCGTACCGAGGAGGCGCGTACCGAGGGCAATTAGTCTATATAAGGCTATGAAGTGATGGAGAAATGGAGAATGCTAATGGATGCACATTGTCTTGCAGAAATCAGCAGGTTGTTCAGCGAATCAGTTTCTCTGTGACTGGGGCAATATTTATATGGGGAAGCAAACTAGCCTGGCTAGAGTGATTGGCAGTTATTAATGAGCCCTTTGCAATGAGTGTTAGAAGAGACATATTCATCAAAAAATAATGGGCAGTCTTATACAGTTTTATTACAGTACTTTTTTCCTAGCTTTCTTGGACTGTTCCTAGTCCATAAACATTCCCATAGTCTCCCAGTACGCAAATGACTAACTAGAAATCTATCTGTGTCATGTTCTCATGGGCCTATGGCTAACATTCACGATGTTCCCTTGAGCCCACCCAGAACGATTGGGAGTTGTGCACACCATGTAACCTGTGTTCAGTGCGAATCGACGGCGGATCCT
Organism: Cryptosula pallasiana; assembly: GCA_945261195.1. Taxonomy (NCBI): domain Eukaryota; kingdom Metazoa; phylum Bryozoa; class Gymnolaemata; order Cheilostomatida; family Cryptosulidae; genus Cryptosula; species Cryptosula pallasiana. The sequence goes on along the minus strand of OX183133.1, from coordinate 51,370,870 downwards.
CGGTTGAGCTGATCACTACCATGTGAGAGCCAATTCGCGCTCACATCATTACCAATGAGTAATGTCATATCACGTTTGACTGCTTTTGATTTTCCCAATAAAGGTCAACCCGTACGTGTTGTCAATACCATGTGAAACTGCTCATGGGAACGCAGTGATTTAGAACTTTGCATGCTGTTTCTGGGAAGTAAAATAAGAATATTGAGAAGAAATTAAAAACCTGAACCAGTACGTAGGGCACCAAAAGCGAAGAACCTGGATAGGATTACTTTAGGTAGGGTCAAACTGTATGTAAGACTCAACAGTATAGTACTTGGCAAAAGAAATTTCAGACAAAAAATTTCATTTTCCAGAGAAAGTCAAGTGCAAGGCAGTTGTGGTAGATTTTTGTATATAACACGTGTAAACACACCCTTACAGGCATTTACATGAGTAGAGGTGTCTCTGTGGCTCAGAGACATGCCCCTTGCACCAAGCAAGACCGGCAACAGGCAGTCCCTGTTATCAGTACTGGGACAACCAGCGCTATCAGTTCATTAGCAACTACTTGGCAGGACTGGTCATGGACTTTTGCAAATCCGGGATAGAGATCCCAAAGCCAGTCATGAACCCCTGCTAATCCAGGATGCAATCACTGGGCCAGTGTAAGTGACTTTGAGCCAGCATGAGAAGAACACCTTCGTTTAGGATCCTAAAAGATAGCTGTGGTACCTCAGAAGGACAAATCTAGGACTCAGTTACGTCCAGACCCCAAGAGCAGTGGATGTCAGGCTATGGAAATCCCAGGAACCTAGTAGAAGACGGGACAGTGTACCAACAGACCATATACTTATTAGCTCCGCCCCTTCACCTTGGGCGCTCAAAACCTTTAACTCTTTGCAATTGTTCTCTTATTTTTTACCATTTATAACCATTTATGCTTATTCATTTATGGCATTTCCTGTATGTGTTATGGCCACATTGATAATTAGGCCAATAGTTTCTTGCGCTACATCCTATAAACGGCTGAATTTTGTATATAATCATTGCATTGGTTGACTGCGCTTACTCTTGTCGCATTACACTTCAGAGGGTAGTCTCCCTAGAGCTGTATATAATACAAATAAATGTATTTGTATTCAAACAACTGAACTAATGTGTCTGAGCGGTGCCCCCACTGGAGAGAGGTAGAGTACTTGAGCATAGTAGTATTCTGTGGTAACAGACCAAAATATACTACAGAAGGTCCTGTTAGGTTGACACTGGCTGTGATTCCCTAGCCAGTACAAAGCATAATTGACCTACAGGCTTTCTTCCAGAGAGCTCAAAGTACTTGGTACCAGCATGATCAGTGCTGATGTATAACTATTATTTTTTGAGCCGATTTGGTCATAGGGATGGTTTACAAAGAACAATACAAAATTGCCTTGGAGTGACTCAAATCGATATATCTGACATGTTTTTTTGGCAGAACTGCCACATAAGCTTTGCCCATTTGCAGTTAGTTCATCACACTGCTAACCAGAGTGGCTGAAGCTCACCCAATGACTGCATGTAGAGAGGATACAAGGGCAGGAGTGTGGGGATGGGGGTATGGAGGGGAATCAAAGGGATGTACTTTAACACAATTCAACCACGCAGACCTCTCCAGTTAGTTGCACGGCCAGTGGAACGATTTTCAAAACTCTACAAGTGGATTTGTGTTTATTGGTGCTTCAGTGGGGAGTGGTCGGGCCAGCAGTTCCTTCATGTTTTGGCAACAACGGCATCTTTCCTTGTCTGTTCCAAACTCTGCCCAGAGTTCTCATTTTAGGCTTTATGGGGAATAAGGCATCTCAGCAGGTTTACTTCTATTTACAGATGGAAGTATTTTGGACTGACTGGGGCTAGGTATTATACTTGGACTGTAGGTCTACCGGGCGGGGGACACCTTGAGGGCTCTGGTTGATCATCGATAGGAAGCTCTTGGGCGACGCCAATTTGGGGGAAGTCATCTGTGCTGTTCCACATCACTCTTCACCACTTCCTTTACTTATCATCCTCTTGGCCATCAGGTGGCAGATAGGTTGATCGTAATGGTTGGAAGGGCCAAATTTTTTTCATGGTCATTGTACTACAGACATGGCTGGTTGGTTTTCAGTCTGTGGGGGTGCAGTGGTCTCTCAACAGTGGGAGGGGACAACTCCTGCACATTTCTGTCTCTAACTACAGAACCACTGGGTCGGTTGTCTCCAGATTTGTTGGGAGAAACAGGTGTGATGGCAGTCCTCTTTATCAAAGGCCACTCCACTGTTGGCACACTCTCTGTAGGAGAGAGGAAATCAGTGCAGGGGATGGTCAGTTCTGACTGTAGGGGTACTGTAGGAGGGGTAAGGGTAGAGATTCTGCTCTAGCACTTGTGCCACTCATGTTAGGTCTTTGCCTTGGCTCAACTGCTGCAGGTGCTTGCCCTCTGAGGTCCACACAAGCATGGTTGTGTTTCAGCCTTGCTTTGTTGTGTACTGGACATGTCTGCTGATGAGGCACATGTGGGTTTTATACACATCTTTTACCTCAAAGGGCCCATTGTACTTCGCCTGTAGTTTGGGGTTTTCTCCACGATGTCTGTGACAGTACTCTAACCATATCTGGTCCACAACCATGTAAAGACTGGTCTCTTTCCCTTCATCAGCTCTGATCTCTAGCTTCTCTCTCAATGCTTCATGTGCTTTCTCTAATGTGAGCTTGAGGCATTGCGCAACTTGCAGTAGCATAAAGTCGCTCAAGGTGGGGTGGTAAAAGACTTGGTCTGGCAGACGCAGCTCTTTGTTTAGCATCATATAGTTTGCCGTCTTTCTTGTGGTAGAATGGGGTGGCTCTCACTGCCCTCGTTAATCCAGGGAGCAGCACATTCCAATCACCAGAACTGCGTTTCAGTAAAAGGGGCCGAAGGAGGGGCCGAGGACCTAACACCCGGTGATCACTCTCAACAACCCTATTGGCCTGTGGGTGGTAGGGGTAGTGCGGCTTTTCTCTATTTCTCAGAGAGCACACAACTTCGACAACTGGTGGGACTAACTGAGCCTCCTGATCTGTATGCAATTGCTCAGGCATATCTAGGTAGCAGGAAACCTGCTTGTAACTGCTTTTAATGCTCTGTTTTATTTGGTTGGAAGTGTTTGTTGTTCACTTGTTCTATTTGAATATATTCATCTATTCGTGTCGACATCTGAGTTTCACAGATTGTGTGATTTTTTGGGTTTTGATTTGTCAAATGTCATCATATTTATCTATTCAGTCAATCTTTTTTCTTAAATCAATTGTGTATTACTATTTAGATAACCATCGTTTAATCCTGCAACCTAAAGAAATAAAAAGTGAACTTGAAATAAAACTGATTAATGCAAATTGGTAGTTACAATCACTTGTTTCAGGAGGTCATTGACGCAAAAGAAAGTTACTATACATAACATCAAGTATTACATAAATAAATACCTTGTGAGTCGATATGCGACCATGAGCAGATAGCAATTTCTTCACTTCCGAGTAGCAACTTTTTGATGTCAAACAAAATTTAAATTGAGTCAATTCCAAATGTTGCTATCGTTGCACTATATTAATCTGTAGTAATACCATAGTAATCTTTGTAAGTACTCTTTGTAAGTAATATTTGTAAACACTGTCAAAATTTAATCCACCAACAAACAAAGAGTCAAAAATTCCATAGCTGTGACAAACAAAATAAATAAATTTTTACACTGCTCATCAAGAGTGCTGGCTACTAGTGCTGCGCCAGAAAACAGGTTGTTTCGTGATTGTGGAACATTGTTTGACCCACGGAACACACAGGTAAATTCTACGATACATCAAGATTCAACACGGAACAAGTCAGAGTTCTCCATTTATTTATTATGAAATTTTATGTAGGTTTCTGCTTTTTTTCTGTAGTCAATGTTTTTATTAAAACTTTTCTGTAGCTTTTTTTCTGCAGTTACCAATTTTTAAAAAAACCCGTGGGAGTTGCTGTGCTGAGTTTTTTGTGCCACCTAGCACAAAATTCCGAAGTGTGGGCTTATTTTAAACTAATAAGGCGCAACAACAACTACAGCTAGCGTTATATATGTAAAGCGGAGCTCACCTATACAAAAGGAAATATTAGTATGATGAGCCAACACCTTGAGAGGAAGCAACAGGAATGGCTGTCCCAAAGTAGACAGGAATGTCTGTCCCAAAGTAGACAGGAATGTCTGTCCCAAAGTAGACAGGAATGTCTGTCCCAAAGTAGACAGGAATGTCTGTCCCAAAGTAGACAGGAATGTCTGTCCCGAAGTAGACAGGAATGTCTCGAGCTCCATTCTCTCTATGTGCCTTCTAGGCAGATGATCATAAGCTATGCGGGCCAGTCTCTCTACTTCGTCGGCATGTTCTTGGAGGGAAGTCTTGGGCATCTTCTTCAGGTGCGCCAGGTTCTGAAGGGCTTCAAAGCGTGTGAGACCAAACCAAGCATGAAGATCACCATATACTGCCTGCAAGCTGTTAGGCCTGCCACACTCCACTGCTTCATCCCGTAGGGCTGCTCTAATGTGGAGAAGGGCCGCCTGGTCATTCCAACCATTAATATCTGACACTTCAGCAAACCGGTTGATGAAATACTCCACATCACCGTGTCCAGAATATTTAGGTGGCTTGAAATGAGGAAGGGGGCATGGGGAGGAGTACGAGGTTGCAAGACGTTTTGCTGTGTCTCTGCCAATTGGTCCAGGGCTGCGGATTCAGAGGTGCCTCCAGGAGACCGTCCTGCACTTCTGGCTCTCTGACTAGCCATCGCAGTTACTAGCCTGGGTACGGGAAAGAAAAGGGGTGATACAGAATCCGTGGGGTGGTAGCTGGAAGCTCTACCGGATTTCGTATGATACAGGGTAGCACTGTTACTCAGGACAAGAGGGGGGGGGGGGAGGAGTAACCAGTGAGTTTGGCCGTGCTATTTCTACAGTGTCCACCGTTCGCAGCTTATCCCACCGTTGCCACCAATGTAAAGGATTTTAGTATGAGCAATGGCTCAACACTTTCACCGGACCACTGTGTACTTTAGCCTTCCTAAGCTATTGAGCACTAGGGCAAATGGTAGCGAGCTGTACTAGTGATCAAGGCACAAACCCGTGATACAGCGTCTACCAATTGGTGGTATAGCTCTTCCGTATACGGTATTTAATCAATCAATTAACCACACTGTCTCAATTCGGGAGACTTTCTCTACACAATACGGGGATCTGTTACACAACACAGCCAGATCCGTTTCCACTATCAATTATGCTTACTCAGCACGTGCATAGATCTCAGCAATTGATAGACTTTCAACAACGTTGACTTCAGCAATCGAGTTAGGCAGACTTGTAATAATTACGAAGAATGTAGTTAATCTCTAAGTGTTTAATTATTTAACAAGCGTTATTTTGCTTCACAAGTTGTACAGTACAAGGAGAGTTGCTGTTGACAATAATGATATATTCTTCTTAGATACAAAACTTACAACAGTGAGAGGTGTTTCGAAGCGCTTTGATAATCCTGGCACGTTTGACAAAACGACTTAAACTTCCAGCTAATGATTACGAGGAGTCACAACGTTACCTACGCTTGCAGTGATTCAAATCTTGCACAACTACTCCAAGAACTCTGGAGGCTTGGGCGATTTGCCCGACTACTAACAGAAATATTATGTAAATCAAGCAGTTGAAATCCTCAACATACATTTGGCTAAAAATACTATAATATAATTGGTAGATAATAACTAGGGCAAGGCATTCAAACAATACAGCGCCATAGACATATACAATTACTCAAGCAGACGCATTACAAATTGCGCACAAAATAACAACAACAATATTTAAATAATAAGGTCAAGATGGCCGCTAGAACAATTCCTAGTAAGAGGTTCTTTACTTGTACTGTCCAATACGTCTTTAGGATCCGTTGGTACGCAGGCTCTAGGTTGCTAGGCATCCAGCTAACATCTCTCGTAGTCAAGGTAAGGCAACTCCTGGTGTATCTGCTCACACACAATCGCTCACCGAATTCCACCACAATATTTTTGGCCACACCTCAAGTTATAAAACTCTCACACCTATTTGTGTGGTGTGATTATTCATTTATTTTAATTTATTTCCTATATACCAAGATTTATGGTCTCTTTGGCATTTGACACTTGCATTATTAATTATGTGGACTTTGGTGAGTATATACATTCAGTTCTGTCAGTAACCATAAAAATCTCTGCATTGGGTTTGTATCCCTAGCTGTTATCATTTTTTTTATATAGATTGGAATACAAAATAATAGATCAATAAAACAGTCCCATCACAAACATCTCGATGGTTAAAGGCAGATGATAGCATTCATTCGCAGCTTTTAACAGGGTGTACACTGTATTGTAATGGAATTTAGCATAGGTGGCCTCTATCATTGATGCTATGCTAGCCAGTATGAAGTGTGTAAACACGCATAGTCATACTAGACTCAGCTCCGCCTGATTGCCCTCAGTATAGAAGTGGATGCGTGCCTGCCGCAAGGATGGATGAGTCAAGAATTCAAGCAGGGGATTTCCCGCCTTACTAAAGAAGTTGGCTGGCGCATTATTGTTATGCTTATTGACTGTATATATATTTTCATTGCGCCTGCTTGTTTATGCTATTTGGTATGACCTATATTAATGTTATTGACCAATCATTTTATATTATATTTCAACTGATTCATTAGCATATCAACTGCATAAGTTTGTCAGCATGTGGCCCAGTGGGCAGATTAGATTGTGCGCTTACAAAGAGAGGTACTCTGAGTAAGCTTTTGTCTCTTGAAGCAATAAAGTGTTAGCTATTGTAACCCGGTGTGTTCACTTGGCAGTTGGCCAAAAAGTATTAGGATACTTGCACACGGCACAACACGGAGCTTATTGACTCATAGCTCATCTATACATAGAGCCACTACTAGCGAATAAGTAGCTCTCATTAGCAATTGCTGTTACATTGCTAAACCAGTACACTTCTCTAGTAGCTGTTTGGTAAAGGTGCGACAAAATCCTTTACAGTATTTACATGAAATGCTCATTTATAACTGGGTGGACTGTTTCATGGAATCAAGGCTGGATAAGACACCGACATATTCACAATGATTCTTACCTATTGTCTGCAATAGAATACATGATTGATTAAAATTATATTCAACACATGGTCATTTCACTCAAGTGCGGATGGGTCAGATTTAGATGGTTAAAGACAGGAATCAGACAACCTTTTCAATGCTTCATAATTTATTTTCCACCTTTCTAAGCCTTGTGATATTTTCAGTCCATCTAGCATGACTCATTATTTTGATATCTGTATTGTTGTTTCACTAGTGCGTAGGCGCGTTAACGATGCATTATTCATGATGTTGGGATTCCACTAGACCTGTTGCCTGCCATCAATTGTTAAATGTATGGAATCACGCCTAATCAAGTTAACATTTGTCTTTGTTTGATTTTGGTCTCAATTTGCTTAAACTTCTTGTTTGCCTGCACATTTTGACTTTTTGTTGGTATTTCACAAGCATGAATTATATATGTATCACCGCTGTCATTTCTGTATCCTGACACAAGAGTGACGGAAGTTGTTGTCACTACTTGTTGACCACTGTTACGGGATCTCACTACAAAGTAGCAATAAAGGGAATACTGCTTGTCAAATTACCGAGTCGGTAATGTTTGCAGTGACATCAGTACTCAGGGAGAATGGGTAGGGCGAGGAGTGGGGCGAGTACTGATGAGGGGAGAGACACGGGCGGCTGGGGATTTCCGGTTTTTAAATCGGAGCAGACAATCCCAACAAGCATACATGATCAATAATTATATATACTAATAAGTATAGTATTAGTATATTATTAGTATATATAATTATTGATCATGTATGCTTGTTGGGATTGTCTGCTCCGATTTAAAAACCGGAAATCCCCTGCCGCCCGTGGGGAGAGAGTGTGATGGCATCTTTTCTAGTAGTCTGTATATTCGTACTATCCAACCCCTGCAACCAATGTAAAGGATGTGCTTACAAACTTTACTGAACACCAGATTATCAGCGAGCTATGTTTGAAAGCAGTGTCTATTCTACTGTCAACAAGAGACGCTAAAAGCCAAAATTTGATTCGGATATCTCTTAGAACTATTGGTAGTTATCAGTATGTTAACTAGCCAGACTAATAAGATGAGTTATGATGCCACAATAAAGTATTTTCTTAGATTGCTTGAGTTCACACCAGTTGTACAAACTCCAATATACCAATCGACTACAATATACAAACGCTAACACAATCTGAAATCCGAAAATAATATGGTAATATACGTATATGGGTTGAGATACTACAATGCAGTTGGTCATGCACAAGCAGGTGCTCTGTAATCAAAGAGGTTAAATATTGTCCATTCATCTCTAGTACATCAGAGTCATCATGGGGATAGTGAATGAAATATATGATCGATTAGTGTTGTTTATACGAAATAGATAGTTACCGATTATAATAAGTACTAAACAAGTAACAGAATATAAATGTTTCTTTTCCAGTTCATTGATTCAGGATATAGTTGGTGATGTTTGTAGTAGGGAAAATTTAATGTTCATTGAGGATTTGATGTCAATAGTGAACAGTGCTTTTAAATTGCAGTATTATTCATAATATGTTTTGAAATAAAAATAAAATATTGTAAAAAAATTATTTTAATTAGTAGAATAATTATATTAATGTTGAGAAAATGACTCTAGCTATTCCTTTGGTAACACTTGTACACTGCCTATTTCTATTATCAAACTGTCATAGAGTGATCATATCTACTAGAGGACAACTGAGCATGAACAATAACTACTAGGGTCGCTGCCCTTTGTTACGAGCTATCTAAACTGTGTACATGTCATGCATATTGTACCTCTTTCTTCTAGTAGCCATTTCTATATATCACTAAGACTATTCTTATACTCATTTACGCTGCGTTATACCAGCCCACCTTTCATTTGTATGTGTTATTAGGGCTACCTGTTACACAAAGAAATGTTATGTAACCTTTTATATAAAAGCTGGCTGAAGCTCTCTCCTACTCAGAGTAGTAGGAAGAGCCAAGGCAGAAGCATAAGGAATAAAGAACTACTCTCCACACAGCCTTCACTTATTATTGCACCGACTGAAGACTTGCAATAAATTACAGATCAAGCATCGCAGTTTACGTGAAGCAACTAGCGTACACAAAATAAATACAAGCCTGCAGGAGTGCTGGCCTGCCACTCAGAGCTGTCAGTCAGGTTGACCTATTAGTAGCCAGGCCTGGTCGGAGCATGCCCAGCCAACACTACTGATTTGTAGTCCAGCACACAGCCTGCTACCAGTCAGTCTTTAGTAGTCCGCAACCTAGCCTGAGGACCAGTGCAGGTGAAAGCTATCACAGAACTACGGCAATTAGACGCCACCCAAAAATCCTGCACATTAATTCGAGATAAGAATTAAAACTACTTGGCAGCTTGTGAACAAATATTGATATATTCGGTTTTGATGCTTTCTAATTACTCATAGCAATTTAATTCATTGGAGTTGCCTCCCGATTATGCTAACATCTTGAGTGTTCCCATGCTTAGGCTATTCTATAGTTACCTCTATTCTTCTGTAGTAGTGATGGTTAGAAGCGCGCACTAAGTTGTCATTGCTATGGCGGGAGATTGATAGCAAATAGAATTGTAGTCTTGCTAGATTGCCAGCGGTCATCAAATGAAAATTATGTTGCTCTAGCTAGTTGTACATTCACATACAACACATGATTTAAGATCTGCCCTTTTATGTTGCAGACCTAGATGAACAAAGACGTGTACCATCAAGCCCTTATCACAGACTGTAGGTGCTCCAAGTAGGTTGTGGTCTGCCAGAGAGGCCCAGAATCACTTTCTATCTGTCTGTTTGAGGAGCGACGTATTGACGTATTTCACTCCTACATCCAAGAAGGAGAGAGCACTGAAGCTTTCCTTTTCTATTAAAAAGGTGTTTACTTGTCTAGTGTTTATTATTAATTGTTGTCTTTCCCTGCTCATTATGTAATCCCTAGTAACTACTAATCATGTAGATAATAATATACTTATGTGTAGTTTATTATGTAAAATAATAATAACAATAATATTTTGAAATAGTAATACATCTAATTAATATCTTCTTGACAACGATAGCAAATGCTTAGGTAGACTAATATCATTTATTAATGTACAGTGTACATGTACAGCAGCAATGTAACTACTACAGCTAACTTGTTCTCTTGCATGCTAAGCAATGTAACTACTACAGCTAACTTGTTCTCTTGCATGCTAAGCAATGTAACTACTACAGCTAACTTGTTCTCTTGCATGCTAAGCAATGTAACTACTACAGCTAACTTGTTCTCTTGCATGCTAAGCAATGTAACTACTACAGCTAACTTGTTCTCTTGCATGCTAAGCAATGTAACTACTACAGCTAACTTGTTCTCTTGCATGCTAAGCAATGTAACTACTACAGATAACTTGTTCTCTTGCATGCTAAGCAATGTTACTACTACAGCTAACTTGTTCTCTTGCATGCTAAGCAATGTAACTACTACAGATAACTTGTTCTCTTGCATGCTAAGCAATGTAACTACTACAACTAACTTGTTCTCTTGCATGCTAAGCAATGTAACTACTACAGCTAACTTATTCTCTTGCATGCTAAGCAATGTAACTACTACAGCTAACTTGTTCTCTTGCATGCTAAGCAATGTAGCTACTACAGCTAACTTGTTCTCTTGCATGCTAAGCAATGTAGCTACTACAGCCAACTTGTTCTCTTGCATGCTAAGCAATGTAACTACTACAACTAACTTGTTCTCTTGCATGCTAAGCAATGTAGCTACTACAGCCAACCTGTTCTCTTGCATGCTAAGCAATGTAACTACTACAGCCAACCTGTTCTCTTGCATGCTAAGCGATTTAACTAATGATATGATGAAACATAGCTGGTGCTATTAATTACGATGATAATTATTATTTTGTTATAGTTATATAATTGCTGTTGTAGATATATTCTCCGTTGGTCATCGGCTTTCCTCTTGTCATCCAGTTGCTGTCTGGCCTTCGTCTGAGTTGACTGATTGTTGCATTTGCTATCAAATCTGTTCTATTGGTGAAATACAAATAACATCTAGAAACCCCACCTTCACCTTGATTTGCATTGCACAATCAATCATACACACACCTTCACATACCATCCATATACTACCATTGGATCAATAACAACAAACCAACCATTTCAGTCGTATCAATATCTCAAAAACTAATCGATTGTTACTCAACACTACTCAATTGTAAGCTTATAACTAATAAACTACTCAATTGTAACCTTATAACTAGTAAACTACTCAATTGTAAGCTTATAACTAGTAAACTACTCAATTGTAAGCTTATAACTAGTAAACTACTCAATTGTAAGCTTATAACTAGTAAACTACTCAATTGTAAGCTTATAACTAGTAAACTACTCAATTGTAAGCTTATAACTAGTAAACTACTCAATTGTAACCTTATAACTAGTAAACTACTCAATTGTAAGCTCATAACTAGTAAACTACTCAATTGTAAGCTTATAACTAGTAAACTACTCAATTGTAAGCTTATAACTAGTAAACTACTCAATTGTAAGCTTATAACTAGTAAACTACTCAATTGTAAGCTTATAACTAGTAAACTACTCAATTGTAAGCTTATAACTAGTAAACTACTCAATTGTAAGCTTATAACTAGTAAACTACTCAATTGTAAGCTTATAACTTGTAAACTACTCAATTGTAAGCTTATAACTAGTAAACTACTCAATTGTAAGCTTATAACTAGTAAACTACTCAATTGTAAGCTTATAACTAGTAAACTACTCAATTGTAAGCTTATAACTAGTAAACTACTCAATTGTAAGCTTATAATTATAACTTGTAAACTAATCAATTGTAAGCTTATAACTAGTAAACTACTCAATTGTAAGCTTATAATTATAACTTGTAAACTAATCATTTGTAAGCTTATAATTATAACTTGTAAACTAATCATTTGTTGATTAACAAAATTTCAAAATAGAAGTAAACCTTTAACTTGTGTTCATAATTTCCGTTCATCTCATTCAGATAGTGCTTTAATTGACAAAAAATGATGCTGGAAGGAAAAGGAAATAGATGATATCTATTCATCAACGTTTCAACTCGATCAAGTTTATCAAATGGGAATGGAAACAAAAAAAGAAGTGATCTGCTCATAGCTTAAACAAACTAAAATGTAAGTTTCAAACTCATAATAGACCTAAAACTATGAACATGCCAACTTAAAATTTTGCACTTGAAACCCATAAGTTGGGAAAGTGACACTTTATAGTGAACAAAGGATATATGTTTGACTTTTTATTTCTACAGGAAAAGGCTTTTTGCTTATTTCTTTCGTAAAAAGCAAAATCTTCATTAATTGATTTTTCGAAGGAAAAATTTGGGATTTTTGATTGATACATGAAATTAAACAAATTTTATTAGTAACAATGGAGGTAAACAAAACTCATAGCATCATAAACTTTAAAGCAAAGTCCACCTTATAACCTTTCATAATCCCTTATCACTGTTGTTCCTAGGCCATTCTCTTATCCAAACAACTACTTTTTTGTCACATCATTTATCTCTTTTGCCACTACATTTATTTCTATTTTTTGGTAGGTGAGACAAAACAAGGTTGTATGACCTTTTTTGGTAGGTGAGACAAAACAAGGTTGTATGACCTTTTTTGGTAGGTGAGACAAACAAGGTTGTATGACCTTTTTTGGTAGGTGAAACAAAACAAGGTTGTATGACCTTTTTTGGTAGGTGAGACAAAACAAGGTTGTATGACCCCGCTCCATACTTTTCAGTACCAGGTCTAGTTTGATACGCCATCAACGTGATGTTCATAGACAAAAGCTTGGCAAGGGCAAAAACAAACACGATATTTTCAAATTGTATAAATGCAACATCTGCTTTAAAGATTTTACAAGATGAGATGATTTCAAACAACTCCAAATCTCTCACACGAATCAAAAAAAAATTAAGAGCCTGTAAAGTGGAAATGCTGTCGTTGTGCTCACACAGTTACCAAAATTTTTTTGTTACAATGAAACATGTGTATTCACATTGGTGGTCTTTATAAACAGTACAAAGATTATAATCATATAAAAGTTGTTGCCAACGAGAGAACTTTGGAGGGTAGCTGGTTAATGAGGTTTTACTATTTTTTAATCGCAATATTGTAATGGAAATGCACAGCGTTGCCATCAATCCGCAGCCGGTACTACACCTATTTGATCAACTTATTTAATCAACTATGTTATTCAAGACTCTATACGCTTGAGCAGGAAAGACATTCCCCGCCTTATTGTTATTCATATCTTGGCATGAGTCCCATGCTGCTTTGTTTACGCCTGATTAGCCAATCATATATTTATACACTTCTGTGATTTCGTTGCTAATTTATAAGCACTTGCTTGTAGCCCAGCTGGGCAGTTTTTAGTTAGAGTTACTAGTTAGTAGTAGTGCGCCTACATTGTATTGTAAGAGACTGCCTAGGACTTGTGCGTGCTTAGCGTTAGCAAGACAGCTGAGAGAGGTTCAGACTACAACAGAGAAGGTCCCAACAAGTGTACAGAAGACGCTTGGACTCTCGTAGGAATCCCCAGCTAGAGACTATACCAGAAGACGCCTACCTACCAGTACAGACAACAATATTATAGAGACATTACTATCACTTTTGCAATCACACCTAGTAGCAATTCTGTGCGTATTAGACGAAGTGGAGAATAAAGTCTTTGCTTGCACTTTCAACCTATTGGGATTTGTTTGGCTGGTTGCCAACTACCGTTGTGTCTGCTGATAAGCAGCATCCTGTCTCTTCTCATACAGAGAGACATTCAAGCCTTGCACTCTGTAGCCACAGCTACCACTAAAGCACAGAGTTAGGCACAATCATAAAGCATCTTGCAGTACCTGTGACAGTATTCCTCTCATTACACGGGGAAAACCGTTACAATATATTTTTAATGTAGTACCTTTTTCGCATTAAGTTATTGAAACTGGCTATTATCAGTGTTACAATAGACACTACAGCCTGTGACTTTATTTTACTATTCAAAATATGATACGCAACTAATCTTTACTTTATTACCCCACAAGTAGTAGTCACATCAATGTATAAAGTAATGCTCTCCACCTCGATTCTGGCAAAAACGCAAACAGGTATCAACTCCTACAATGCTCTTGCAGCAGTAAGCCAGTGTAAAAATTCCATGTGTCATCATTAATTGGAATGAAGATGGGCCATGAGTATCAAAAGGCAGGAGGCTCATATTCCAACAGCGGTCTAAGTTGGGGATCAAACTGTCATGCTATCTGCGGCATGAACCCCAAAAAGGTTATTCATAAACATACAGAGATTTTCTCCCACTGGACTAAAAGAATCCATGTGCCAGGAATCGGGAGAAGAAAAAAGTATCAAAAGCCATCCATGTGCCAACACTTGTCTAGACTGGCGATCAAATCCTTGGAATAAACCTCAAAATGAGTAGGTGAAATAATGAACCTCAACAAATTATCACAAAAGTTACTTGAGATCTCCTAATATAAAAAAAAATCATGAGTCAGGGATGGGAGTGGCGATAAAAAAACTGACAAGAAATGATGTGTCAACTAGGGGTAGAAAAGAGGCTGACAAGAAATGATATGTCAACTATGGGTAGAAGTGAGGCTGACAAGAAATGATGTGTCAACTAGGGGTAGAAGTGAGGCTGACAAGAAATGATGTGTCAACTGGGGGTAGAAGTGAGGCTGACAAGAAATGATGTGTCAACTGGGAGTAGAAGTGAGGCTGACAAGAAATGATGTGTCAACTGGGGGTAGAATTGAGGCACAACTGTTGGCTCTACCTCAAAAACGTATCATGTTTTTTACTTGAGATCTGCTCCTTCTACACTACTATTACGCTATAAAGAAGAAATTTTCTACTTTTGTTCCCAGCAGTGTCTACGTTCGTTCTCGGCGATAAATATCGTTTCGACTTTCTTTCCAGATGTGGTCTACTTTGGGAAAAAACTATAACTTTTTCTATTCCTGGAATGAAAGTAGTTTATGTCGCCAGAAATGAATGTCAACACTTCCGAGAATGAACATCGAATTTTTCTTCCCTGTAACATAACTGACCTTCATTCCAGGATGTGTCTTTGTTCATTCCAGCTATGTTCACATTCATTCCTGTCGATGTTCATTCCTGTTTACGTTCGTTCCAAATTCCTAGTAAAGCACAAGTCGAGCTCCATTTACCAGCTAATTTATTAACAGACAACTGCGAGCTTTTATTCTCGACAGACAGACAAACAGACAGGTGTCTTACTGACAATAGACAGATGTCTTACTGACGGCAGACAGGTGTCTTACTGACGACAGACAGGTGTCTTACTGACGACAGACAGGTGTCTTACTGAGGACAGACAGGTATCTTACTGACGACAGACAGGTGTCTTACTGATGACAGACAGGTGTCTTACTGACGACAACAAAAATATTTGAAAAAAAAGAATCACAGCTGTGTGGTGCAGCTGAAATGCGGCCTTTGATTGGCTGATGCTATATTGTATTCAAAAGAACCAGTTCACCATGCAACAAACAACATGTTATTCCAAAGCATGACACGTAGAATTCAACAAGCCACAAAGCACCGGCACTGACATAAATCGGGGTTAGGTTTGAGGCGAGCTCCACGCAATATGCAGGCATCCTGAGTGCAACTTTCTCACATATTCTGGCCTGGTACCAGATCAGAGCATCAGCTTATCTGCAGAGGACCTAAAAAACGCAAGAAGCGGCTACTTGCACATATACGACCAATGCACCAACTGCAGGATCTCAGGCTGTCCTAACATACTTAATTACGTACCCACACTAGTATAAATACAGAGGTTTGGCCTACATTCATTCTCTTTCGTTTACTTATATCTCACAGACATGTGCTGATAGGAAGAGCCGATTGCAACCGGTGTCAGGTGTCTTAAAACTTTATACTATCTTTACGTATAACCCGTTGCAGTCTTTGTATAAGTAAACCATCTATTATACATTCCGAAACATCAGAGCCAAATACACACCCGTAGGAACTCACACTTCTTTTCCTTATATTATCATTAGCCATATTGTTATCGTTATTTCATTGTTTTACGCTGTAAGATGCCCATAGACCATTCGATCCTGCTATTGTTTTAAGGGTATCTCCTCTATAACAACAACCAAAATCGGGCAAAAATAACATGACAAGGACAAAATATTAAATCGATCATTTCTCAGCCACATCAAATGATAAAAAGAAATGTAATATGCTTGTCCAGATGTCAAGCATGAAAATATCTACCCTTTAATGTAACTAATTAATATCTTCATACAGCACAAACGAATTCTCTTACAATAGAAAACGACAAAAACAAATTTCATTTTAGAAAAAATATGGAACAAATGTCACATGATTGCTGGCTCTGGTTTGTCTCCGCCAGTTAAATCATTGTTAACTGGTGGTAGGTGTCACTTTTGATAGTCGAGCATCTGGTTGTGTTGAAATAGTATCACTGGGCAACAGAAGCTTCCTGAGGGCTCACTTTACTAGCGGTCAGCTAGCCATTTCTCACATTTTATTGTCAGGCAAACTACGTCACGGTGACGTACACTGATTGGTTGCGTTTATCCATTGTTGCATTTCAATTATGATTTCCACTAGATCAATGAATGACCCTTTTGCCTGCTCACGAGTTGTCATGCCTTGAACTATCAAACGCTGCTTTTGATAGTTCAAGGCATGACAACTCCTGAGCAGGCAAAAGGGTCATTCTTGATCTAGATTTCCAACATAGAATGAATTATCTCCCCCCCTGATTTCAACTACTGAAACATTTCTTTCAACGATTTTGACTACTTTCACATTGCCGCAGTACTAGCTAATGTAGTAGTTGTCTTCTCTATGGTAGAGTAAATGATAGCCAAGCTTTTGCAATGGATTGTAGACGGGTGCTTGTACTTGGTTGCCTGTTAACTTTATTCTTAACCCTCTTGGCGGTTTCCTCTATGGTTCTTACCATAGAATGAGATACCCCTAATAAATCCCAAAGAGGGTACGCTCTTTGTAAATCCTATAGGTCCTAACTACTAGTTTATTTGATAATGAGTGATTGATAATAAAATTTAATAAAAGTAGTGCAATAAAACAAAACAATAGGTCCTGGTACTTTGTAGTCTCTTCACATGCTACATTATTCTTATTATAATATTATTTAGTCATCATATTGATTATTTTAAACTTTTAATAACAATTATTATAACAACAACAATAATTATAATAATAATAATTATAAATAATTAATAAATAAATAGTAGTAATAATAATTAATTAATAAAATGATAATAATGATAAAATAATAGAAATATTATTATTATTTGTTGTTGTAAATGATGATAATAATAATTAATAAATATTATCATCATCATGTACAATAATAATATTGTTATATTATTATTAATTTATATTAAATATTACGGACTATTATTATTATTATTAATTATATAATATATTATATTGTGAAGGACGGCGCCATCTTGCTGACATTGCTATTGACAGTTCTATGCTAACGTTGCCATCGACAGTTCTATGCTAACACTCACCTATGCTACATCTGTTTAGTTCTATGCATGCACTTTATAGCCGACAGCTCTATTATGCACCTTTTCTTATACATTATCATTTTAGCTAGTCATGCATTTACTCAAGACACACCTACTGTATTTGTATTGGTACACTCCAGCCAATTGTTTGTGCTAGGTGTGGCTTCTTTTATTTACTCATTTTATGTTATGTAACCAAGTATATAAATATGGATGTCATTGATAATAAAGTCAGAGTCAGCTTGCACACTCTCAGAAGTTTCTTTGTTCTATAACAATAACTTCAACTGCGCTAGTACATTCTCGTACAACAAAAGCTCTATTACTCGAGTAGTAATAAATAAGCAGATCAACCCGAACCTCTGCTGGCCGAACTTAGCTCTGACTAGTTCGCCCTTCAAAGATTGGCCTCTGCCTTGCATACTGAAATAGCTAACGCAACCGACAGCTAGACAGTAAACTAGGATGGTCATGCACCACTCCCAAGAATACTAGTAGACCTGTGGGCGGGTTGTATTGCTCAAGCGATAGACACAGATTGCCATCACAGTTCGGGAGGTTGTGCAGGTAGGCCGAGCTACCAACTCACACCCCCACAGTGAAATCCTGCACAATATTACTATTATTGTTGGGGACGCCATCGATCATAGCAATTGTAACGATACAATAACAATCTTATCAATATCATTTCTAGCTAACAATTCTATGTCACATCATCATACATTATTTTTGCCTGTAAATATTATTGTACACATGTGGGTGTTCAACCAACCATACCACTAGGGACCACCCACGAGACGTTCTATTAGTCAGTTCTAGCCAATCAACCAGGCCAGGTGTGGCCTGCCTTTGTTACATTTTTTTATATTTTACTAAGTCCTTTGTAAGCATATTGTATAAATATTTGTGCAGATACATAATAAAATCAGAGTTAACCTGACTCTCACTTGCTGCTGATGACTCTCACCTCGCACAGATAAAAGATAACCAAACTCAAATGCAAGCCAACAACTTGGTTGAGTTAACTGATCAGTGCGGGCAACCTTTAGCATACAGTGAATTGTCACATCGACCTTCACTTCACACGGTCGTGACCTACGATGCTAGATCTTGTTCCTCTGATAAGTTCGGCGATTCACAGATAACCTTTTTGGCCAGAAAATCAGTGTAAAGTGCGGTAGTTGATTCGACTCCACACTGTGTATCGCTTGCGAGCCTACACCACTGCAAATTTCGACCGCAAGGTGCATCTGCCGACCTGTTGCCTACAAAACATAAAAACAACCAGCTAGAAACTGCACCGAACAAGCCACATTGTGGGGAACTGTACAGGTGGAAGGCTACCACAGTTCGACCCCAAATTCCTGTACATTATTATTATTTATTATCTAATGACGAATGATGATGATGATTTGAATTAATGTATTGTGGAGGACGGCAACTCACTCATCATTACAAACAGTTCTATGTATACGTTCTATGTACCAAGCAATCAAGCATAACTACACACATGCCTACCTTTTTACTAAAAAACCAACCGCTGCTACTGTTGAAGATTAACTGTTGTGAGTTCAGTTTGTGAGCAAGCTGACAGCCATATATTATTATCATGTTACAGACTGCACTGAAAAGAAAAAGGAAGCGCCCAACGGGCATGCTTAGAAAGTGCCATAGCTATTCCACTTTCGCATTGTGTAAAATAAACTAAAGAAAACAAAACTATTACATCCCCCTTTTCATGGAATCAAAATACAAACAAAGATAAGTTCAGGTATCACAAAAAATAACCAGTAAAAATGAAAGTTTGTAATTAACAAAAATATGAGTAAGATTTATATAACAACTAGACAACACACGAAACAGAACATTTTACTCTCTAATTTCATGACTCACAAGTATGAATATATATCTATATTACACACTGGCAAATGTATAGTTAATTGAATGTTACTGGCGCGGGACCCAAGAGTACATGTATTAGCAACAGGTATATCAGCGGGAATGCTAGGTGAAGGCACAAGCTTGATATCTCTAGGGTTCGAATTACCAGAAAGGGGTGGGCAAGCAATTGATGCTGATTTTTTTTGTTAGAGCCGCGAAATCTGCGGATATCTTTACGATTACGTCTGATTTTGCAGAATTGCGAACCAATCTCACAGCTCCTGTCTCCTACTAAATGTTCAACTCTACCAGGTTTCCACTCGCCATTTGCTGTCTTGAAATACACCGATTGACCAGAATGAAGAGGTACTTTCTCTGGGCCTGCATGCCTATCATGATAATGTTTATTGAAGGTTTTTGTACACGCTATTTTGCTCCTAACTAGCTCCAGATCATACCCAGTAACTTTATACTTATCAATGGAGACTGGCATAGCATCTCCCGGCAGTCTACCCTGAAGTAGCTCAGCAGGTGATGGTAGACCATACGCAACAGGTGTGTTCCGAAGTACAACAAGACCTCTATGCCAATCGGAACCCTCATCTTCGCATTTTGTCATCATAGATTTTATTGTGGCTATAGTCCTTTCAGCTTGGCCATTACCTGATGGATGCAATGGAGAACTGGTCTGATGGTGAATTTGATATTCAGAGCAAAAGTTCTGGAATTCTGCACTAGAGAACTGATGGCCGTTATCAGACACTATTACATCACTTGAGCCAAAATCTGCAAATATCTCTCTCAGACATTGAATGACAACGCTGCTACTAGTACTCTTGGACAACTGCCTAACAACAGGCCACTTCGTCAAGTAATCAATCAATAATAGATAGTCTTTTCCATTTAGATGAAACAAATCTACCCCAATCATTTCAAATGGTGTGTCAGGTACAGGAAAAGGAATCAATGGCTCCTTGGCTTCATTCTTTTCTGATTTGAGACAAGAAGAACACGATTGGCATTTGTCCTCAATACGTCTTCTTAAGCCTGGCTAGAACACAGACTGCATGGCTTTCTGCAAAGTTTTTGATACACCTTGATGGGCTTCATGAAGTTGATTAACCACATCCCACGAAATGTAATAGGAATTACCAATCTGTCACCATAGAACAATAGACCATTTACCTCACTGAGGCTACTATGCAAGTTCCGAAAAGGCAATGCTCGACTGCCACATATTTTTTTATGAGATGGCCAACCATTTCTCACGTACTCAAGAACAACTTGCAGCTCCTCGTCCTCTAATGTAGCATTTTGATATTTCATCATGATGTCATTGCTACGAATGACCACTGAACACACGGATTTGAGAGGATCGATACAAGATCATCATGTTGATCTGTGTCTTTGGGGCATGATCTGGATGAAGTATCAGCCAACACCATCAACTTTCCAGGCTTATACTCCAACTCAATAGGATATGCCAACAGCTTTATACGCATTGCAGCTAATCGAGGAGACAGACTGTTCACATCTTTGCTCATCAACCCAACTAATGGAAGATGGTCGGTCTCAACCACCACACGTTTCTGCCCCATGCAATAATATTTGAACCTGTCACACACGAAAACCACAGCTAACAGCTCCTCAATTTGGCTATACCCGAATTGACAGTCTATCAATGATTTCGCAGCAAACTCCAGTGGCCTACCATCTTCAAGGACCGTTGCACCAATACTATGAGAAGAGGCATCAGCACTCAGCCTGACCTCAGCACCAGAATAATATGACAGGGTGGGCGCATCAACAATTAAAGAACGAATCAATTCAAAAGCATTGGCTTGATCGTTACCCCATAAGAACTGAACATCTTTTTTACACAAATCTCTCAGAGGCTTAGCATTTTCACTTAGATTGGGTATAAATTTCGCCAAGTAATTGACAAAACCTACAAATCTCTGTACACCAGGCTTGTCCTCAGGGGCAGCCATGTTCTTGATAGCCTCAACCTTGGAATGACTAGGGCGAATGCCATCAGAAGACAGCTCATGCCCTAAATAACTGAGAGAATTCTTACATATTACAGCCTTGTCAGGATTTAATGTGAGACCAACTTTTCTACATCGGTCTAGGACAGCTCTCAAACGATTATCATGCTCCTCTTTAGTTGGGGCGTGAACTAGGATGTCATCAATATACAATTCTACTCCAGGTAAATCTGCAAAATTATCAACTATAGTCTGATGAAATATTTCACTAGCATTGCATATTCCCATTCCAAGTCTTACATAGCGAAATTCACCATAAGGAGTCACGAAACTCAGGAGCCTAGATGATTCTTCATCTAATGGAATTTGGTGGAATGAAGATTTTGCATCAAGGGTGGAATAATATTTCGAGCCTGACAATCTTGAAAATATCTCGGTTGTTGTTGGAATTGCACGTGGAGCTCTCACAAGTTGACGGTTCAGATACTGTGGATCCAATACAAGCCTAAGATCACCTGTAGGTTTGTGAACTAGTACAAGAGGAGACAACCACTGTGTAGGTGATGTATCTTTGACTATGACCCCTTGACTCACAGGGTTATCGAGCTCCCTCTTCAACTTCTGTTTTAGCTTATGTGGTACTACATGTGGCGGTACTGCTCTAGGGTTAGTATCATCTTTCAATTCTAGAGATATTGGTTCACCAACCTTGCCAAGCCCAGTAAATACATCATTGTACTCACCACCAAGCATTTTATCAACCTGATTAATGACTCTAACATTTGGTAACAGACCTAAATCTTTTATAGCTGGTATCCCAAGTAACACTTGGTTTTCATCAGGTGTGATATAGAACTTGACTGTAGCTGATTTACCACTTTGCAGTGAAACATTCAATTTTACCCGACCAATGACAGTGATTTCTTTGTTTCCGTATCCTGTAAGCCTAGTGGAGGTTCTAGACACTTTCTCACCTCTCAACTGTGTAAACTGAGAAATGGACATTGTACTAACTTGGGCACCAGTGTCTACCTTCGTCTCTACACTGTTCCCTTAAATGTTTAAAGTGAGCAACCTCTTGTTTTTTTCAAAAACCCCATTATCAGCACATTTGTCAATTGTGTTTACATGAAAGGATACACTTTCATCTGTACTTTCATCTGATCGGTCAGCATATTCAACATATGTAACTTTCTTCTGATATGGTTTTCCTTTCGTTTTCAGTTGCATTTCAGGACGTTTCCTTCTAAAATGCCCTTTATGAGAGCAGTTATTGCATAATTTGTTATAAGCAGGACGACTTTTTACGTGATCGAATCCACAGATTGAACAATCTGTGATCATCGGAGAACCAGACCCAGCCTGACCAACGCTATTTCTACATCTATAGGGATAACTGGTTTGTTGCACTAACTGCTCTGAGTGTGGGTTGTCAAGTTCTGCCTTTTGGTTCTTTGTAATGATCTCTTTTTTGCGCATTTGTTGTTTTATCTGTTTTAGAGTAATATCTGCATGAAGCTGTAACTCTCTACTTAGCTCCTTGTCCCTCATTCCAGACAACAGTTTTGTGCGCATCATATCATCTCTATGATTTTGATCCCAGTTACTACACTTTGCAGCCATTTCATGTATATTCCGGATAAACTGCTCATTACTTTCATCTGATAACTGAACTCGAGAGCCAAGTAGAACGGCGTAGTGTAGGTGATTATCACGAGGTGTAGAATAATTGTCCAGAGCTTTTATTGTCCTGTTGAACAATGTTTCATCAGCGTCTTCCGCTTCTATATTATTAACAACATCAGCAAGACGGGGTGGACGCACTACTAGCTGACCATAAATACTTTCCGCCTCTTCACCCATACAATAAAGGAGCATGTCTACTTGCCCCTGAGCATTTCTCTCACTCAAACCTGAAGCACTACGATACCTCAGAAATCTACGCTTCCATTCAGGCCAGCTCTGGGGTGCAGAAAAATCCATCTCCTTTGGTGTAGAAACTTTAAAATCACCCATAGTTACAGTTAGTTAATAAGTTATAGTAGTAGTAGTAGTAGTAATCCTTGACCAATCAACAATAATAATAATAAATGTATGTACTACTACTAGGCAAGCCAACTAGTAGTATAGTAGACAGAAAATGATAAATCACCAGACATTTGTCTGAACTGCCTACGATGCCATGTTGAAGATTATTTGTTGTGAGTTTGTGAACAAGCTGACAGCCATATAATATAATGTTACAGACCGCACTGAACAGAAAAAGAAAGCGCCCAACGGGCATGCTTAGAAAGTGCCATAGCTATTCCACTTTCGCATTATGTAAAATAAACTAAAGAAAACAGAACTAATACAGCTACTGGGCGGTACACCTATATATATATACTTTTGCATGCTCACACCTATTTGTTGCCATACTAGCCAACCACTACTGATGGGCGGTATTTTCCATTGTGTATCCTATTATCATTATGTGCCTATTGTTTACCTTTTGTATAAATATCTGTGTTTGCCATAATAAAATCAGAGTTAATCCATACACTCTCAGAGTTCAATTGTTCTCACACAATACACTCATTGCGCACCTTACCACAGAAAGTACCAATTATAGCCGCAGCTATAAATGTACTAGGTGGAACTCATAAGCAGCATATACTAGACAGAATAACCATCGGCTGTTTGGCCTACTGAGCAGCTGTTCGGCCTCGGCTGTTGTCAACCCAAGTATAAGCTGACAGTTCGGCCCACTTCAGCAATGATCATAGATTGTTGACAGTGGAACACGCCGAACGGGAGTCAGTGGTGACTTGCAGTCAACAGAGCGGGCCAACACAGTCTGACAGGAGGGTGTACAGGTGATCAAGGACGGATACACAGTGAAATCCTGTACAGTATTATTAATAATTTAATATGACAACAACCAATGAATTTGTTTTATCAATTTGGCCTATTATTATTCATTGATAATAAATCAGAGGTGGGAATAAGTCGGACTAAGTCAAGTCGTCTTAGAGTCAAGTCATAGTTTGACTTCACTTAGTTGAGCAGTGACTTGACTCTGATTTGGTGCCTCATCTGACTTGACTTGAAAAGTTTCATGACTTGACTATCAGGCTTTATAATACATATGACTTTATTAAAGTCATCATAAAGTCAATCTCACAGAGCTGTCTGCTCCCACCACAATTTCCTAGCATAACAACACAATACCCGGATGTCATTGCTGTTTGTATTTCCTGTTTGGTTATCGGAACCAGAGGTGTTAATTAGTGAGCAACTTTATATTTGTATCAATTATTATTTGTATTATTTTGTTCCACTTCTCCGCCAGTTAGTATTGTATTTGACTGAGCTAGCATTTCAATACTGTAATTGTCAAGTACAGATATTAGACACGGCGATACCCTTTTTATAAGCCGGCAGAATATTTGTATCAATTAGTATTTGTATTATTTTGTTACATTTCTTTGCCAGTTAGTATTGTATATGACTGAGCTAGCATTCCAATACTATAATTGTAAAATATTTATATTAGACATCACGGTACTCTTTTTTGAACCAGTAGAATGTTGTACCGAATAAAATATTCTGTTTATAGTGCAAGCAATAGACACTTGTAATAAGTTACGCAATTATGATTGGTCTGAGATTTTTAAGAGTGTATCTGACCTTTGACTAGCTATTGGGTGACCGCTTGCTATAGACTAGTGATGGCACTCAAGCCCTGAATCAGGTCCAATACAATATATGCGCATACGAAATTGATATCGACGGTTATCGTTTTCGCATGAAAACCTTTGAAAACACCGTATTATGGAAAGTCTGCCATATAAATGCTTATCACTTATCATATTTGACCATTTTGTCCCTCAATAGCTAGCGATAGTTGACTGACAGTTGGTCAATAGCAGATACTATATTGATTACCGATAGTTGCGCCACCAATAATACCAATTATACCAGTGGAAAACTACTGTTACTGACTAGTGTAAGGGGCCAGAGTTTGTGGACTCAAATTAGGTTTTTAGGCGTGTTTGGTCCATATCTGACCTCCATTTAAAACCAGGACCATTCTCTCGCTGTGTTTTGGCCTCTTTTCATCATGATTTTGCAAAAAAAATGAGGCTATACTGCAAAGTCATTGACAATGAATATGATCCAATATTTTGTAGAATTATCTTGTTGTTGGGTTGACTATATCACTGATAATAGGCGGTGTTTGGTTAGGGAGTTCTTTTTGGCCCAGACTAAATTCAAATGTTGGGCCGATAGGTGAGGTGCTTGCCGTGCGATTGCGGACTAGGAAATGATAGTAGTAAGAAATCGCACTCTCAAAGGGAGGGGCACTGGCATCTATCCCTCCTGCGATAGGCACACAGAGATAATCCGTTATGTACCTTTCTGGAATTCCGACATCGGAAGAACAGGAAATTTGCATTGCGGGAATGATGTTTTCATGCCATATTGCCTTTCAAATCAGTATTATTTATCATTAAAATGCCTTTTGCCATCTAAATTACCCTACTCTGAAATCGGCTCGGCGAGCTGATCCCAATGTCTTTGATAATGCTCTACGACCAATACACTACGAGATATTGCAAATGACGATATTTGACTTGTAAGTCATTTGAGTCAGACTTGACTTGAAATTTTTCATGACTCAACTCGACTTAACAATGTTTGTGACTTGATTTGACTTAGCTGAACGTCAGAATGGTTGCAACTTGACTTGACTCACAAAGTTCATGACTTGACTTTAAAGTCATTTTCTCCTTCCCTGTAATAAATTATTATCAATGAATAATAGGCCAAATAATAATAGTATTATATTATTATTATTATTATTCGGGAAGTAAATTTCACAACCTGACGGTTGGTGTAAAGTGAGCCCGGGTCCTAGCTAAGGGCCAAAGGGTTATCACTATTCCGTTTTACAGCAGAGCCTTTCGTAGAATCTGGGCCGTACCCAACAGGGCAGTCTTTTGAATTGTTTCAAATGATAGCTGTACTCCAATCTCAGCCATGTAAGATATCAAACGGCTGGATATTGTCCCAAGTGCTCCTATCACTATCGGTATCACCTTAGGTTTCACTTTCCACAGTCCAATCTCAAATGCTAGATCTTTATACTTATCAATCTTCTCCTCTTCTTTCTTTATCACTCTTGTGTCCCCAGGTATTGCTATATCTATAATCTGACATTCGCTGGTCTCTTTATTTTCTAATATGAGGTCCGGTCTTCGCGCTTCTATCACTTTATCTGTCTGAACGTTAAAGTCCCATAGCAGTTTTACTTTCTCGTTTTCCATAACTGGCTCAGCTCTATGATCATACCATTTCTCTGTGTGTGGTAAACCGTGCTTTTTGCATATGCTCCAATGCACAGCTGCAGCTACTTTGTCATGTCGGTGTTTGTATTCTGTTTGTGCGATTTTAGGGCACTCACTGACTAAGTGACTTATCGTCTCATCCCGGGTCTTACACAGTCTGCACTTTGCGTCATCCGAACTCTTTTCTATCCTGGCCTTCCTGTAATTCGTCCTCAGTGCCTGATCTTGAGCGGCGACAATTAAGCTCTCCATTTCTCTTTTCAAGCTCCCTCGTGTCATCCATTTCCACGTTTCTACTGCCTTGTGTTCTTTCGTTTGTCTGATGTATTGTCCATTCATCGGTTTCTCAACCCATTCATCTATACGTGTTATTATTATTATTATTATTATTATTATTATTATTATTATTATTATTATTATTATTATTATTATTATTATTATTATTATTATTGATACATATGATCATGAAGGGGGAGGGGATGGGTAGCGTAGCTATTGTTCTTTATTATAATAATAATCTACCGATTATTATGGGTGTGTGATTTTGAACAAAATGTTGGTGGACAATAATATATATAATAAATAATAGTAGCATGATGTTGTTATTACAATACAATATATATATGTATAAAGGTAAGATGTTACTTACCTTTCACACAAAGACACACCTGACAGTCTATGACTGGCTCACTGCACACAAGACGGGCCATGTGTGCATAACTTTTCAGCGGGCAGTCTGTAAGTAGGAAGCTGAGCATTGAAAGCTCATTCTTATTTATGGTGTTCCTGTGGGGAGTTGTTGTAATTGGTGGTTGATGACGTGGGTTGTTCTAATCCTGGGTGTAGACTAGGATCCGTAATAATGTTATTCCTTTTCTCTACGTGAGTATATATTGTTTCTTTTCCTGGAACCCCAAGGCACCGGGAATGACGTTGCTGTGGTTAGCACAGGGTTGAACGGCAGTACTAATAATTTCCATCTTTAATGAGTTTTTGATCTAATTCTTCCACTTATGTCGGAAACCATGTAAGTCTGATTGACGCCTCTTTGTTATGGTATTTTTAGCTGTTGGTGTCTCACTAGGTTGAATTGTTGCTGTTGATATTCTAATTATAGGAGTATCAGCATTCCATTGAAGATTTGCTGCAATCTATAGTAGTCAATGATATCGTGCTGCCCTATGATCTTGCCAGCCTATTGGTATAATGTTTATTATAAACCATTTACATATAAAGATATAAAAACTGAAGTAATTGTAGCCCATTCTAAATGAAAACATAATTTTTTTTGATGCACACAATGAAGCTACCTACCACTGCAATGCAACGTTATGCATCACTGATTTCTTTTTAACATAGCAACAGCAAGACATAAAATCATCTGTTGTGAGACCTGAAATGAAGTAATTTTTCTTGAACTGAATGTAATTTCCAAGACTCATTTTTTCAGCAACTATCAGTGTGAGGCAAACAAAATCTAAGAAAATTGTAACTGCAAGCTATCACTCGAAACAATGATATAGTTTTTAATGTCCGAAGCATGATTAAAAAAGCTTTCTGCATTAGTTGCATCATTGATATTTTTGGTTTATAGACCAACCTCGACAGGTCCTAGTATTGACAAGGGTTGGCTTAATGACCCATAAGTAACGGCTGCTTAATCCTTCCTAAGATCCTTGGTCAAAAAGGGCCAAAAGTCAGTATTTTCCAAAGTTTCTTTTGAAATTACATTGTTATTTCAAGTCATAAAATGTAGCCCTAGTAATTCATAGCCTCAAGAGTTGTCATTCAATGATTTTAAATTTTTGGATGACATCTTTACTATCCGAAATATCATTTTTTTTCCATTTTAATAGTATAGTTATCAGCTTTCAAAATGATTATTTCTTTTGGACTTTTTGTTGAATTGAAAATATTATGACACCTCAAATAATATTGTTATGAAATTATTGCGTGACTTTATATAAATTATAATAAAAGGATTTTAAGATGGATCTTTCATCCTGTTCTGGTTCCACCACACACTAACAGTAGAATGCTTAATAGAGGCAGCCTATGAAGAACTGCCATGAAGGAACAGGGTGGAATTAACACATTTAGCAGTACCTTGGTTCACGCCAGCCTACAGAGACACCTGCTGATAATACCGTCCCCACAATCAAAGATGTCATCAAGCCTGGGGATGATTGTTTACAAATTCAATACCAGTTAGCCACTGGATCCAGTGTACGTACAGAGGAGACTGAAAGGGGATATGTTGGACCAGAATACTGCACTAACTGCCTACAGATGGAAGACACACTAGCCAAGCTGTTCTAAACCATGGAACGCCTGAGTGAAGAGATCTCCACCTCAGATCAGAGCAAAGACCAAACCCACAATCCTCCACCCATTGGCACTGCAGAGGTTACCAGAAGGTCTGGCACACCCGATAAGAGTGCTGTATAGCTCCATGGAATATCCACTGTGTGTAAAAAAAAACACCTCAACAGACCCACAGAAAATAAGTAAGAAAGACTCTGCCAGCTAGACCTTGGCAAAAGGCAAAATGGACAGGCTCCCATGCAGCAACACCAAGAGAACAGCCCTTAAAAAACCCTCAACCGGTTCACTGAGTTGGACCAAAAAGAGGGTCATGAAGAGGAAAAGTCAGAGCCACCAGCACCGCCACAGGCACCTATGCCCAAACGAACAAAAGCCAGGAGAGTATGAGACATCCCGAGCCTGAGGGCTATACATCTGAACCAAGTAGAACTGCTTTACAAAACCATCTACTCCCTGCTTGGAAAGGTAAGACGAGCTATAAAATCTCGTCAAAGAAAGTCTTTCATCATTTCACTCCTACAGCACAGGAGAACCTCCAGGAGCATGATTTCCACCGATTGATGGCTGATAAAACCGGTCTTTTTATGGACTCCTCAGCATCACAGGGCGGGTATGCCACCTCCACTACTAAGATATATTTGTGGTTAGCCAGATCAACTAAGATGTAATCCTCGGTATGTCATTCCTGGCAAATCAGCAATGCCAGATTTGGTTCAAACGCCGAGCAATTGTAATAAAAGGGAAAGAGCTGAGCTGTACAGACCAATACGCACAGGAGTTAGTGTCTAAATTTGATGTTCAGAACAACAGAGGTTCCCCCACAAGCAGAGTATACAGTCCCATGCGCACTGACCAAAAAAGGTACATACCCTCAAGAGATCATAGAAATCATACAAGCTGGCATGCCCATTTCATCCAGCATAACACACCAGATGAGAAGAGACGGGTGCTGGTTCGATGCCTGAATCATACTCAGAGACCCTCAAGCTCCCAGCGGGGAAGATCATAGGAACCTTCACAAGAGTGAGCCAAGAGGGAGTAAGACAGTTGGACACACTTAAGTCCTCACCTAAGACGAGACACAGACAACAAGAGCTGCCTGAGCACCTGCAGAAACTCTACCAACAGGCTGGCCAGGGCTGTACGACCCCTCGCCAGAGAAACTAGATGAGGGACTAGCTAGTACGAAACCAAAAGGTGTTAAGCCACGTCATAAGGCAGGCTACTGTTACAGAACACTTTATCCACACCATAGAGGGTGTCTGACCCATCTGCTCAGCTCCTCACCGAATAGGCCCGAAAAAGGAGGCCGAGGCAGAAACACAGATACAAGAGCACTTGAAAAAAGACCTCATCGAGCCAGCAAACTGAGCCTGATGCTCCCCTGTGGTCCTGATGGAAAAGAAAGGTGATACCTAGCACTTCCGCGTTGATTATTGCAGACTCAACGACATCACCCAGCAAGATGCTTATTTAATCCCCTGATTGAGGACTCCGTTTGATGCTCTAGCCGGTAGCCAGTATTTTATGACCCTAGACCTCATGACCGGATATTGGCAGTTATCCAAAACAATAACATACGCTAGTTGCATAGGGTAGATGTAGTATTATTTATTTATCCATAATTATCATGCAGTAACACTATTGTCATACAACATAAACAGTAAGTAAATTCAAAAGAATGCAATACTATTGATACAAAGATGACATTAAAAGCATGTATGATGATGAATATTACTACTGCATCTACTACTACCTTTTTGAAAAATGATTATTTAACAACAAAATTGATTATATATACGATTTATTCATGGCTCTCCACAGAGGGTTTTTTTCAAGTGTTCCCATAATGTCCTAAAAGTCCCCCCTCCCCCCCTACCAACGTATCTACTGAGAAGACTAGGGTAGTGCCTTTACGTTCTTAACTAAAATATTGATAGTATGTTTTCTTCATTTTTTTCATTACTAGCATCAAGCACCATGTCATTGGAGTTATATACACAGTGGTCATTTCAAACTGTAATCTTATTTCTTCAAAACAGCTTTTAGGTCTGGCTCCCAACAAAACCCGCTTTTATAATCATCACTGCTTTGACAAAAAGTCGTCTTTGAAAGTCACCAGTGTTACATGACAACTGAAACCATAAGGCACTATGTTTTGTAACCTAGGAAACTGTTTGATCTTTGTTGCTAATTTATTTTTTATTATTTTGATCTCAAAAAAAATTTGTCAGTAATCTTTTGTTAAATAATTTATTTCACAGAACTAATATCCTTTTAAACACCTAATATTTCTGCCAACATCAGCATTGGATGACGATGAATGAAGGTGATGATTGAATTGGTACAGCCATCATAATTAATTATTATTTCTCATGGAGTTTTTTAAACTTCAGTTAAATCATTGTGTATATGTGCATTGATTGCACCAAAGTAGCATTTGCATTTACTTGATATAAACAAAAAAAAACTCGAGCAGTGAGCAAAATTATAAGTGGATTAGACTTCATTGGCATGGTTGTTGATATCAGAAAACATTGGCAGTTCACTGGCGCATGCATATATGCAAAAGTGCGATAGTAACATATTGCTATTTACCTTGAGACTCTGTCAATGTCACCTTTGAAAGTCAATGTTAAACAACGACTTTCACGTGTGACAAAAACACATTGACTTTGAAAGTCCTGAATCCTTAATAATGTTTAAAATGTATTTTATCTTTGGCCTGTATTAGCAATGTATCAACCTGCAATACAATTTTCCAGGGCTATTGATTTGTTTTGCCGCATGTAGTACCATGCCTAGATACAGCAGCTGAAAAGACCATCACCTCAGCCTTTCTTGGCTGATTTATGCAAAAAGTAGGTGTCCAAGAAAATAACAAAATTCGATTTTGGTATAATAAATACTACCTGATTAAGTCCACTTTGAGAGCTCTTCATTGCAAGAATTCAACCACATTCTCATCAATAAGAAAATCCTGATCATTCATGGAGCTAATGATGATCTGTAAGGATTGAAGAGAATTTTTCACATGGCGTTCCGGCAGTTTAAAGTCTAAAAGCATCTCAGAAACTGCTTGAAATGGAAAATACTGAGCAAGACTATGCTTGTGGCAATAGAGGGCTCTTCTATCGCTAGCTCTAACTTTGGTCTTTTCATCAAAGTATGTAATCAAGTGCGCTAGAGAAGAATCACTTATGTTGTTGGACAATCTTAACAAATGTGCATTGATAGTAATAAACATCACAATCAATAAATCTGTTTTTGAACAGAAGTATATGCTTTCGGTGGTGTAGTAAACTATAGCTTAATTCGTTTTTCTATTTCGCCACCTATTACTAAATCAATCAACCCATCCCCCCCAATGAGCCTCAACTCTGGGGAGGGTACTGAAGTTTATTGTAATGCTACCGCTCTTCAACAGTATTATAATGTTATAACATATTAATAAAATAATTCTACTGTATATGTATAATAATAATAATAAATAATTACTATGCATCATAATATTATACTTTTGGTAGTGATTGTAATGCTACTTCTCTAGTACCGCTGTGAGCCATGTATGGTTGTGACAAACTTGAGTTTTTGATAAATGAAGTAGCAAAATGATTGTTTTTACAATAATGTAATATATATATGATATATTATTCAGGGCTGTTTGATTTAAATCAAGATTTTTTTGATTTTTTTTTTTGTTGAAAATTTGTGATTTTTTTGATTTTTCTACATTTATTCTGCGTAAAACATCTTTGAAATCAACACAGCATAATTACTGATGATAACACAACATAGGATATGTTAGATCAGACTACATACCCTCCATTACATATTCTATTGATATGCCTGTACAGTACATAATATAAACCATACAAAATAATACAGCAGACCTGCATATTTTCCTCAATATATGATCTTATTGATCTTCGAAATAGTTAGAGCCGAGTTAGTTGTCTTTGAAAGAAAGGATTAACTACATATATATATAGTGAGTACTTTGAACAACAAAATGTTGTCTCACTTATGACTTATTAATTTAATTAGATCCTCTCACTCGCTCGTTACTCAGTACTCACTACAGCAAACTTTTTGTTAAAAACGTTCTTCAGATCTTAATATTTGAATTGAAGCGAGCAACCTCGCATCTGTGCTGCAATGGTATAAATAATGCCATACAGGAAGGTACGCTGCATTTCTAAGGTTCAATTAGTTGCGATCAAAATCGATTGAAATCAAAAAAAATCGATTTAAATCAAAAAAAAAAAAATTTTTGATTGTTTTAAAAAAATTTCATTGTTATAACAACCCTGATATTATTGTAAAAACATTTATTTTTCACTTTCTTATTATTAAAATTAGTAGTCAGTTACTAATTGTACATGGCTCACTGTACTTCGTAGTATTTGTTCTGTTTGTTTACTGTACCAATATACTACTACTGCTTCTCCCACTACTATACTACTACTGCTTCTCCCACTACTATACTACTACTACCACCGCCACTATCACTACTACTACTATCACTACCATTATCACTACTACTATCACTACCACTACTATTACCACCACCACCACCACTACTGTGTTATTGTTATATTGATAAACTATACTTGTTTGGGGGTGCACAAGCACTTGGTCCTAGACGAATTAGGTAATTGCTGAATGTTACTTAGTCAATCAAGTCACAATTTATCTATTTACTCTAGCACATTGGATGCTAATAAAGAATGTGGGGGGGGGGATGTAGCTATGTTTATAGTAGCTTAGAAGTAAAATTAAGCTCTGTGAATAAGATACATGAGTTCATGCAATGTGAACAAAGTAGTGCAGAAAGAGTAGCTAACAATGTTGTCTTACGTGACACCAAGGTACAACTGGCCTAGTCGGCTCTCCTTGTTGCTGCGATACGTCTACTACAGGTCTTAGGGTCGGATTGAGAGAAGGATATTGCTTTGCTTTGTCTCATTTATACTGTTAGTTTAGATTAACGATCATTGACGTACATGAACTTACTTCTGGGCATGGGGTGTGATCCCAGTCATGGTTGTCAGCTTTTTTGGTACGCATATACAGTATTTTGTGATTCAATGTTTTTTGAACTGAGGTCTGGGGGGCACTGGTCGCTTACAACTTCTGTGGTTTACCTCAGGGTACTATTGGTTTGCACATGATGGTAGATAGCTACAGTGATTAACCTCAATTGGTTTGCTCCGGAACCTTATTCTGTTGACACATTTATCAGCTTGGATGAATGGTTTTACTATGTGTTAACATTAGCTTGAACGCCCGGTATAGCTTGTTTGTCATTTCATTTTCCTATATAACATTGTTATCAGAAAAATAATTATTAATAATAAATATTACAGTAATAAATAGATTAATGATAATTTTCTTTACTATGCTAATCACTACCTTTTCTAATTAATTATTAATAATAATAATAATAGCAGTAATTATAATAATGCATTTTTGCTTTTGATAATATGATAATGACAATTTGTCGTGGAAAAGTCTAAAAGCCATGCTGTAAGAGTAATGTAGTCATAATGGTAATAAATTATTGTGATTATTATTGCCGCATAGCTCTAAGACTTTTCTGTTGCAAATTCCAAAGCGATGCTCTTGAAACTCAAAAACATCTTATACCTTAATATTTATTATAAATATTATATATTTATAACAAATAATATATATATTGTATTGTTATAAATAGCATATGTGAACATGCTATGAACACTGCAGACTCCAGAGTCGGTCACAGAGTTTCGTTAATTATTATTTATGCTCTGATCAATTTTCTTTCAGTAATTTTTGTCATTCACCAGCCCTTGCGAAAACATGACATTGAATCCTTAATATCAAGTAGAGAGATGAAAACACCATAAAAAAAACGCTGTTTCTGTTTTATGAAGAGTGTACTTTGTGTGAGTTTTTCAAAACCTTTTTGGCAAAACTTTTGAGTATTTATAATTTCTCTACGACACAAACATAAAAAAACCTTTCAATAACTTCAAGTAAATCAGTAGCTGGTTGAATTGTAAGAATTTATATGAAAGTTGTGGAATTTCCATTTCTAAAATTGCTCTACACTTTAAGAAGTATTCACAACTTTTTTATCATGTAACATGCAGAATGTCTTTGGATAAAAAGTTTCAACCCTCCAAAGAAAGTGCATCTACTCATGTCTTATTGACTGATCCAATTAGTTAACATCTGTGTGTGACACTAGTTAGTCAGTTGAGCACATTAATGGTAAACCAAATGCAAAAGAAATTAAAAAAGTTACATTGAAACATTCTCGTGTCTATATTTGAATACACCCCTGGTGAGAGACCATGATTTCTACTACAGCCCTTCCAACTCATCTGCAAATTCCATCTTTTGATCTGTAGCTACCACCTAGTTGAAGGCTCGAGATAGTGATAAAAGTGCTAATGTCAAAAACAGGAATTATTTTCTTTGACATTAATTTTTCCCCTATGTTTTTTTAAACTCATGGAATAGAATTGTAAGTGCCTGCTACACCAATGAATGGACAGAATATTGTTGACACCTAAACATTTGTTCTGCCCCTTCTTTGTGGCACCTCATAATGGTGCTTCGTGTCGCAGTTTGAACAACCTTAGGTCCTTGTTCATCGTCAATTTGATAGTTACAGATTTCAATGACTTTTGGTAGAATGGAAGAATTCTCTTCTCAAACCCTACCTGAAAGTTTTTACCACAATCATTAGAGTGCATCGATTCAATTCACAAGATGAAAAATCGTTTTATTTATGAGTATTTTGCATGGTGTGTGAAATTACCTGCTACTATGTCGCTACTCTTGATGTCCTACTAGTCAGACTGTTTGTTGTATTTAATTAGCTATTTCTACAGTAAGTACCCAAATCATACCCGCAATCAAGTCCTGAAAGCAAGTTTTTGAGCTGTGATGTCACAGTTGTGGCCAAATATAAGAATTGAATTTGTGACTATCAGCTGAAAAAAACTAGCTGAGAGCTTTGCTTTGAGATGTGGCAATACTTGGCAGTTTTTTTAAGGAAATTATAGACATTTTACTTGATTGAAAGGTGATGAATATATGGCAAAGTGATATACCTACGATGTAACAGCTATGACATCACACTCAAATTATTAAAATCATCTTTAAAAATTCGTAATTTGATAATGGCTGGTTTACAGGCACAAGTTTTTGCAATTTCGACCATCATTCGCAGTTTTCTTGATAGGGTGAAAATCAGTCAAATTTTAGACTAGATCAATATTTATTGTGTAGCTACCCTTTACAGTGTACAAGAACCGAAGGAGGCTAATTCTGGTCAAGTATTATTTACATAGAAGTGTAACCAGAGGCCGCAGATTCTCTTTCGCAGGCCCTAGAAAAGATTTATTTTACAACATCTGGGAAAGCCTTCGAGCAGAAAGTGAAAACTTATCAGTTGCGGGAATCCCAGGCTGGTGGTCCAGTGGTGAAGGCATTTGAAGAAATTGGTTGTGTCAAGTAGAGAGGATGTAAATTTTCTTTATACGATTTTTTGTATTGTGCATTGTGTCTTTTATTGCGTCTATTATAACACCAATATCGAATATATCAGCTGATCTGTTTGTTTTATGCATGTACGTTTGTTGCTTTGCTGGGCTGTCAGAGTTACACGAGATGAATCATGTTTTGCTTCATCTTTCCACAGATTATCCAGAACGTACTAACAACTGAGAGCTTGAGAGTAGCATGTTACGAGTGAATCGATGTCTGCGCTGTTTCTTGATGCTCTTCACCTAGTGCCATCCAACACACGCAATCAAGTTCAGAAAACTGGACCACTCACTTTGCAGATAAATCTCAAACCTCATCAAAGTCGAGAGTGTGTGATAAAGACACCTAAAACGCCATGCTCTATGCTTTCTCCTCTCACACCAAAGTTTAAGAAATTAGAATGGGACACTCTCACCACAACACCTGAAAGAGATCTTTTAGATTATGATGATGATCCATCTTTGGCTCTGATGATGATTGATATAACGAGTAATCTGGGAAGGAGACTTTCCAGCACGTTATTTTTACTAGTTGATCGTCAAGCATGCATTGTAACTGCCGAGTATGATAAATTTTGTAACCAAGGTCAACCACCTATAGATCCAGATGTACGCCAGCTCCGATCTCTAGAAGGTGAACATCTGCTCTCTTTTTTTCATCAATCGTGCTAATAAGTAGCAATATGACGTACTAGAATATGTATGATAATGATATAACAATACATTTTATTGAGATAATAGAAGTGTTTATACGATTTTAGTAACATTATATTATATTGAACTAATAATAGTACAATACAAATAGCAGTATGCATATAACTTGTATTAACATTTATATACATTGATCACAGATACCATGCTGTTACAGGGAGATGTTTGCCTGCCTACAGGAAACGTCTCTGCCATCGACACTTGGACCGTGTGTATCTTTTTAAAGCTGCGGACAAAAAAGAACGTCAAAAAACTCTTCTCTCTGGAGGTTTGAATAAAACGTCAAGGCGCTTATTTCGTCAAATGAAATATTGCACGGTGTTGTTGGAGAAGTTGAATCTGAAGCGACCTCCGTGGGGTGTTTGTAAGTTCGTTGGCCTATATTATGTTTCCAATGATAATATATCTTTGGTAACTTACCACCTGTAGTCTTCTTTTGCTATAGGTTACTGTTGGAAGTTTTAATCGGATAATTGAAGAAATCATCTATGTCATTTGATTTTTTTTTCCTGCAAAAATAAGTAAAAAATTACTCCAGCTTTTCTAAAGATTATTTTTTGATTGTATTCAAGAAGAATCGGCACGGTTAGATTATCCGTTTCGTGTCTATTGATCCTTACATTAGATGAAAATTTTGGATAGAGCTTACAAACAAAATGTTGTTTTTGGTTCAAAAGCATCCTTTTTGAAAACCTTTCAAACCTTAGCAAAGTTGTTTACATAGTTTTGAAATGTTTCAGAATTTGTTAAAATATTTCATACCATTTTTTAATGGCTCATAGAGTTTGTTACTTTCCCAAACCATCTGAATCATTTGAAAATGTCCAGACAATTTGCAAAACAATTAAAAGATTTTAATTGGTCCACAGTTTTAAAACAAGATATGCAGTTTCTTTTACATAAAATTCCGTAACTACCAATCCCGATATATATTCATTAAAAGCACAAAGTTTGTTTCAAGATACGCTTTTTTAGGGTCTACTGTGTCATCTCGATGAAATTTCAATGTATAAGAATTTTTTGCAAAGCGTCTCGACTCCACCATTTTAAAAGTGTTTGGACAGCTTGGTGTTTGTTGTTACGTTACGAGCCACCCATGCAATAGACGCTTCAGCAAGCCACCCATGCAATAGACACTTCAGCAAGCCACCCATGCAATAGACGCTTCAGCGAGCCACCCATGCAATAGACGCTTCAGCGAGCCACCCATGCAATATACGCTTCAGCGAGCCACCCATGCAATAGACGCTTCAGCAAGCCACCCATGCAATAGACCCTTCAGCAAGCCACCCATGCAATAGACGCTTCAGCAAGCCACCCATGCAATAGACCCTTCAGCAAGCCACCCATGCAATAGACGCTTCAGCAAGCCACCCATGCAATAGACCCTTCAGCAAGCCACCCATGCAA
Source organism: Cryptosula pallasiana (assembly GCA_945261195.1). Lineage (NCBI taxonomy): Eukaryota > Metazoa > Bryozoa > Gymnolaemata > Cheilostomatida > Cryptosulidae > Cryptosula > Cryptosula pallasiana. Next base: position 51,331,965 of record OX183133.1, on the reverse strand, counting down.
TAGACGCTTCAGCGAGCCACCCATGCAATAGACGCTTCAGCAAGCCACCCATGCAATAGACCTTTCAGCAAGCCACCCATGCAATAGACGCTTCAGCGAGCCACCCATGCAATAGACCCGTCAGCAAGCCACCCATGCAATAGACGCTTCAGCAAGCCACCCATGCAATATACGCTTCAGCGAGCCACCCATGCAATAGACGCTTCAGCAAGCCACCCATGCAATAGACGCTTCAGCAAGCCACCCATGCAATAGACGCTTCAGCAAGCCACCCATGCAATAGACGCTTTCTGCAAGCCACCCATGCAATAGACGCTTCAGCAAGCCACCCATGCAATAGATGCTTCAGCAAGCCACCCATGCAATAGACCCTTCAGCAAGCCACCCTTGCAATAGACGCTTCAGCAAGCCACCCATGCAATAGACGCTTTCTGCAAGCCACCCATGCAATAGACGCTTCAGCAAGCCACCCATGCAATAGACGCTTCAGCAAGCCACCCATGCAATAGACGCTTTCTGCAAGCCACCCATGCAATAGACGCTTCAGCAAGCCACCCATGCAATAGACGCTTCAGCAAGCCACCCTTGCAATAGACGCTTCAGCAAGCCACCCATGCAATAGACGCTTTCTGCAAGCCACCCATGCAATAGACGCTTCAGCAAGCCACCCATGCAATAGACGCTTCAGCAAGCCACCCATGCAATAGACGCTTCAGCAAGCCACCCATGCAATAGACGCTTTCTGCAAGCCACCCATGCAATAGACGCTTCTGCAAGCCACCCATGCAATAGACGCTTCAGCAAGCCACCCATGCAATAGACGCTTCAGCAAGCCACCCATGCAATAGACGCTTCAGCAAGCCACCCATGCAATAGACGCTTCAGCAAGCCACCCATGCAATAGACGCTTCAGCAAGCCACCCATGCAATAGACGCTTCAGCAAGCCACCCATGCAATAGACGCTTCAGCAAGCCACCCATGCAATAGACGCTTTCTGCAAGCCACCCATGCAATAGACGCTTCAGCAAGCCACCCATGCAATAGACGCTTCAGCAACATTTTGTTAAACATTGAAGCCTTAAAAATTGCCCATCAAGCATACCAGAGCTTCAAATAAACTTAATTACATTCATACAGAAGAATACTTATAAAATGCCCACAAGATGCCATTGAGCAACGCAATCAGAAACCCCCTGTTATAACCTGTCACATGATACGAACCTGCAATCTTCTTGCGTTAAAGGGTGCACAGTTTACTGTCAACAATAAAAATCAGCTACGGCTGTCCCAAAACATTCAGCAAAAACTGCTGGCTAAAAACCACCGAGAAAGGCACAACGTGTGATAATAACAATCAACAGTGCAGCCCCAGGAGACAAGTTGCGCTACAAATGCCTTTCCCTCCACCTTGCTCCACTCTCTCCGTCATTCTCTATATCTCTCTCTCCTTTGATTCATTTGATAGAAGGAACAGTAACCTGCTTTGCTGGCATATGTTTCATTGAGCTAAGCATATGTGCTTTTTAGCTTCTATATATGCAGACTGGCACTTCTATATATGCAGACTGGCACTTCTATATATGCAGACTAGCACTTCTATATATGCAGACTAGCACTTCTATATATGCAGACTGGGACTTCTATATATGCAGACTAGCACTTCTATATATGCAGACTAGCACTTCTATATATGCAGACTGGCACTTCTATATATGCAGACTAGCACTTCTATATGTGCAGACTGGCACTTCTATATATGCAGACTAGCACTTCTATATATGCAGACTGGCACTTCTATATATGCAGACTGGCACTTCTATATATGCAGACTGGCACTTCTATATGTGCAGACTGGCACTTCTATATATGCAGACTGGCACTTCGATATGTGCAGACTGGCACTTCTATATATGCAGACTAGCACTTCTATATATGCAGACTAGCACTTCTATATATGCAGACTAGCACTTCTATATATGCAGACTAGCACTTCTATATATGCAGACTAGCACTTCTATATATGCAGACTAGCACTTCTATATATGCAGACTAGCACTTCTATATATGCAGACTAGCACTTCTATATATGCAGACTGGCACTTCTATATACGCAGACTGGCACTTCTATATACGCAGACTAGCACTTCTATATATGCAGACTGGCACTTCTGTATATGCAGACTAGCACTTCTATATATGCAGACTGGCACTTCTGTATATGCAGACTAGCACTTCTATATATGCAGACTGGCACTTCTATATATGCAGACTGGGACTTCTATATGTGCAGACTGGCATTTCTATATATGCAGACTGGCACTTCTAGATATGCAGACTAGCACTTCTATATATGCAGACTGGCACTTCTATATGTGCAGACTGGCATTTCTATATATGCAGACTGGCACTTCTATATATGCAGACTGGCACTTCTATATATGCAGACTGGCACTTCTATATATGCAGACTGGCACTTCTGTATATGCAGACTGGGACTTCTATATATGCAGACTAGCACTTCTATATGTGCAGACTAGCACTTCTATATGTGCAGACTGGCACTTCTATATGTGCAGACTAGCAGTAGTACCCATTTTATTCAAATACACCCGCTCTGCTCCTGCCTTCTCTACCCCCAGCTAAACATAATTTCTCATCCCCTCTCCTACACATTGTTTTACCCCGCCCTGTTTTACCCCCGCTCTTCCCTGGCTGCAACCTCCTTTACCCCACCTCACATTGCCCCTGCCCAATTCTTTTCCTGTCTCGCTCTACTTCTCGCCTCCTCTACGCTTTGCTTTGTCACCCCACTGTTCCATTCCTGCCATCTCCATCTCTCCCTTCCTCTTTATCTTTCTCCTGCTCGATTTGATAGAAACAACAGTAAGCTAGCGTGCCGGCTCATTTTTCTTTGCGATCTATGTTGAAATTTGCTAATTTATTGTATTTCGTTAACTGCTGCACTATACTGTAGACATACCTAACATGCTAAAACAAGAGGCTATGAAAGAACATTGCAGACTATGCCTACCGGAGAAAATATTTGATGTCTTAAACCACCGCAAAGTTACTTATTGGACACTCAAACCAGCTGGGACTTATTGGACACTCAAACCAGCTGGGACTTATTGGACACTCAAACCAGCTGGGACTTATTGGACACTCAAACCAGCTGGGACTAGCAAGTTATTGTTTTGTGGTTCACTTGGCTTTACATTTTGTAGATGCAGATGAGCAATGTCGGTCAGCTGATGCTGAGCCTGTTGTGATGCTACAACGCCTCAACTGTGACCAGGCTCAAGTGGGCAAGGTAAAGCTTTGTTGAATGGTATTTGTACTGCGTAATAGTAACTTTGTTATTATAAATGTATATAGTGTTTGTTTTATGTGTTAGTGATACTCCATAGTTGTAATACCCATAAGTACCTAGTAATACCCAGACATACCTAGTAGTACCCAGAAATACCTAGTAATACCCAAAAATGCCTCGTAATACCCAGAAATGCCTAGTAATATCTAGAAATGCCTAGTAATACCCATAAATACCTAGTAACACCCAAAAAATACCTTGTGGTACCCAAAAATACCTAATAATACCCAAAATCTGGCCAAACATCTTCCCCTGTGTTTTTACTACTTAGTATCCTTAACTGCTCACAGAATCGTTTGCGCTGAATCTGTAAGAGATTTGAACAGCTTGTTTTTCCCACCCAATCATTTATCTGTGTGCCCTTTGACCCCCTCCCTCCCCCCCCCCCCGCATAGGGTTTCCATTCATTGCACCACTTGCCAGGTTCTTACCTCATTAGTTGTTATAAAGGTCTTTTCTCTTTCTCTTGTGCATCCACAAATCACAATCAGACCAAATGCCTTTCTTTACAGGCCAAGTTTTTAATGTTTTATACCAAAGTGAACTATTTTATTTACATTTTACTATTACACATTGCTCCATTTCATTTACCTAAACCCTTGAGGTTGTTGTAATAGCCCACAATAGCCCACAATAGCCCACATACATACCTTACGCCGGCTTACAAAAAGATACTTTTATGATGGCAACTCTCGTTTTTTCTACCTGTTAGCCTGATGATATTATCATGGTTTTGTGTTTGTTCACTTTTACTAAATTTTCATACCACGATAAAGTAGTGCCAAGTTTTCATATCTGAAAATTTTATTCACCTTTATTACTTCAGGTAAGACAGCTCCACAAAAGCAACTTTGATCAAGGTGTTGTTTAGAGCAATCCAAACGACTGACAATAAGAGTATTCGCGAGCTCTGTTCGCCGAACACATTGCAATAAAAATAATCAGACCGGCAATAAATTTAATTAATAAATAATCATTTTGTTCGGAATTCGTGGGTCAACAAAAAGTAGCTCACTGAATAAAAAAAATAATCAGCAAGTATTTATTTATTTATTTATATTTTTCGTAGATCGCGAATGAAACTGAACACTAAATAAATAATAATGAGCGAGTTGATTTTTTTCATTTTCATAGACCGATTTTTTATCGTTGAAAAATAATTCAAAATACTTGCAAGCGTTCAAAATTTACTAAATTGACGGGCAGCTTGACAAACTATTTTAGTTTGTAGCAGTTCAAATTTTATTATTTTGTGAACATTTTGAAAATTGGGAGTTATCTTCTTTATGATTTGTTCGGTAAATTATAACATTTCATTGAATATTACGTTGTTCTAAACTAATGTTCCGTTGCATACGCGACATAGTGAATTACGAACACCCATTGTTTTTTGTATTTTGTTCGACGAACAGGTCGCGAATACTCTTAATGCTGGCTGTTTTTTATTACTATTTTCTTACAACGCATAAAAGTAAACAAATAAAGTTATAACAAAGCTCTTTGCTGGTAAGGAAACCTGTATGATGACAAGAGATTTCAGTAGTACACTGCTTACCATTGAATAAGTGATGAGGATAATAATATATAAATATCATAACGTCAATGAAAAGTTTCCAAGATTTTGCTGATACCCTACTACTTATCAGTTTTTATTACTATAGCTATAACCAGTAGCAGAAGTTGGATCGGATCCAATCAGTTGATTTGCCCCGTAAACTATTGCATAACAAACCACAAACGATTGTTGTTGGCGGCGTTATTACTACGCAGCTTGATGCCATGATGCTTGCTATTAATGGACAATTTACAGCTTCCTATTTGATTAGGCATTCCCAAATTTATTGACTTTGGTGACAATAGAGAAAAACGCGCAGATTGCGAAAGTTTTCAAACAGTGGGGAAACCCCAATTTATTATGGGGATTTCCAGAATTTGTCCATTGTTTTATATAAGCCCGCAATAATTATATTTTGGGATTCCCTAGTAATAAATTTTTTACACAGGTTGCGCGTTTTTCTCTATTACCATTTCCAAGAGCAAGAAAATCTTGGCACTTGGCATATTGCGAATGATGTCGCTAAGTTGTAGCAACAAATTTTAGTGCTTAATTTGGCAACAGGTGAGGCTATAAAGCTGTTACCATGGCATATTTTTTTGACGCTACACTTTTCCCTAAATTTATCATAACATGAAAAAGTATTAATTGCACAGTGGCGGAAAAGTGTGCACCGTATGTGAAGGTAAATACCTGCTGAACATATGGTTATAATAAAGTTACCCTGGTACAGTCATTGATAATGATCAAACTTTGTTTATCAAGTTGAAATAATAAGTTTGATATAAAACAGCAACTTCGCTACCTCACCATCCAAAAGTTAGCTTTGGTGAAGCATGAATAACACTGTGTAACCAATTGAGGTTTGCACCAAGCTATTAGCTACAGCATAGCTTGTGCTTGCACCTTTTATTACATCTCTGCCTTCTAGACTCTGCCTTCTGGGCTTTACCTTCTGGGCTCTGCCTTCTGGGCTCTGCCTGCTGGGCTCTGCCTTTTGGGCTCTGCCTTCTGGGCTCTGCCTTCTAGACTCTGCCTTCTGGGCTCTGCCTTCTAGACTTTGCCTTCTGGGCTCTGCCTTCTGGGCTCTGCCTTCTGGGCTCTGCCTTCTAGACTTTGCCTTCTGGGCTCTGCCTTCTGGGCTCTACCTGCTGGACTCTGCCTTCTGGGCTCTGCCTGCTGGGCTCTGCCTTCTGGGCTCTGCCTGCTGGACTCTGCCTTCTGGGCTCTGCCTGCTGGGCTCTGCCTTTTGGGCTCTGCCTTCTGGGCTCTGCCTTCTAGACTCTGCCTTCTGGGCTCTGCCTGCTGGGCTCTGCCTTTTGGGCTCTGCCTTCTGGGCTCTGCCTTCTAGACTCTGCCTTCTGGGCTCTGCCTTCTAGACTTTGCCTTCTGGGCTCTGCCTTCTGGGCTCTGCCTTCTGGGCTCTGCCTTCTGGGCTCTACCTGCTGGACTCTGCCTTCTGGGCTCTGCCTGCTGGGCTCTGCCTTCTGGGCTCTGCCTTCTGGGCTCTGCCTGCTGGGCTCTGCCTTCTAGACTCTGCCTTCTAGACTCTGCCTGCTGGGCTCTGCCTGCTGGGTTCTGCCTTCTGGGTTCTGCCTGCTGGGCTCTGCCTGCTGGGCTCTGCCTGCTGGGTTCTGCCTGCTGGGCTCTGCCTTCTAGGCTCTGCCTTCTAGGCTCTGCCTGCTGGGCTCTGCCTGCTGGGCTCTGCCTTCTACTCTGCCTTCTAGACTCTGCCTTCTGGGCTCTGCCTGCTGGGCTCTGCCTTCTGGGCTCTGCCTGCTGGGCTCTGCCTTCTGGGCTCTGCCTGCTGGGCTCTGCCTTCTAGACTCTGCCTTCTAGACTCTGCCTGCTGGGCTCTGCCTGCTGGGCTCTGCATTCTGGGCTCTGCCTGCTGGGCTCTGCCTGCTGGACTCTGCCTTCTAGACTCTACCTGCTGGGCTCTGCCTGCTGGGCTCTGCCTGCTGGGCTCTGCCTGCTGGACTCTGCCTTCTGGACTCTGCCTTCTGGGCTCTGCCTGCTGGGCTCTGCCTGCTGGGCTCTGCCTGCTGGACTCTGCCTTATGGGCTCTGCCTTCTGGGCTCTGCCTTATGGGCTCTGCCTGCTGGGCTCTGCCTGCTGGACTCTGCCTTATGGGCTCTGCCTTCTGGGCTCTGCCTTATGGGCTCTGCCTGCTTGGCTCTGCCTGCTGGGCTCTGCCTGCTGGGCTCTGCCTGCTGGGCTTCGCCCGCTATGCTCTTCCTGCTAGGCTCTGCCTGCTGGGCTGCCTCTGTGCAGATACAAAGTTAATTGAAAGACTCCTATGCTGTTCTATCACTGAATGATTAATCCGGCGCGATCATCTCCTCAAGGAAAATAACATCAGGTTTGCAACAAGAAGACAAATCTATGAAATACAATATTGCCAAAGTAATGATGGCCCTCCCTTACCCCTCAATAATAAAATATAAATGTTTTTGAAAAAAAATGGAATGAAATTCATAGAAAAGTTCAGAACTGTTAATGATCAAGTTCATTTCCCATAACAGTAAATCTGCTGTTAGTACCTGAAGGTATGTATTTTTAAAGTGCGCAAAACAATTTGCCGAGTTGCATTTTCATCAAATGTCAAAAAGCGCCATAATGGAAGTTGCAAATGGCTAAAAGTTGTCATAGTTATTTTATAGGTATTCTTTGAAATGTTTTCACTCAAATAACTTGCAATTCAGAACTGAACATTATTGTTGCTGTTAAATATTACAGCTGCGTTGGAAGTAAATTCCGACTTACGCTAATCTCAACCAATACTTGCCAACTTAAAAATGGGCTCTCAACAGTAAGCTTGTCTTTAAATTGGAGATATTGGTTGTGTAAGATAACATGTGAATACCTATTTGTACATAGTAACAAATTTACAAATCATTATGTATTGGGCTTACACAAGAGACACAAGAGGGCGCTTACACAAGAGGGCGCTTACACAAGAGACACAAGAGGGCGCTTACACAAGAGGGCGATTTAGCAAGATAGCTTACAAGAGATTTTAAGAGATTACAAAAGAGATCTAGCAAGAGATTTCTTTTGCGAATTCTGGGCTGGAAATCTCAAGCTATGACAAAATTTGGGTATAGATTCTCTCTGGAAAACTTCTCCGGAGCAAGTATCACCTTCAAAAGCAACCTTCTGCATGTATTTGACAATATAATACACCTTACTGCCTAATTTGTGTGTCAGAGGGTTCACAACCTATTGATGCTCGCACAATGAAACCCAAGCTAGCTCTAACAGTATATATATATATATATATACCAGCTGGCTTAGCCGTTGTAAGCAAGAATAAATGGATATAATCAGACATATCATTGCCCTTCTCCACAGCCTTATCTCTTGGTCACCTTCTTCTAAAGTTACCTTCTCCCGTTGTTGTTTCTTGCTGTGGTCGCTTGCTCCCGTGGCCGAGCTACTGAACTGCAGACTGTTACCTAGTAAATTGTTACATCACTAAAAAGTCCTTCACAATAATAATTAATAATTTAACACCATAAAAAAACATTGCTAATAAGGAAAATAACTAAAATGGATAATAATGATTATTACTAAATCCATAATAGTTACCTCAAATTGAAATAAATTTAGAACTTATTAAAATGGTGATGAGGGAGTTTTTAAGTAATAAAGAACCAACGTTAATTATTATAAGAATAATCAACAGCAATAATGATATAATCATGTATTATTTGTAGAATCATGTATTATTTTCCATTTGAAAAATTTTGTAATTAGAATAAATGATGCATTTTCTTTGTATTAATAATCGTCTTTTTTCAAGTGACAATAAATAAAATTCATATCTGAAGAGCATAATTGTACTAAATTGCGATGGCCAAAAAGTGTTTTTGCATTGTTTTCAGAGTGCATCCTACCGCTATATGAACTCAACCAATGAACACGGCAATGTGTCATTGAACTGGGTATACTTCGTTTGGGAAGACCCGAAAGATAAATGCGCGATCGCCGCAAAAAGATAGTTGCATTTTTGATTGTTTAAAAATGTTATAAACACAAATCTCCGGTTAAAGGAGAAATGGCAAATTGAAACCCGTGCGATCTATCAAGTTGATTTAATAAAATGCTTTTACAACAGTTTTCATTTCTCTAAGCTGTTTGGGCGTCCATTCACCTGAAACAACAAACGTACACACAGGCGTGCATACTGATAGATACACAGACGGACATACATGCATACATATTTTGTGGGTTTATTTATTTAGATTTAAAAAGTTCAATTGAATCGGTTGAAACTTTAGACTATCACATTGTGTACAACTGGGTTACATAACTTTAGACTATCGCATTGTGTACAACTGGGTTACATAACTTTAGACTATCGCATTGTGAACAACTGGGTTACATAACTTTAGACTATCGCATTGTGTACAACTGGGTTACATAACTTTAGACTATCGCATTGTGTACAACTGGGTTACATAACTTCCCATACGTAATAATTTTGTGATTCTGTAGCATCAGCTTGTCCCATCCAACGTTTCTTTTTATGCGGCTTGTTTTCAACCATCATCCATTTTACATTTCTTGCATGGGTTCTCACATTAACAACGCTGGGAGCTTATTTACTGCAGTAAGTACACGGACAGTACAGGGCAGTAGCAGCATACCAGTAGTAATATATGAGCAGATCTCCCTAACAAGTGTTTTTTTGTGGGGTTGAATTCCGGGGTTGATGCAATGGGTTACGGCGTTGAATAGAGTCGCCGAGTTAATATTGTGTGGCATTTAAGTGGCATTTAAGTTTTGATAATTTTTTTACTTAATTTGAACTCATATGGCATCTAGATTTTGAATGTATGGCATTTAAGTTTTGATAATTTTATTATATAATTCTAACTCATGTGGCATTTAGATTTTGAATGTATGGCATTTAAGTTTTGATAATTTTTTTACATAACTCGAACTCATAGGGCATCTAGATTTTGAACACTTATGTACATATATATAGCTATATGCATATTTATGTTTATATTCATGTCTACATTGAATAAAAATGAAACATTGTATGATTGTATATATTTATTACATAATGAGTACATATTAAATATTATGAACTTGAAACAGTTCCAATATCATTTCGAATGAAAAAATGGATGATGAGAGATGTTCATCCGTTTGTATGTATCTACATATAACTGATTGAAAATGATATAATAATTCATTAGTCCATTGTATTGTAATTAATTTTTGAGTGAGGTCTTTATCCCACACCTTTCTTTGAATTTTCCTCAAGTAATCATTAATACTGACAGTTTTTGACATTTTTACAACTGTTTGAAAATTGTTTTTAGTCATGAACTTAAATACTAAAAATACTAAAAATACTTAAAAACTAAAAATAAATACTGGATTGTCAACGTATTTATGTGTAGTGTATGGCCGGTATTGTACCGGTGAAAGTTATCCATATAAAGAAGCTACAGTTAGCAAATGCTGTGTCATACATAATAATATAGCTTGTGATGTCAAGCGATATCTGGCCTTTTCTTGTACGATGACATTTTCTTTAATATACTTGTGATATATCTTCGGGAGGTAGTCCTTTATTGTGTATGTTTTTGAACTCATAATGAACTAAAATAAAAAAGTTATGTATTAGTATAGGATGATTAAACAGTGTTGTAAAATAATTACATTTTAACTTCTATTAAATAGCGTTTTTATTATTTCTTACCTTATCACCAAGAAATCAGCTGTACTAGTTGATGCTCCGGAGGTTATTGCTGGAGAGAATGATTTTCTATGCAGAGAGAGCTGTTCTTATACACTATAAGCCACTCCTACTCATTTAGCTTATAACCATTAAAAACATTCACGCGAAAACCCTATCATAATAGTGTTATTCGCGTGAAACATTCCTGTTTTATTCGCGTGAAGATAATTATTTTATTCCCGCGAAAGAATTATTTGTCTTTTCGCGTGAAAATATGTTTTTTTAGTATTTTTTTGATCCGCGTGAAAAATGTTTGCATTCGCGTGAGAAAAGAGACTTTTATTTACTGTTATTCGCGTGAAAAATTAGATTGTTTTTCATGTTTTATTCACGTGAAAATAATTATTTTATTCCCGCGAAAACATTGTTTTTTATTCGCGTGAAAATCAATTTTTTATTCCCGCGAAGACATTGTTTTTTATTCACGTGAAAATAAATGTTTTATTCCCGCAAAAACATTGATCTTTACTCACGTAAAAATAATTGTTCAATTCCCGCGAAAACATTGGTTTTTATTCGCGTGAAAATAAATGTTTTATTCCCGCGAAAGCATTGGTTTTTATTCACGCGGAAATAATTTTCTTATTCCCCCGAAAACATTGGTTTTTACTCACGTAAAAATAATTTTTTTATTCCCGTGAAAACATTGGTTTTTATTCGCGTGAAAATAAATTTTTTATTCCCGCAAAAGCATTGGTTTTTAGTCACATGAAAATAATCTGTTTATTCCGGCGAAAACATTGGTTTTACTCACGTGGAAATAAATTGTTTATCCCCGCGAAAACATTGTTTTTTTATTCACGCGGAAATAAATTTTTTATTCCCGCGAAAACATTGGTTTTTATTCGCGTGAAAATATATGTTTTATTCCCGCGAAAGCATTGGTTTTCCTTCGCGTGAAAAAATGCTGATTCATAGATATATTATAAAGAAGGTTGACACGAGATGGTATTCATGGGGTTTAATCAGTGCAACTTAAGCTATTTAAGAGCCACTGTTTTCACACAGAAAGCATCCAGTTCTACAACAGCTAGCGGAGAAGCAACATCTACTAAACCTTCCATTGCAACTACTAGGAGCTCTCCCTCTTCATAAAGGTAAGAGTAAAAAATATTTATTTTCTGCTAGCTAACACAACTAACTGAAGGTTTATGACCTTTATGATCTTTAAAATTAATTACAAAGAATTAAACAAAATCTTTGTTTTTTTTCAGAATGAATACTCAAGACGAAGGAAGCCAACCGATGAATGTAGAAGCGGAATCCCAGCAAACCCTTTCCCCATCACCTTCTCCTATCTTTCATATGCCAGAAAGTCAATTGGTGGTTGATGAACCGGAATCCCAACAAGATTTTACTTCATTCACATCTACTAACAAGCTGTCTTCAAAAGGAACATCTGTGATGAAACGACCTTTCATTGATTTGACAAAAGTTAAGAGCCGCTGTTTTCACACAGAAAGCATCCACTTCTACAACAGCAAGCGAAGAAGCAACATCTACTACAGCTACTAGGAGAGCAACCAGCATCGAGGTAAGAAGTGCTAGAATAATTATTTGTCTTTAGTTAATTAAATCATCTAGTTTTTTGGAGCTAGTTTTTTATTATTATTTTATTATTTAGATCAATGTTACTTTATCCCTTAAACCACAGTTTGACCTCACTCTTTGCATTTAGTATATCTTGGTTTTTAGCGTAAAAACAGTTGCATATGATAGCATTAAAATTTAATAGTGTTTATAAAAATCTTAATAAAAACTAATACACTTCAAGACTTGAACGAAATTCAATAAAGTAATAATGAAAACCAAATAAAATCATCATCATAATAACAATAATCATTTGATTTTATTATTATCAGAACTTGTAAAAATTATTTTTTATTTTAAATACAATGAATAATAACTGTTTTATGCTGATAATGAAGTAAAATAATACAATATTGAAAGTTTTAATCATTTTTTTGCTGTAAAGTTCAAAATCGACCTGTAGTTCAAGGCATCATTTAATGCTAACCTATTTTTTCTCTCGGACATACGGCAATTCTGTCCATCAATGTCAAAAGACTGCGATCTTGAGCGGAAACAGGATAGGTTCTATGAGCATAAAGTTATCTAGGAGAGATACTTCTATGGTCAAGAGAACGACTCCATATCGTAATAGGAGGGTAACTCCATAGTGCAACTAGTTGAGTTCTTCAACTAGTGTTAAATAATTATTTATTATTTCTTACCTTGTTACAGAAAATCTCCTAGTAGTTGTAGTAGATGTTGATCCTTCAGTCACTGTTGTTGAAGTGGATGCTTTCTGTGTAAAAGCAGTGCTTCTTAAATAGCTAGGTTGTACTAGGTTGTACTAGGTACTAGGTACCGATTGACACGAGCTGAGTCCAATGAAAAGCCTTTATAATATATAAGAAGGTCTTTACGCGGAAAACTCACGCGAAAACTAAAAAAATTAAAAAACATTCTTCGCGGGAGTTTTCCGTCTTATATGTTATAAAGGCTTTACGCAAAAAAACTCACGCGAAAACCGAAACAAAATAAAAACTTCTTCGCGGAAGTTTTCCTTATGTGTTATAACAGCTTTACGCAAAAACTCACGCGAAAATAAAAAAACTTCTCCGCGGGAGTTTCCCTTCTATATACTATAAAGGAATTACGCGGAAAACTTACGGTAAAAAAATTTTGCGTGAGTTTTCTGCATAAAGCCTTTATAACATAAAAGAAGGAAAACTCCCGTGAAAGAATTTTTTCCATTTTTCCGTTTTCGCGTGAGTTTTCCGTGTAAAGCCTTTATAGTATATAGAAGGAAAACTCCCGCGAAGAGAATTTTTTGACTGTTTCAATTTTCGCGTGAGTTTTCCGCGTAAAGCCTTTATAACATATAAGACGGAAAACTCCCGCGAAGAATGTTTTTTATTTTTTTTAGTTTTCGCGTGAGTTTTCCGCGAAAAGACCTGCTTATATATTGTAAAGGCTTTTCATTGGACTCAGCTCGTGTCAATCGGTACCTGGTACCTAGTACAACGTAGTACAACCTAGCTATTTAAGAAGCACCGCTTTTACACAGAAAGCATCCACTTCAACAACAGTGACTGAAGGATCATCATCTACTACAACTACTAGGAGATTTTCTGTATTAAGGTAAGAAATAATAAATAATTATTTAACACTAGTTGAAGAACTCAACTAGTTGCACTATGGAGTTACCCTCCTATTACGATATGGCCTGACCATAGAAGTATCTCTCCTAAATAATTTCATGCTCATAAAACCTATCCTGTTTCCGCTCAAGATCGCAGTTTTTTGGCATTGATTGACAGAATTGTCGTAGGTCCGAGAGAAAAAATAGGTTAACCTTAAATGACGCCTTGAACGACAGGTTGATTTTGAACTTTGCAGCCAAAAAATGATTACAACTTTCAATATTGTATTATTTTACTTCATTATCAGCATAAAACAGTTATTATTCATTGTATTTAATATGAAAAATATTTTTTACAAGTTCTGATAATAATAAAATCAAATGACGATGATTATTATTATTATTCTTGTTATTATTATTATTGTTATTATTATTATGATTTCATTTGGTTTTCATTGTTACTTTATTGAATTTTGTTCAAGTCTTGTGATCTAAATAATAAAATAATAATAAATATTTATTTACCACTAGTTGAAAAACTCACCTACTTGCACTGTGGAGAAAATAGTCTCCTACAACCAAATCCGTTGGTGTTACAAACCCTGTCTTTGAATATTGATAAAAATGTTATCTTCTTTGAATTATGATTAAATAATAATAAATACCTCACATTTTTTAAAATATTTGTTATTTTTTGTCTTTTTAGATTGGATAGTCAAGATGGCAAAAGTCAATCGGTGATTGAAGAGTCAGAGATCCAGGAATTTTTTTCTCTACCTTCATCTCCCATCTACAATCAAAGAATGCAAAACCCAACCAAACTGAACTTTAACATCTCAAGTGATGAAACAGCATACTGCTGATCTGAAAGACCGAAGACAAGATGATGAAACTATGGATTATGATGAAGACTTGAACTGCAGAATAAAAGTTGTGATGTATTTTGAAGACGACACACTTTTCAGACACATCAAGAATCCTTTCAAGCTATCAACATCAACAACCTGAGATCCTTCATCCTCAACAGCACCTCTCTGCTAAATACTATGACCTCACACCAGTGAAAAAGCTGTAAAAAACATCAACAGATCAAGATCTACCAACTTCCAAAAGACTCCATTCACACCTATTCCAATCGCAATTCAAACCTCTGATACGTTAGATGTTGCTCAACATAACGTTCTCTCCTACTTAAATGATACCAAACCAATGAAGACTCAAACCACACGGATTTTGACAACAGCACACTTCTCTGACATACCAAGAACCCCCTTAAAAAAAACCAACAACCAGCATCAATTTAAGATCTACCAACACCAATGATAGATGTTACACAACATGACTTTGTCTCCTACTTAAATGATACCAAGCCAATGAAGACTCAAACCATATGGATTTTGAAGACAGCACACTTCTCCAACACACCAAGAACCCCTTTAAAAAAAAAACCGGCAACCAGCATCAATTCAAGATCTACCAATACCAATGATAGATGTTACGCAACAAAAGTTTCTCTGCTATTTAGATGATACCAAACCAATGACCAACACACCAAGAATCCCTTTCAAAAAAACCAGCATCAACTCAAGATCTACCAATGATAGATGTTACACAACATGACTTTCCTACTTAGATGATACCAAACCAATGAAGACTCAAACTACATGGATTTTGAAGACAGCACGCTTCTCCGACACACCAAGAACCCCTTTTAAAAAAAAAACGGTAACTGGCATCAATTCAAGATCTACCAACACCAATGATAGATGTTACACAACATGACTTTCTCTCCTACTTAGATGATACCAAGCCTGAAGACTCAACCCATATGGATTTTGAAGACAGCACACTTCTCCAACACACCAAGAACCCCTTTTAAAAAAAAACCGGCAACCAGCATCAATTCAAGATCTACCAATACCAATGATAGATGTTACGCAACAAAAGTTTCTCTGCTATTTAGATGATACCAAACCAATGACCAACACACCAAGAATCCCTTTCAAAAAAACCAGCATCAACTCAAGATCTACCAATGATAGATGTTACACAACATGACTTTCCTACTTAGATGATACCAAACCAATGAAGACTCAAACTACATGGATTTTGAAGACAGCACGCTTCTCCGACACACCAAGAACCCCTTTTAAAAAAAAACGGTAACTGGCATCAATTCAAGATCTACCAACGCCAATGATAGATGTTACACAACATGACTTACTCTCCTACTTAGATGATACCAAGCCTGAAGACTCAACCCATATGGATTTTGAAGACAGCACACTTCTCCAACACACCAAGAACCCCTTTTAAAAAAAAAACCGGCAACCAGCATCAATTCAAGATCTACCAACACCAATGATAGATGTTACACAACATGAGTTTCTCTCTTATTTAAATGATACCAAACCAATGACCAACACACCAAGAATCCCTTTCAAAAAAACCAGCATCAACTCAAGATCTACCAATGATAGATGTTACACAACATGACTTTCCTACTTAGATGATACCAAACCAATGAAGACTCAAACTACATGGATTTTGAAGACAGCACGCTTCTCCGACACACCAAGAACCCCTTTTAAAAAAAAACGGTAACTGGCATCAATTCAAGATCTACCAACGCCAATGATAGATGTTACACAACATGACTTACTCTCCTACTTAGATGATACCAAGCCTGAAGACTCAACCCATATGGATTTTGAAGACAGCACACTTCTCCAACACACCAAGAACCCCTTTTAAAAAAAAAACCGGCAACCAGCATCAATTCAAGATCTACCAACACCAATGATAGATGTTACACAACATGAGTTTCTCTCTTATTTAAATGATACCAAACCAATGACCAACACACCAAGAATCCCTTTCAAAAAAACCAGCATCAATTCAAGATCTACCAATGATAGATGTTACACAACATGATTTTCCTACTTAGATGATACCAAACCAATAAAGACTCAAACTACATAGATTTGAAGACAGCGCACTTCTCCGACACACCAAGAATACTTTTAAAAATAAGGCATCAATTCAAGATCTACCAACAGCTATGATGGTGTTCACCGATGAATTTTGTGATGATCCGATGTACACCATAACCTACCAACTTCCAAAAAACTCCACTCACACCTATTCTGACCTTCATTCAAACCTCTGATACAATAGATGTTACACAACATGATGCTTTCTCCTACTTAGTTGATACAAACCCAATGAAGACTCAAATGACATCAATTCTGAAGACAGCACACTTCTCCGACACACCAAGAATCCCTTTCAAGATCTACCAACAGTTATAGTGGTGTTCACCAATGAATTTTGTGGTGATCCGATGTACACCATAACCTACCAACTTCCAAAAGACTCCACTCACACCTATTCGGACTTTCATTCACACCTCTGATATGATAGATGTTACACAACATAACGTTCTCTCCTACTTGGATGATACCAAACCAATAAAGACCCAAACTACATGAATTTTGAAGACAGCACACTTCTCCGACACACCAAGAACCCCTTTAAAAAAAATGCAACCAGCATCAATTCAAGATCTACCAACACCAATGATAGATGTTACACAACATAACTTTCTCTCCTGCTTAGATGATACCAAACCAATGAAGACTCAAACTACATGGATTCTACTTCGATGATGCTGAGAAAAAAAACTGTCCAGAACAAGAGCTCGAGAAGCTAATCTATAACTCAAGGGAATCATATCACTATAGGTGAGTTTTATTAATTTTTACCATAAATTAAAAAAAATTATTTTGTGAAAATTTTGTGTATTCTTACAACGAAAAAATGCTTAATTTCTCACGTAAATAACAACAGTAAAACGATTTATCACGCAAATGATCAACTCATGAACGTTTTTTGTAAAACATTTTTAAATTATATATATTCCGGATGAAAAAAAGGACTTTTTCGTGTGTAATCAGTGTATTTTTTTTACATAGAAGTTGAAAAAATAACAAAAGCTTATAATTATTTTACAAAAATGCTTAATTTCTCACGTTCAAAATTGTGTGAGACATTCATTTTTTTTCGTAAAATACTTTATATTTACTATATATACATTTTCCAGGTATAATAAAGGACTTTTTTGGTGTAATTAGTGTATTTTTTACAACAACATGCTGAATATATACATTTTCCAGGTGAAAAAAGGACTTTTTTGATGTAATTAGTGTATTTTTTACAACAAAATGCTGAATATATACATTTTCCAGGTAAAAGAAAAGGACTTTTTTGGTGTAATTAGTGTATTTTTTACAACAAAATGCTGAATATATACATTTTCCAGGTGAAAAAAGGACTTTTTTGGTGTAATTAGTGTATTTTTTACAACAAATTTCTGACAATTAAAATTAGATAAAATTATTTATATGGTAATTTTTTGTTTTAGATACACAAAAAGGAAACCAAACAGAGAAAGTTTCATTGAGAATTCTGTAAATTTTAACCATCTAGAGGACTAACTTGGTGATTTTGGATTGTTTTTTAAAAAAAAGGGCTTGGTGTTGATGGTATGTAGACTCAATCTCGAGCGCTGATGATATGTAGTCTCAAGTGGATAAACCAAGCTATAGTACTTTGTATTACGCAAAATTTACTGTAAATTTTAACCATCTAGAGGGCTAATTTAGTGATTTTCCAAGATATTTTATAATATTCAATATACTTATTATGTAATAAATGTATATAATCATATATTGATTCATTTTTATTCAATTTAGACATAAATTTAGCCATAAATATGTGCATAGTTATACATATATACATAAATGAATGGAAACTTAAAAAAAATTATTTACACTCAAGATGTCATAAGAGTTCGAAGTAAATGTAGATATAAATATACCCATAAGTATGTACATTATTATCCATATATATGAATGTATAGAAAACTAAAAAATTATTTACGCTCAAGACTCCTCTCTCTCTCCCCTCTCTCCCTCCCTCCCTCTCTCTCTCTCTCAAGATGCCATATGAGTTCGAATTATGCAAAAATGCAAAAAAATTACCAAAACTTAAATGCCATACATTAAAAATTTGGACGCCATATGAGTTACAATTATGTAAAAAAGTTATCAAAACTTAAATGCCATACATTCAAAATCTAAATGCCACACATTCAAAATCTAGATGCCATATGAGTTCAAATTAAGTAAAAAAACTATCAAAACTTAAATGCCACTTAAATGCCATACAATATTAACTCGGCGACTCTATTCAACGCCGTAACCCATTGCATTAACCCCGGGGTTCAATCCACAAAAAAACACTTGGTAGGGAGATCTGCTCATATATTACTACTCATACCCAACCCTAAAACCAAGGTGCTCCGATTGGAATCCAGCTGCCGGACAGTCTTCTTTTTCACTTGCTTGGTTAAATCAACAGCTCTGTTCCCTCATTTCTCTGATGTGAAAGAGGTAGAAAAAGGGGCGTAATCAGACAGAGGATAAAGGGGTATACAACAATATGTGATGTAAATTCATCATTTACGTATCAATAAAACCAAATAAAGATATTATTTTTAATAGCACTATCTATGATTGCTCGTGAGGTGTTTTTAGAACCATAAAGCTTTTAAGAATTCATTTTTGTTCCCCATTGCGTTATTGCAAGCAAATAAAATGGAGTTTCCGGTTTGTTCATTAATAGTAAAGTCTATTGGTTTGGCCAGCTGTCATTATAATGCGTAAGTGATATTTGAAAGTTTGAATTGATTTTTTATAGAGTCATTTAATGTGTGAGCAAGGAAGCCAGTCTGAGATATAAAAATAATCAAAATAGTCCTCTTCTATCACCTGATAGCATTTTCTAGACCTCCATTCCCCTGAGAGAAAATCACAGGAGAAAAAACTCGTGTTTTATCTCAAAGATGTACGTTGTTCAAGATGTGCAAACAATAGTTCAACTGCTGAGCCCCACCAGTCCTATCTGCACCCTGCACTCTCCTGTTGAGCACTACCAGTCCTATCTGCACCCTGCTGAGCCCCACCAGTCCTATCTGCCCCCTGCTGAGCCCCACCAGTCCTATTTGTACCCTGCACTCTCCTGTTGAGCACTACCAGTCCTATCTGCACCCTGCTGAGCCCCACCAGTCCTATCTGCACCCTGCTGAGCCCCACCAGTCCTATCTGCACTCTCCTGCTGAGCCCCACCAGTCCTATCTGCACTCTCCTGCTGAGCCCCACCAGTCCTATCTGCACCCTGCTGAGCCCCACCAGTCCTATTTGTACCCTGCACTCTCCTGTTGAGCACTACCAGTCCTATCTGCACCCTGCTGAGCCCCACCAGTCCTATCTGCCCCCTGCTGAGCCCCACCAGTCCTATTTGTACCCTGCACTCTCCTGTTGAGCACTACCAGTCCTATCTGCACCCTGCTGAGCCCCACCAGTCCTATCTGCCCCCTGCTGAGCCCCACCAGTCCTATTTGTACCCTGCACTCTCCTGTTGAGCACTACCAGTCCTATCTGCACCCTGCTGAGCCCCACCAGTCCTATCTGCACCCTGCTGAGCCCCACCAGTCCTATCTGCACCCTGCTGAGCCCCACCAGTCCTATCTGCACCCTGCTACTCTCACGTTTTTCTATTCCCTGCACCTCTTTCCCTTCACCCCCCCCCCCCCCCACTCTCGTTATAATATGAGCCTAATAAATTTCGAAGAAACCTGTAAGCATATACTCATCGACTTGCATTCAAAAACTGTCCATGTTTTTATTTTTCGCATCAGATGCCTGTCCTCAGAGCAGACTACACCCTATTGCAACGAGGAATTGACTGATAATCACATCAGAAATAGAGCTCTGGTGCCACTCCGTGGTTATAAAAATGAGGGTATCAAAAAAGCACTGAATCATAGGTAACCAATCCAGGGTTAAAGAGTCTTGATGGACCATCCATTCTGCTAATCTTTCCCAAAAACTATCAGCTCTGCAGCGATAAGAGTAAATCCACAAAAAGTGGGACAAAAATTGAAGTGAAACCATAATTTCCAAGAGAAAAAACATTTCCTAGTTAGCTATATATCCTCTGCATACAATTGATGTCTCAGTGCTAATACACGACTCTTTTTAGCAAATAAAAAAACAGAAAAAATCCAGTTCGTAGTACCAAAATTTCCCCGTTTCAATATTACCCTATTTTACCAAAATAAATTGGCGGCTTGTCATTGGTAATGTTTAGCGACAACTGCACATTTCCATGACCAAAGCTGTTTTTACTGCTAGTTAGACCAAACCCGCGAAAACAGTTGCTGGTAAAGTGCTGTTTAGCGCAAGCATACCGACTTGCATTGCTGGTTGTTTTGTATTATATCCTTGTGCAGGAGCGGATAAGGCAATGAAAACATTGTTGGTCAGAAAATGTACGCATCATGACAAGAGATTCTTGGGAAACAAGAACACCCTGTTGGCATTGAGGAATGATGAGCATAATAAATAATGGCAATCAGAAATCATAATAATAAAAGAGTTTTGGAGTTTTTGTTAAAGTTACCATTCGTTATTTTTTTAATTTTGCAACAAGTAGTTATCAGCTATAATGGCTCATCACTTTAGACACTTTCGCTTTCAAAAGCGTATGAACGGTTTTGAAACAATCTCGACGGTTTGCAAAGCGTCTTTTACATTGATAATAATTGGACAAATGTAGTAAAATAGTCTAAGAAACAGTATCTAAAAACGAGCCTCATGATTATATTAAACAAATTGTCGGCTTTAGCTGTTGCGGGATTTCATGCAACAAAACTATGTTTCGTGTTCAACAACTGTTCAATTGTATAAAGCCTATAATTGTTGTAAACAATCCTGTCGGTTTAGCAATGATTCAGATAGTTTAGAAAAGCACAAACGGTATGAACTATCTTGAATTAGTCTGAACTGTTTTAAAATAATCTCAACTATTTTTAAAAAAAAAACGATTGGAAAAATTTGCAAGGCACAGGCTTGCCAGCCAAAAAGCAACCTCCCCTGGCCCTAATAGAGAGAGACTGGCCACCCGTGCCCAGCGCATCTTACAAAAGACTTGCTGCCGGTGGCGGCAGAAAGTCTACTGGCGTCCACATATTAATATATAGCTGTAAAGTTTTTTAGATTTGTTTGTTTGTTCCTGGTTTCACATTTTTGGTAGTTTGATCTTTCAAATGAGCCGCTAATTTATTGAATTTTATGTGAAAATGATTTATTACAAATGGAACCATGTCCTCCACAGAATAATATTGTTATAAATTATGTTTAATAACTTTATACATCTATTTATGTTATATGAATAACATTAGTCATTTTTATTAAATAATTGTTACTCACGAGTTTTAATTAATTTAATTTTTTAAATATTAAAGAATGCTCAGTGTGGAAATTATTATTTATTATGTACTCAATCAATTCACTTGACTTGAGCAGTTTACTTGATAAAAAACACTCATCTTTTATTATTCCTTGATCGTCACCGATAATAATTAATTGTTATCCATGTCATTTATCAGTAAACAGTGTACCTGAAATAGTCTATAGCGTTGGCGTCCAAGGCTAATTACTTTACTATAATTCCACTATAATCCACCGTGAAAACTAACACTCGGGTTCATGGTCGAGCCACTAACTGGTCTGTTATCGGAGTATCGTTGACTCCCCTCTATTACCCGAGTATTCCTCTGACACCAACACTACCTAGTCAAGACAGGACTTGATGATGATAACCAGCCAATAAGCAACTTGAATGTTCAAGCGATTCTTGCTATAATAGTTATATAATATATACTGTAAAAATATACACATGTATTTTGAGGATAAAATCGAACACATATCTGTCCAATCAACATTGTCGGTTAAGGCAGCAATCTAGTCTTACCGAATAGTAATATTTATGGTCTCATCTGTGTCTGCTTCCAAGTAGGTCTCCGGTATCGCCTCATGTTCATTCATACCATAGTATTTGGGAGTTATCCTCCTCTTGTGGTGAATGGTGATTATCTCCAGAACTAACTGTTGTACCCAATGTTTGGTTACAATTGAAGTCGATCTAGCTTGGGTAGAACCTAATTAGAAGTTACAAATGAAATATTCCCGGTTATTTGATTTAGATTCGAGTGCAGGTTTGTCTTTACAACTTTTAAGCGAGAGCATAACTCCCACTTGGTAGTTTATATCCGTATGTTGAATTTGCCGGGGGCTAGGGATCAACTGTCTTGCTGTAGGGGTTATGGTTAACTCAATGGAAGGGTAGAAGGAGTTCTAGGGAACATATTGGTGGTGTTGGGGGGGGGGGGAGGGGATGTGCATGTGTCCCGATGCATTGTTTTACCGCTATAGAGACTGCGTTCTTGAGAGTACATATGCCAGGAATCGCTAGTTTTCCAGAACCAAATGATTTTAGCAATATAGTTATTTCCCTTAAGAAGATAACTAGTATACTAGGTAGGTATTTTGGGTTGTGTAATATGGACAGTAGGTTTTTTTTGGGTTTTTTTTTATATGGACACTGAGTAATTTTTTGGTCAATATCTCCTATGAAATGAACAAGCTAAAAATTTAACAAATTTATTCATTTTTACCTGCCCTCACTCTCTAGCACAACTCTCCTTTCCCTACATCCATACTCCCCCACTCACTGCTCTCCTTTCCCTGCCCACGTCGTCTCTCTTTTTCCTGCCTAATTATCTTCTTTCCCAACCAATTTCTAGCATTTCCCCGCCCACTTCTCTCATTTCTCCGCCCATTTATTTTTTTCCCAGCCCACTTCTCTCCTTTCCCTACATACTTATCTTCTTTCCCCACCCACTTCTCTCCCTTCCCCACCCACTTCTCTCCTTTTCCCACCCATTTCTCTCCTTTCCCCGCCCACTTCTCTCCTTTCCCCTCCCACTTCTTTTCTTTCCCCACCCACGTCTCTCCTTTCCCAACCAACTTCTCTCATTTCTCCACCCATTTCTCTTTTTTCCCCACCCACTTCTCCTTTCCCCACCCACTTCTCCTTTCCCCACCCACTTCTCCTTTCCCCACCCACGTCTCTCCTTTCCCAACCAACTTCTCTTCTTTCCCAACCAACTTCTCTTCTTTCCCCACCCACTTCTCTCCTTTCCCCACCCACTTCTCTCCTTTCCCCGCCCACTTCTCTCCTTTCCCCACCCACTTCTCTCCTTTCCCCGCCCACTTCTCTCCTTTCCCCACCCACTTCTCTCCTTTCCCCACCCACTTCTCTCCTTTCTCTGCCCACTTCTCTTCTTTTCCCACCCACGTCTCTCCTCTCCCAACCAACTTCTCTCCTTTCTCCACCCATTTCTCTCCTTTCCCCACCCACTTCTCTTCTTTCCCCGCCCACTTCTCTACTTTCCCGGCTCACTTCTCTACTTTCCCGGCCCACTTCTCTACTTTTCCTACATACTTATCTACTGTCCTTACCCATTTCTCTCCTTTCCCCACCCACTTCTCTCCTTTCCCACCCACTTCTCTCATTTTCCCACCCACTTCTCTCATTTTCCCACCCACTTCTCTTCTTTTCCTGCCCACTTCCCTTTTTTCCACCCACTTCTCTCCCTTCACCGTCCACTTCTCCCATACACCTGATCAGACTTGCAAACAGATCATGCTTTACGTAGTATGTGTGGGTATAATAATTAAAATATTTATATTGTTTGTAGTATTTTAGATGATACATAACGTTTTATATAAGGCAGTGCTAAGCTGACCTGGTCAAACCCAGTAAGTTCAATTGTAGAAGCCCGCAGAGCTAATCAAAGCAAATGACATCAATGGAAGAACTAAGGATACAAATCTGACAGTGGAAGATGGAGCAGAGAAAGGAGACCCAAACGTGTTTGTTATACTTACTCCCAAAACTTTTTACTCTAGTCAAAGAAAATCATTAAGGAGAAAAAACGTACCTCGAAAGTTACTGCACGTTATATAGTATAATATATATATAATATCATATCAATTTATTACCATATATATTTATTCTCATAATTACTCTTATAAAGTTGATCGGCTCATTTGTTAAATAAAATTAAATAATGCAGTAAAGAAAATAATACATTAATATAAAGCAAGCAGAGAGCTCTACTATGTAGTAACAAGCCGTACGCTAAGAGCTCAAGCCCCACATGCCTATGCAAAAAAGCCCCATATGAATGTGGTTGTTACAAGCAGCATTGCAGCAGCCACGCAGTTCACCAGTCTCCACATTGGCTTCTCATCTATGGAAAGGTGCTTCTTCTCCAACTCTGCCTTTTCCTCGTCAGATATTTCTGGAGCTGTCTGCTTTTCTATACCACATATCCAGTTGATCGCTACTCTGTACCATGGCAGTGCTGCAAAGGCATCATTTGCTCATGTAAGCACTGAATGTTGGATTGATCACGTCAATAGAGACATGAAAAGACAAGCCCACCTTCTGCATCTGCATCGGTCTCCTCCTTGTGCTCACCATTAGCTAGCTTGTCAGTGGAGGCAGCCATGGACTCGGTGCTTTTGAATGACTCCGTGTGGAAGTACTCCAAGTGCTCAGGAGTGTCATCATCCATAGACTGGTCCAGCCTCACTCCAGGTTCATCTCGTGAAAAGTAGGTCAGTCTTATAAGCTACGGTAAACAAAGATGAGCAGCAATGTGCGCGTGTAGCCGGCAGTTGTCCGAGCTATATGAGTAGGTAAGAGCATGCTAACCTTGCGTGGATTGATTGGTGCTGTGAGCAAGCTAACCACCACCACCACCACACAACTGATGACAAACAGTATGCACCCAAAGTGTAGGTAGTGAACTTTGCCAATGATGTCAGGTATTCTTGACTCTTCTTCACCACACGCCGACGGCTGAGGGTACACCACATACTGAAGTATGCCACGAATTATACCAATGACAAATCCGGCCATCAGACCCCAGAAGGCTCCCTGCAACAGCAATGTTCAATCCACAGTTTCTGTAATGGCCCTGAAAAAGCTCATTTCACAGTCACTTGATAGGTTGACATGATGCATTTTAAAAGCTGTTGTTCGATTGGAAAAAGTGTCCAGCTACAACAGACTGCAGCTGTAAACTGTAGGCAGTAAACTGTAGGCAGCAGTAAACTGTAGGCAGCAGTAAACTGTAGGCAGCAGTGAACTGTTGGCAGCAGTAAACTGTAGGCAGTGAACTGTAGGCAGCAGTAAACTGTAGGCAGCAGTAAACTGTAGGCAGCAGTAAACTGCAGGCAGCAGTGAACTGTAGGCAGCAGTGAACTGCAGGCAGCAGTGAACTGCAGGCAGCAGTGAACTGCAGGCAGCAGTGAACTGCAGGCAGCAGTGAACTGCAGGCAGCAGTGAACTGCAGGCAGCAGTGAACTGCAGGCAGCAGTGAACTGCAGGCAGCAGTGAACTGCAGGCAGCAGTGAACTGCAGGCAGCAGTGAACTGCAGGCAGCAGTGAACTGCAGGCAGCAGTGAACTGCAGGCAGCAGTGAACTGCAGGCAGCAGTGAACTGCAGGCAGCAGTGAACTGCAGGCAGCAGTGAACTGCAGGCAGCAGTGAACTGCAGGCAGCAGTGAACTGCAGGCAGCAGTGAACTGCAGGCAGCAGTGAACTGTAGGCACCAGTGAACTGTAGGCAGCAGTAAACTGTAGGCAGCAGTAAACTGTAGGCAGCAGTAAACTGTAGGCAGTGAACTGTAGGCAGCAGTGAACTGCAGGCAGCAGTGAACTGTAGGCAGCAGTGAACTGTAGGCAGCAGTGAACTGTAGGCAGCAGTGAACTGCAGGCAGTAAACTGCAGGCAGCAGTGAACTGCAGGCAGCAGTGAACTGCAGGCAGCAGTGAACTGTAGGCAGCAGTGAACTGCAGGCAGCAGTGAACTGTAGGCAGCAGTGAACTGCAGGCAGCAGTGAACTGCAGGCAGTAAACTGCGGGCAGCAGTGAACTGCGGGCAGCAGTGAACTGCGGGCAGCAGTGAACTGCGGGCAGCAGTGAACTGCGGGCAGCAGTGAACTGCGGGCAGCAGTGAACTGCGGGCAGCAGTGAACTGCGGGCAGCAGTGAACTGCGGGCAGCAGTGAACTGCGGGCAGCAGTGAACTGCGGGCAGCAGTGAACTGCGGGCAGCAGTGAACTGCGGGCAGCAGTGAACTGCGGGCAGCAGTGAACTGCGGGCAGCAGTGAACTGCGGGCAGCAGTGAACTGCGGGCAGCAGTGAACTGCGGGCAGCAGTGAACTGCGGGCAGCAGTGAACTGCGGGCAGCAGTAAACTGCGGGCAGCAGTAAACTGTAGGCAGTAAACTGTAGGCAGCAGTGAACTGTAGGCAGTAGTAAACTGTAGGCAGTAGTAAACTGTAGGCAGCAGTAAACTGTAGGCAGCAGTGAACTGTAAGCAGCAGTAAACTGTAAGCAGCAGTAAACTGTAGGCAGCAGTAAACTGTAGGCAGTAAACTGTAGGCAGCAGTGAACTGTAGGCAGTAGTGAACTGTAGGCAGCAGTGAACTGTAGGCAGTGAACTGTAGGCAGTAGTAAACTGTAGGCAGCAGTAAACTGTAGGCAGCAGTAAACTGTAGGCAGCTGTGAACTGTAGGCAGCAGTAAACTGTAGGCAGCTGTGAACTGTAGGCAGCAGTACAAGTTAGTTTTGGGGTGGTGGTGTGAGGCAGCAGTACAAGTTAAAAGTGGTTGTGCAGCAATCAACTACGTATATGGTAGACAAATTGTGCCACACCAGTTTGTCCATAATTTTCGGATGGCGGCAGTCGTTTGGCTTGGGAGGTTGTAGATGAGCTGAGCCACTGTAATACTATTTTGTTCGCTTTAAACCAGAAAATAAAACTGATATTCGTAGCAGTAAACTTCTTTAGTTGCCATGGTATATTAGAATTGAATCAAAAGTTGTTCCATTTGACACGTATTGCGTGTCACTGTTTTACTATAATCCAATTAGATAGTTTTTGAGGCAGCAACAGTTTAGGTTTTTTATACTTAATGCATCATACATACTGGGAGACGATCCATTTTTTCGTAGAGCAAATAAATTAGCAGAGAATAAATAACAGTGAAGTTTGTATAATAATTTTTTCCATTCACTTGTCAAAGCTTGAAAGAGAAATTTTAAAACTTTATGACCTGTTTGTCTTAAGAAAGAAAAACAGACTTATTATTTTTTTATTATTACAGACTATATATTTAGAAGATGAATCAACTTTTTATTTATTCTACAATTATAAACAATTATTTGATATTTTTGTTTCGCCACTCTTTTTATATGAGTATTTTAGTTGCTAGGTCAATTTTCACGGTCAATCAGGCACGAGAGTTTTCTGCAACTGCTGAAAGGTGCTACATGCTTGACTGGGGTTTGAACCCGAGACCCTACGACAACACTGCCTAGTCCAATGGCCTGACACAACCATTTCACCAACACCAAACAATTTGTTACAATAAACCAATTATATTTGAGTATTGGAGTTGTCTTTTCGTGTTGTATTGTGGGGCAGTTTGGTAGCTGGCTGTAGACAAACTATGCCATGAATAAAAATTGTAGGGCAAAGTTCTTCTGTAACGATTAGTTTGTTTGCAGTAGTGTTGAGCGTAATGAGAAGATTCATTTTAAATTGTAAAAAATAGTCTTAGTGGTGTCACAGTGGTGTCAGAGCCATTTTAGTAGACTTTTTTAGTACCCTTTCATGATTATTTTTTTCGGTGGCCTAGTGTGTGACGGTGTGTCAAGGACATTGACTAAAGCTTCACAACTATAATCTATTGTACTAACCGTAAGAGTAATCCCAAATGTGAACATCTTAATATTGATAATACAGTGGAATCCAGCTATTGCTGAGAGATTGGAACAAACAATATTACATGGAAAGTACACAAACAATATTACACGTAAGCACAGATGTGTATGTGTGATGTAGCGACCGTGTGATGGAGAGACTAGCATTTATGGCGGAGTAAACACTCACTTGAAACACCATTGGATTACAGATAAAGCTGCTTCTAGTGAAAACTTGATGTTATTTCATTACATGAAAATACTACGCTCCACAAAATGTATGGGCGCTTTTAAATGTACAGACAGATCCCAGCAGTACGCCAGCAATGAAGTAGCCAGCAATGAAGAGGTCGGCAATGAAGTAGTCAGCAATGAAGAGGCCGGCAATGTAGAGGCCGGCAATGAAGAGGTCGGCAATGAAGTAGCCAGCAATGAAGAGGCCGGCAATGTAGAGGCCGACAATGAACTGGCCGGCAATGAAGAGGCCGGCAATGAACAGGCCAGCAATGAAGAGGCCGGCAATGAACTGGCCGGCAATGAAGAGGCCAGCAATGAACTGGCCGGCAATGAAGAGGCCAGCAATGAAGAGGCCGGCAATGTAGAGGCCGGCAATGTAGAGGCCGGCAATGAACTGGCCGGCAATGAAGAGGCCGGCAAAAAAGTGGCCGGCAATGAAGAGGCTGGCAATGAAGTGGCCAGCAATGAAGTGGCCGGCAATGAAGAGGCCAGCAATGTAGAGGCCGGCAATGAAGAGGCCGGCAATGAACAGGCCGGCAATGAACAGGCCAGCAATGAAGTAGCCGGCAATGAAGTGGCCGGCAATGAAGAGGCCGGCAATGAAGAGGCCGGCAATGTAGAGGCCGGCAATGTAGAGGCCGGCAATGAACAGGCCAGCAATGAGCAGGCCAGCAATGAAGAGGCCGGCAATGAGCAGGCCAGCAATGAAGAGGCCGGCAATGAAGTGGCCGGCAATGAACAGGCCAGCAATGAAGTAGCCAGCAATGAAGAGGCCGGCAATGTAGAGTCCGGCAATGAACTGGCCGGCAATGAAGAGGCCGGCAATGAAGTGGCCGGCAATGAGCAGGCCAGCAATGAAGAGGCCGGCAATGAAGAGGCCGGCAATGAAGTAGCCAGCAATGAAGAGGCCGGCAATGTAGAGTTCGGCAATGAACTGGCCGGCAATGAAGAGGCCGGCAATGAAGTGGCCGGCAATGAGCAGGCCAGCAATGAAGAGGCCAGCAAAAATACACAGTAATACAGCCATAAAGCAATCAGCTATCTCTGTTACATTTTATTTGGACGCAGTAGACTATTACTCACTTGCTCATTGATTCGCTTCCAACAAACAGCAAGTACGTAGACAGCGCACACGGGGGGAGTGAGAAATGATGTAATCTGCTGAATGTAGTGAAACAGCTCCGGAAAATTACCAACAACGGGAAGCCAGGCTATGCTTACTCCCACCAGAACAACGATGAATATCCTGAAATGATAGATAAGTAGTAATACATCACTCACTATATAGTAATATATCACTCACTATACAGTAATATATCACTCACTATACAGTAATATATCACTCACTATACAGTAATATATCACTCACTATACAGTAATATATCACTCACCATACAGTAATATATCACTCACCATACAGTAATATATCACTCACCATACATTAATATATCACTCACTATATAGTAATATATCACTCACTATATAGTAATATATCACTCACCATACAGTAATATATCACTCACCATACAGTAATATATCACTCACCATACAGTAATATATCACTCACCATACATTAATATATCACTCACCATACAGTAATATATCACTCATCATACAGTAATATATCACTCACCATACAGTAATATATCACTCACCATACAGTAATATATCACTCACTATATAGTAATATATCACTCACCATACAGTAATATATCACTCACCATACAGTAATATATCACTCACTATATAGTAATATATCACTCACCATATAGTAATATATCACTCACCATACAGTAATATATCACTCACCATACAGTAATATATCACTCACCATACAGTAATATATCACTCACCATACATTAATATATCACTCACTATATAGTAATATATCACTCACTATATAGTAATATATCACTCACTATATAGTAATATATCACTCACCATATAGTAATATATCACTCACTATATAGTAATATATCACTCACTATATAGTAATATATCACTCACCATATAGTAATATATCACTCACTATACCGTAATATATCACTCACCATACAGTAATATATCACTCACTATATAGTAATATATCACTCACCATACAGTAATATATCACTCACCATACAGTAATATATCACTCATCATACAGTAATATATCACTCACCATACAGTAATATATCACTCATCATACAGTAATATATCACTCACCATACAGTAATATATCACTCACTATATAAAGGATAAAGTAGTATATTACAGTGCACGGGATGTAGATGAGAATTGCCAACATCGGGAGTTACCTTCCCACCACAAGCAGCTCCATCTCAGAGGCATTCAGACGTATCCTTCTCCAAATATCCATTGTGAAGAGAGTTGAACTGCTGTTGAATATGGAAGTGAGAGAAGACATGAGCGCTGACAACATCACAGCTATCATCAGACCTCTGGCTCCGTCTGGCATCAGTCTCAGTACCAGCAGTGGATAGGCTTGATTGGTGCAGCCACTTTCCTTGTCGCACGCAGCTTTACATTCCTCACCAGAGGAACATGCCACTATTTCTGCATACACGAATGGTGCATAGACGTATACAGTGTCTAGTCATATACAATCCATAGAGAGAGTATAGATATTGCATAGACATATACAGTACATAGACATATGCAGCACACACAATCTAACCTGGAAAGAGAATACGCGAAGCCATTCCAGGAATAACGAGCAACCAGAAGGGCGAAAACTTTAGAAATCCAGCCAGTATTGTACCTGCCCTGGCATGAGACAAGTCTTTTGCAGCTAATGCTCTCTGTACAATCACCTGAAAAGTATAGCAAAGTTGTCTACACTTACCTCATCTGTTGCATGTGTACAGAGTTGTCTACCCTTGATTCATCTGTAATGTTTGTACAGAGTTGTTTAACCTCACGTAATCTATTGCATAGGTACATAGTTGTCTGCACTACCTAATCTGTTACATATGTACATAGTTGTCTGCACTACCTAATCTGTTACATATGTACATAGTTGTCTGCACTACCTAATCTGTTTCATACGTACATAGTTGTCTGCACTACCTAATCTGTTACATATGTACATAGTTGTCTGCACTACCTAATCTGTTACATATGTACATAGTTGTCTGCACTACCTAATCTGTTACATATGTACATAGTTGTCTGCACTACCTAATCTGTTTCATACGTACATAGTTGTCTGCACTACCTAATCTGTTACATATGTACATAGTTGTCTGCACTACCTAATCTGTTACATATGTACATAGTTGTCTGCACTACCTAATCTGTTTCATACGTACATAGTTGTCTGCACTACCTAATCTGTTGCATACGTACATAGTTGTCTGCACTACCTAATCTGTTACATACGAACATAGTTGTCTGCACTACCTAATCTGTTACATGCGTACATAGTTGTCTGCACTACCTAATCTGTTACATATGTACATAGTTGTCTGCACTACCTAATCTGTTACATATGTACATAGTTGTCTGCACTACCTAATCTGTTTCATACGTACATAGTTGTCTGCACTACCTAATCTGTTACATACGTACATAGTTGTCTGCACTACCTAAACTGTTACATACGTACAGAGTTGTCTGCACTACCTAATCTGTTACATACGTACATAGTTGTCTGCACTACCTAATCTGTTACATACGAACATAGTTGTCTGCACTACCTAATCTGTTACATGCGTACATAGTTGTCTGCACTACCTAATCTGTTACATACGAACATAGTTGTCTGCACTACCTAATCTGTTACATGCGTACATAGTTGTCTGCACTACCTAATCTGTTACATACGTACAGAGTTGTCTACCCTTACCTCATCTGCTACATATGTACAGAGTTGCCCATACTCACCTGATCTGTGCACCAGTACCATATGCCTGACAGGGTTATACCAAAGAGAACGCCGGTCCATGGCAGGTCATCATTGACAAGTGAAGCGGGTCTCATGAACTTGAGTGAGTAGTCAGGTAATGTTCCACAGGAGTCGTTGTGGGTGAGAGATTGCTTCGAGTAGGCAGAGAAAAACTGGTGTGTCAATGCTTCGTAGGCCGAGCCAAAGCCTGTCTCCTTTTCACCAACCTTGACAATGCCTTGCAAACACACGGAGAAGTCTACTCACCTGAGCAACCAACAATTCTGTCAACTTAAAAAAACCTACAATCGCAGCAGTGAGCAAGAAATTTCAGGCAGCAGTTTAGAAGCGATCAAGTAAAGAAGAGATGGAAGGAGCAAATTGCCGTATCACTGTTTACAGCGATAGTCAGTACTTATATGTAACTCTACACCACAGTAGTCAGTACTTACAACCTGGCTTTACTATCATCAGAAGATTTGCTAGCAATCAGCAAAGAAGTAGCGTAGAAATCATATGAATCAATCTATCTACAAAGAGAATAATTGATGAAATCTAATCTATACCTAGTAACTATTGTAATCTAATCTATACCTAGGAACTATTGTAATCTAATCTATACCTAGGAACTATTGTAATCTAATCTATACCTAGGAACTATTGTAATCTAATCTATACCTAGG
Source organism: Cryptosula pallasiana (assembly GCA_945261195.1). Lineage (NCBI taxonomy): Eukaryota > Metazoa > Bryozoa > Gymnolaemata > Cheilostomatida > Cryptosulidae > Cryptosula > Cryptosula pallasiana. Next base: position 51,298,583 of record OX183133.1, on the reverse strand, counting down.
AACTATTGTAATCTAATCTATACCTAGAAACTATTGTAATCTAATCTATACCTAGGAACTATTGTAATCTAATCTATACCTAGTAACTATTGTAATCTAATCTACTTCTAAACTCACTTCCCCCAATTTCAATTTCTGTCATTTGTTTGCTTCATCGGTACTACATTGAAGTTGCCGTTTTATCATAACAACATTTACGATGATAAAATCATATTTTGGCAGACAACTGATTCTAGATTTACTGCTAGTAATAATAAGTAGCGCCAGCAGCCATGCCACATGACTCGCACATTATCCGAATCATGTATTTTATGTCTTTGTTCCTCTTATTTCCAGCTAGTATTATATACAAACAAGCATACATATATCTAAATATCTTACAAAGGTTAGCGATGAAGTCAGCCCTTAGTCCTCCTGTTGAGCACTATTCGTAGAGAAGTGTCACACTAAACAGCATATCTACATATCTATTTATAAAAGTGAGAAACCTCTGCCTCTATGTCTGTGTATTATTATTAGATAGCAATTTCACTTGAATGCACCTGAGAGGTAGGATAACTGCTGCTCAAACAGTGCATTGCACCGGTTCGATCGATGCCCAAACTTATCATTTTTTCTCAAAGATATTGCTTTTATTTCTTTTTGAAAAACTTATAGGAAACATTTCAAAGGAAATCAATGACCACAAATACAAGATAATAATTGAAGTGTCAATTGAGTATATATGCTTAAACTAAGCTGGAGCAATGAAAACTGCTATAAATACAATCTATTGGACCAACTTGATGCATGGCAGGGTTTAAATTTCTGCAGATTAAATTTTTTTTTCAATAATGTAGGCGGAGATAAATCACAAAAAGTCACATTTTGCTAATATCATATGGTTTGGGTAGGCAATGCCATGGTGGTAAGAATTCAATTTTCTTTCACCATACATAGATTGCAACATTCTTTCGTAAACAATACCTCCGTGAATCAGTTGTCTCAATAGGGACAGCAATGTTCCAGCACACTATCTTTCTGTGTCATTTTTTAAATTGAGCGGAGAGAGGGTGAGAGATGGAGAGGGGGAGAGATGGAGGGGGGAGAGATGGAGAGGGGGAGAGATGGAGGGGGAGAGATGGAGAGGGGGAGAGATGGAGAGAAAAAGGGAAGGGGTAGGGAGGAGTAGCGGTAGAATAGGGTATGGGTAGAGGAGGGTATGGGTAGAGTAGGGTATGGGTAGAGTAAGGTATGGGTAGAGTAGGGTATGGGTAGAGTAAGGTATAGGTAGAGTAGGGTACGGGTAGAGTAGGGTATGGGTAGAGTAGGGTATAGGTAGAGTAGGGTATGGGTACAGTAGGGTATGGGTAGAGTAGGGTATGGGTAGAGTAGGGTATGGGTAGAGTAGGGTATGGGTAGAGTAGGGTATGGGTAGAGTAAGGTATGGGTAGAGTAAGGTATGGGTAGAGTAGGGTATGGGTAGAGTAAGGTATGGGTAGAGTAAGGTATGGGTAGAGGAGGGTATGGGTAGAGTAGGGTATGGGTAGAGTAGGGTATAGGTAGAGGAGGGTATGGGTAGAGTAGGGTATGGGTAGAGTATGGTATAGGTAGAGGAAGGTATGGGTAGAGTAGGGTAGCGGTAGAGCACGATAGAGGGTGGGAAGTACAACAGGGCAGGTGAAGGCTGATGTGGAGGGAGGTAAGGGGCTAGGTGAGGGGCGAGAATAAAGTGGGCTGGCATAATGGTATTGAATACAGCGGGTGATACTATCCCTTAACCCGCTCAATCTAAAAGATGACACCGGTGTGCTGGCACATTGCACACACTGAAGAGGCATTTACACAAGGTGATTCTTCCTTGGATTTGCTGATGCATCTTATTGCAGAAACTTAGCACAACCTTTGGGAGAAATGCAAGGTTGTCGCAGGCTGAGACGCAGCAACCCAGCAGTGTCGGGTTACAGCGTCTAGTTGCAGCAATTTTATGGTCACATGACAATGGAATCAATAGTGTATCTCTGTATAGCGGCTCCAATACGTTGTTCATTCAAGCCTGGATATAATGTAAACAAAGATTGTTATAGGACCGATTACTATATAATTAAGCATAACCATCATTGTAAATAAATCAGTACAATTTTTTTAAACAAATAACTCAAATTTTATATATTTAATAATAACTAGTTAATCTTCAGAATAATAATAATTATTATTATTATTATTACGGACGCAAACAATGAAACAAAATTAGATTTTCTTCAATTTATTATTATCTAATTTTATGATAACTATTATTTTTTGTAAATAACTCAAAATTTAATATTATTGGTAAATAACACCTTAATGCATACAGAACTATCAGCTGATAGAAAAGCATTAATAATTAAATCACAACTCATCAACTTGCTTGCATGAGGAGACGACACGCAAGTTATATTAGCTACAATGTTTTGGCAACTCAAACTTGAAAATTGAATGAGCTGCAACCGTGTACATAAAGGCAACTTTCAACGGAGTCTGCGACAATCAAATAAGACAAAAACGCAGTGATCTTGTGTAAATGCAGCCAAATGAGCCAAACAAATTTGCAAAATTGATATTACGAAAAAATGTTGCCATCTATGCACAGTGAAAGGAAATGATGAAAGTCATAACCCAACACAGAGTTGTTTGATTGACACTCCCACCGCCGCATATTAGCGAAATGTAACTATTTGTGATTTGTCTCCACCTACATAATCAAAGCGCGTATTAGTATTAATTCTACAAATATCTCCTGTTTGAAAAGAAGTTGCAAATTTGAACTCACATCATCCATGAAAGTGACACAATAGACTGTTTTTACAGCAATTTTTTATTTCTCATAGCATAGTAGTTTAGGGGTATATAGACATTTGACACTAGAATCAGCAAAATGTGGTCGTCTCAACCTACGTTATTATTGAAAAATATTAAATTTACAAATATTGCCGATTTGAGAGCAAATCCAAACTTTGAAACCCGACATACATTGAATTAATCTAATGGCATTTTTTCGAAGCAGTTTTCATTCCCCTCAGTATAGCGGTTTAGATGTCTATTCACCTGTGTGACACAGCGGTTTAGGTGCCTATTCACCTGTGTGACACACAGCGGTTTAGGTGCCTATTCACCTGTGTGACACAGCGGTTTAGGTGTCTATTCACCTGTGTGACACATAGCGGTTTAGGTGCCTATTCACCTGTGTGACACATAGCGGTTTAGGTGCCTATTCACCTGTGTGACACAGCGGTTTAGATGCCTATTCACCTGTGTGACACATAGCGGTTTAGATGCCTATTCACCTGTGTGACACATAGCGGTTTAGGTGCCTATTCACCTGTGTGACACATAGTGGTTTAGATGCCTATTCACCTGTGTGACACATAGTGGTTTAGGTGTCTATTCACCTGAGTGACACATAGCGGTTTAGGTGCCTATTCACCTGTGTGACACAGCGGTTTAGATGCCTATTCACCTGTGTGACACATAGAAGTTTAGGTGTCCACTGAAGGAAAATGACATACTGAAGGAAATGACACTGAAAAGAAATGACAATGAAGGGAAATGACACTGAAGGGAAATGACATCGAAGGGAAATGACACTGAAGGGAAATGACATCGAAGGGAAATGACACTGAAGGGAAATGACATCGAAGGAAAATGACACCGAAGGGAAATGACACTGAAAGGAAATGACACCGAAGGGAAGGAAATGACACCGAAGGGAAATGACACTGAAGGGAAATGACGCTGAAGGGAAATGACACTGAAAGGAAATAACACTGAAAATAAATGACACTGAAGGGAAATGATTCTGAGGGGAAATGGCACTGAAGAAAAATAGCACAGAGGGGAAAGGGCGCTGAAGGGAAATGATGAGGGTTCAACATTGTACAACAATTACAGGTTTCTGCGTGTATGTTTGAAATGAACTAACAGTGGCGGTGGTCTGCAAGATGACTGACAATACCTGCAAACACCAAGCAGCTTTAAAGAACAAACTCACGCTGTGAAAATTTGCAGCGTTGCCAATACGTCTACGCCTTCAATAAGGCCTGAAGCCGTAGGCCGGTAGGCCGAGCACAATTGTGCAATCATACAGCATGAATGTAACGTGAGAGCAGAAACTTTTTTTCACAATTAAATAACTACACTTGTCACGTCACTCTATTGATAGAGTTATCATAAGATAGCTCGCTCTATTAACAGAGTTACCACAAGATAACTCACTCTATTAATAGAGTTATTATAGGATACCTTGCTCTGGCCATAGAGCTACCATACAACACACAGTTCTAGCCATAGAGTTACCAATCAACACCCAGCTCTAGCCATAGAGTTATCATACAACACGCAGCTCTAACCAAAGAGTTATCATTTAACACACAGCTCTAGTCATAGAGTTGTCATACAACACGCAGCTCTAGTAAAAGACTTTACAGCCGTACTTACTGATGATAGCCAAAACTGTAGCTCCAACTACCATAATTACTGTCTGAGCAAAATCAGTCCATATGACAGCAGTGAGACCTCCTACAATGTTATTGTTACTCAATATTACATAACATATGACAGCAGTGAGACCTCCTACAATGTTATTGTTACTCAATATTACATAACATATGACAGCAGTGAGACCTCATACAATGTTATTGTTACTCAATATTACATAACATATGACAGCAGTGAGACCTCCTACAATATTATTGTCATTCAGTATTACATAACATATGATAGCAATGAGACCTCCTACAATATTATTGTTACTCAATATTACATAACATATGATAGCAATGAGACCTCCTACAATATTATTGTCATTCAGTATTACATAACAGCAGTCACATATACTACACATATTATATACAAACAGCGATATAAACAACATATACTAAATGTGTAGAACAACGGGTGAATAAATATACCACATATACTATATTATACATATACTATATAATATATATACCAGACATATACATATATGATACACATACTACATATACTAAACTATACATATACCACACATATTATACATACTATACATATAGTACATGTTTAGTAGTATATGTGTATAATATAGCAACACATACTATACACATATACCACAAGTTAACTATATAATGCATATAATATAGTACATATACTACATTTGCCCATACTATACAAGGTGTATGAGGGCTACATATACTACATTTGCCCATACTATACAAGGTGTATGAGGGCTACATATACTACATTTGCCCATACTATACAAGGTGTATGAGGGCTACATATACTACATTTGCCCATACTATACAAGGTGTATGAGGGCTACATATACTACATTTGCCCATACTATACAAGGTGTATGAGGGCTACATATACTACATTTGCCCATACTATACAAGGCGTATGAGGGCTACATATACTACATTTGCCCATACTATACAAGGTGTATGAGGGCTACATATACTACATTTGCCCATACTATACAAGGCGTATGAGGGCTACATATACTACATTTGCCCATACTATACAAGGCGTATGAGGGCTACATATACCACATTTGCCCATACTATACAAGGCGTATGAGGGCTACATATACTACATTTGCCCATACTATACAAGGCGTATGAGGGCTACATATACTACATTTGCCCATACTATACAAGGCGTATGAGGGCTACATATACTACATTTGCCCATACTATACAAGGCGTATGAGGGCGCTAGCTGATACAATGCAGGGGGTGTACACTACAAACCAGTTATTTTATCGCCCAAACTTGAGATAAGCTGGTGACGAAACCAGTGACGAAACCAGTGACAAACGTGACAAAGATAAGAACCATTAAACAAACCTGCTACAGTAAAGAGCATGGCTAACACGAGCAATACTACTGCAGATTCATAGAGGCCCAAATTCATAGCTTGGTTGAGAAACACCCAGCCAGAGTAGAGGTCAGCTGATATCTTGGTGAACACGTACAGTATAAGTGAGAGTACCGACAGATATATTCTAATACGCTGGCCTCCAAATCGCTGTCTCAAATACTCAGGTGTGGTGAATACCTTGAGGGAATAATGCAGAATAAAAGCCTTATACTAACAGCTCAATTTATGAATATAACAACATTGTTGTTGTTTCAACCCAATTAACTATATATACCAGACAATAACTATATATACCAGACAATAACTATATATACCAGACAATAACTATATATACCAGACAATAACTATATATACCAGACAATAACTATATATACCAGACAATAACTATATATACCAGACAATAACTATATATACCAGACAATAACTATATATACCAGACAATAACTATATATACCAGACAATAACTATATATACCAGACAATAACTATATATACCAGACAATAACTATATATACCAGACAATAACTATATATACCAGACAATAACTATATATACCAAACAATAACTATATATACCAGACAATAACTATATATACCAGACAATAACTATATATACCAGACAATAACTATATATACCAGACAATAACTATATATACCAGACAATAACTATATATACCAGACAATAACTAGATATACCAGACAATAACTATATATACCAGACAATAACTATATATACCAGACAATAACTATATATACCAGACAATAACTATATATACCAGACAATAACTATATATACCAGACAATAACTATATATACCAAACAATAACTATATATACCAGACAATAACTATATATACCAAACAACAAAACTGTTTTAAACTTTCTCTGTTGAAAAGCCAATATTGACACAAAATTCCATGTAACTATGTCAACTATGTACACTCACTAACGGACACACAGAATGCTTGCACACAGGTATGTTTTTTATCATATCCCTTATCTATTTACCTGGCTACTAATTAACTACCCTAATACAGTGGAAAAAAGGACCAGCCAAATGTATGTGACAGACCAGCGTGAGCCCCTGATAGGCATAGCTAAACAGGATAGTATTAGAAATTTAATTGATACCCATGAATTGATACCCATGAATTGATACCCATGAATTGATACCCATGAATTGATACCCATCAATTGATACCCATCAATTGATACCCATGAATTGATACCCATGAATTGAAGAACAGAAACTCCTAAGATTTGGGTCAAGTTTCATAGCATAAACCACATGTGAGAATCCATGTACGCATACTGCTACATTTACACCTAGTGCATACACTTACCCCTATACCTATGTACATACACTTACCCATATACCTATGTACATACATTTACCCCTATACCTATGTACATACACTTACCCCTATACCTATGTACATCCACTTGCCCCTATAACTATGTACATACACTTACCCCTATATCTATGTACATACACTTACCCCTATACCTATGTACATACATTTACCCCTATACTTATGTACATACACTTATTAAACCTACATCAATGTAAACACTCATGGGATTGCCAGACGAGCCTCTCTTCCGTACCCATAGCCAGAGCCTGGCAAATGACAGCACGCCACACGAGCCTGACTGCCAACTGATGACAGATGGGATGCTCGACCAAGCAAATAAGAGCAGTATTAATATTTAGTGCGTTCCACATGATTTGATCACTTTTATACTATTTACTTTTATTAAAACCTGTTATTTATTGCTAAGTTTATCATTATTGCTCAAGTAAGTAATAAATTAATAATATTAGGTTTATGATTCATTATCATTTATAAATTTTATGTTTTCTAATAATTTATTTATAATTTTTTTCATCACAAACAAGAATTATTTTGAAAGTTATATGCCCGCGTTAGTTTCAGATAAACACCAAAGATCATATAACTGTTATGATCTTTGTAAACATGACCGAGAATCAATCAAGCCTTGACAATTTCGTCACATGGAATGGCTGCAGGTTAACCAACCAATCACAGCACAGCGGACAGAATAAAAAGTGGATCATGTCCGTTCTGCTTCATTCTGAGGTGGATGCACTGTCCTGCGTGACGAAATGATGGATACGAATGATATTCTGGCTCATGTGGCAGGCCCATTACTGGGGCAGCTACGTCCAATACTTACCCCTGCAGCTATGTACACAGGAACAAATACCCATCCCAGCAGTAGCAGCACGTACGTAGCCTACAATAAATTAGTTACATGAAGCCAACAAATAAACAATAGCTTCGGTTTAATTGCAGCTAGGTGTAACTATTGACATAGAGAAAGAAAACAATCTCTCCATGTATCTTTCCATTTGTATGAGCCCTATATCAACAGAAAGAAAACATTCCAAGTTGATTGCTGACACTAAATCTGGATGAGAGACAGTTTCCAGATAATCCGTTCATTGAAAGTTAAAACATTAATTAACTTCAATTTGTGGTTGATAGAGCTCTGCTAACCCGAGCTAACACCGTTGACGTTATTTTAGTATAGCATCAAGCGGATAGAAGGCTGTGCATCACACACTCCCCAATATTTGAATAACCAGTTGGGAGAGGCGCAGTGCTATGGCCCTAACGTAGCCCTGTTCGGTGTAATAATACAAAAGCAGACAATTTTTCGATTTCAGTCTCGAAAAAGTATTTAATTTCCGATCCCCGGCGCTAATTTAGTTACTGGGCAGGCATTTCCTATGCACATTTCACTAGCAGTGATAGCGTTTTCTCAACACAGCATGGACATTAGTGAATCACTTGCATCAGTAAAACTTTTTGTTTGTAAAGGTTGTGAAGGCTGTAGGTTGAATCTGGTGAATTATAATTCACCCATCACTAATCAATATATGTATATTATATATATATATCTTATATATATATATATATATATATATATATATATATATATATATATTAGCAGCGCTACTTGTTGTACACAACAACACACACATTTAGCTAGGGTCGCCTTCTCTCGTGGTCACTTCTTTCGTTGGTAGTCTGCTCCCATGGTCGCCTCCTCTTATGTCAGCCACTCCTGTGGTCACCTCCTCCCATGTTAGCCACTCCTGTGGTCGCCTCCTCCCATGTCAGCCACTCCTGTGGTCGCCTCCTCCCATGTTAACCACTCCTGTGGTCGCCTCCTCCCATGTCAGCCACTCCTGTGGTCGCCTCCTCCCATGTCAGCCACTCCTGTGGTCGCCTCCTCCCATGTTAGCCACTCCTGTGGTCGCCTCCTCCCATGTCAGCCACTCCTGTGGTCGCCTCCTCCCATGTCAGCCACTCCTGTGGTCGCCTCCTCCCATGTCAGCCACTCCTGTGGTCGCCTCCTCCCATGTCAGCCACTCCTGTGGTCGCCTTGTTTCGTGGTAGTCTCCTTCCGTGGTTGCCTCCTCTCAAGAGCCCGCTCCCATGTCAGCCATTTCCAATGGTCACCTCCTCCTGTGGTAACTTCTTGCACCATAGCTTGCTCCCATGGTCCTTTATTCCAATTGTCATTTCCTCTTGTGGTCACATCCTCCAGTGGTTGCTTTCTCTCATGGTCGTTTCCTGTCACTTCTTCCCATACCAACGGCAATGTTATTTTAATAATTTGTTTTTCTAGATATTTCTTTATGAAATAACTATCATTTTCGTATCAAAACACTTCCTGATTCTATGCCTGATTATTCGTTCAGCAACATAAAAAACTAAAACCCATTTTGTATCATACAAATTTTAGTTTGTATTTCTGCTATGGTTCACCAGTATAAAAATTATTTACTACAACTTTGTCATGAATGCATATTTGGATAGTAACTATGTAGAGTAGCCTGTAGCCAAATATATAACAATAGAATCCATGGTAATGATACAAATAAAATAACAACATTATTCATTAATAAAAATAAAGTAATAAAATGAAAATATATTGATGATCAACCACTTTCATCATTTTAAGACAATTAGTGGAACATTTGGAGGAAGGACAAAAAACAATAATAATAAGAACATTCCATATCCAAAATGTTTACCAAGTCAACTAAAAAAAATTGATGGGTTAAAAATAGAAGATTCAAGCTTAGTTGATATTTTAAATGAATTATTTATATATTGAGGGGTTGGGTAGCGTTGGAAGGAATTAAATAATCACAGCTCGCCCTACAACAAAGCCTTGAGAAGTGCACGACAGCTTTTTGAATTGTATGTAGAGCGCATCGCAATATTCAATAACGTATTAGTCAGTGAAAGGCAAAGATTTACAGAGCTGATGTAAAAACTTGAAGCAAAAATAGGAATACATTCGCGGGTTAACGAATTTCAGAATCGTACAATATTTGTGCTGATCGTGAAGCAATAAATTTTGCCGTGATTCTTTGTAATATTGATTGTCATCACTTTTGTCGTAAACCAAGTCTCCAATAAATAACCATAAATGATGAAAATTAAAAAAAAAACAGTCAATAATGATAGTAACAAATAATGAGTAATAATGTAGTAGTAGTGACGCAAAAGGACCAAGTAATGAGTAATAATGTAGTAGTAGTGACGCAAAAATGTTTTTATTATTAGTGGTAATAATAACTGAAATAAAAAATATTACCATTAATTATTAAATTTAATAACAACTTCAAACAATGCACTAACCAATTGAATAAAACAGTTGAAATTATTACAGACAGTATTGATGATCAGAGATTTTGCCAACAATGTAAAAAAAAACACAACCAATGTTAATAATAATAATAATAGAAATAATGATAAACAATAATATTATTCATCGGATATTATTATCTACTCATTAACTCCGACTGGAAAAATGTTCGTTTGCTATGCATTAAAATTGTCACTTTTTTCAGCTGATAAGAGAAATAAAAACTGTAGAAATGTTCCGATTCAAAAAAATTTTTACCGATCCAATTTTATCCTGATTTTGCTATTGAACCTATCCGCTTCGGATTCAAATCAATCCACCTTACAGAAAAAATCTAGAGGCTAAATTTGTAGCAATAACCTCAGCGTATTTATTCACTTAAATACAGCTAAATCACAGATCGGTTATGTTATATTTTTCCAGGATTACACGCTGATTACATGACAGATTATGCTTTTCCTCATCTTATAGGGGTTGCGAGAGCAACCTAGCCACACTGGTACTAATGGACACTGCTATTGTATGAGGCCAATGTAGTAACAACATTGCTATTGTATGAAGCCAATGCAGTAACAACATTGCTATTGTATGAAGCCAATGTAGTAACAACATTGCTATTGTATGAGGCCAATGCAGTAACAACATTGCTATTGTATGAGGCCAATGTAGTAACAACATTGCTATTGTATGAAGCCAATGTAGTAACAACATTGCTATTGTATGAGGCCAATGTAGTAACAACATTGCTATTGTATGAGGCCAATGCAGTAACAACATTGCTATTGTACGAAGCCAATGTAGTAACAACATGGATAGTTGAAGCTAATTTGCCTGCTACTCATTGTTGGTCAAAAGATTTGTCAACAACAATACGAGTAACCGACAAGTAAAGCAATTCCAATTTTATATTTTGCAGATTTAGTGAATAGTTAATAAAATCTGCCAATTCCGATGCAGTGAATCTGAATCGGAGCATCTCTAGAAAAACTATAACTAAATAAGATGATTGTACAAATAGGAATCGTAGAAATATACATGTGTATGTGATATATATGCATATATATGTGATATATATGTACATGTATCTGTGATATATATACATATATATGTTTCGTCATTTCCTGTCGGTGTAAAGCAATGGGTAATGAGTCGGTAGATGTACGCGTGCCGTCGTAATGAGAAGACAGCAACCTAAATATAACCAGTCGAAGCAAGTGGGTCATTGTCAGTGTTAGCCAAAAATTGAATCGTAACAACAGAGAGGAGAGTCCATAAAGCACCCTTTTATAGGGCCCTCTTAAAAGACCCTCTTATGGCCATTTTTTGACCAATAATATTACATTGATTGGTTGAACACAAATTGTCTACCGATTTTTTGTTCTTAATCAAAACCTACCGATAGCCTCAGATGACGCGCTGCTGATTGTTTTAGCATGTTACCGAAAACTGAAATAATGAAACCTAAATCGGTAGGCAATATTGGCAGGTAATCGGTAAATGTACATGTGGATTTAAGACTTATTATTTATATCCTGTGCAGTCGGCAAAGTGAGTGAAGCAACAGTTTCGCTTTGTTGGGGGAAACCCGCAATTCAGCATATGGAAAAAAAACCAGGATGAGCATTACCTTACAGCAGAAATTTATCGCATTTTAATCATTAAAAAACCATCAAAACACAAACATCTTCGATTTGAGATGGAATTGCCAATTTAAACCTTGACCATACATCTAATTAGTCCAACATTCTGTCTTGACACAGTGGTTACAGGCATATAGAAACAGACACTGTTAGCGCTTATATATACCCTACAGGATGAAATTATTAACGGAAGTTAATTTCGCGAGTTGTCTTCTCTCTGATGATTTAACGGATATTATTTTTCGCAAATCGGGAAACCTTCACGGTACGAGAAGACAACTTCACATATTTTATATGAATCCGTCGGAAAATCGAGTAAAAATAAAAATGGCCTTAATTTTTAATGGAAATAATATTTCGCGAATTTAGAACTCGCATAAACGCGAAATTAACTTCCAACAAATATTTTCATTCTGTAGGGTATATCTAAAATATACATAAGATGAGTTGTTGTGGGCCAACTAATATAGGGTGAACACAAACGATTTTACTTACACTCAGTGACCCCTACAAGGTCACTACTTACACTCAGCTCATATATAGCCACTCCGATACCAGTAGATGCCCCTGACCCGGCCAGTCCAACGAAGTGTCCCGAGCCTATGTTACTGGCAAATAGTGACGCTCCAACCTGAATAAAACTATTATTGTATATGGACAGCTAGGTATAGTATTGTATATGGACAGCTAGGTATAGTATTGTATATGGACAGCTAGGTATAGTATTGTATATGGACAGCTAGGTATAGTATTGTATATGGACAGCTAGGTAGAATATTGTATATGGACAGCTAGGTATAGTATTGTATATGGACAGCTAGGTATAGTATTGTATATGGACAGCTAGGTATAGTATTGTATATGGACAGCTAGGTATAGAATTGTATATGGACAGCTAGGTAGAATATGTATATGGACAGCTAGGTAGAATATTGTATATGGACAGCTAGGTATAGTATTGTATACATGTAGCTAAATATATATGCATATTCTCACTCACTGGTATCCAGTGCATGCTCCTCCCAGCTAAGAAATATCCCTGGGTACTCCCTCTGTTTCTGCATGATGACTGAAATAAGGAGGCTATATAAAAAATGCAATCAACGATGTTTATTTGGACATTCATTAGAGAAAGGGAACCCACCCATATTCCGACGCCAATGACTGCCAGGAAGTATACAGCTATTATAACTCCATCTGCCCACATCAGCTGTTGGTTTTTGATACTTGGTGGGTCCATTGTAGACAGATGCCTACATGTACAAGTATATGTACTTTTACTTGTACATGTCCATATACATACACTTATATATGTATGTATTCAAGCATATGTACATGTTTATATGTACGTATATGTACATGTGTGTGTATATCAGAGTATGGCTGGGAAGGGTATTAAAAAGTATGCGGGGATGCATAGATAATAAAAATAATTACATAAATAATTATTATTATTGATACCCAAAGGTGGTAAAAGCAGTCAAAAGTGAGGTGAGTAAAGAGTGCTCAACAAGAAACAATCGGGGAGCGATTACATTAATAAATAATAAAAGAGTAAAAAGGGATGGAAAAAGGAACTACTAGTCGACTACAAAATGTTTTTGGGTCTTTCAAAAATAGTTGGAAAAAATTTAAAACACAATCATCAGGTCGCACTGTACAAAACAATAGAAATAGACATATAAAAGGTCGCGTTGTGTAAAAATGACAGGAAGCTCAGACTTCATACTAGATGGTGTAGTGGTTTAGCGCGAGAGACAGGAGAGCCTATAACCATAGAGCTATGCCCTGCTGAGAGCCTATAACCATAGAGCTATGCCCTGCTGAGAGCCTATAACCATAGAGCTATGCCCTGCTGAGAGCCTATAACCATAGAGCTATGACCTGCTGAGAGCCTATAACCATAGAGCTATGCCCTGCTGAGAGCCTATAACCATAGAGCTATGCCCTGCTGAGAGCCTATAACCATAGAGCTATGCCCTGCTGAGAGCCTATAACCATAGAGCTATGCCCTGCTGAGAGTCTAATTATTAGAGTGTGTGCATATGTACATATACATGTTTATGTACATAGGCATGTGAATGTACATATACATGCATATGTACATATGTTGTATATGTACATATGCTCGTATATGTACATATACATGCACATGTACATTTGTTTGGTTATGTACATTTGCTTGTGTATATTATTATTATGATTTATTTGAAAAGAAGCTCTATGCAGTCCTCAAACGTCTTAAAATAGTTCAGATAATTTTAAAACAGTTCAGATGATCTCAAAATAGCTCTGGCTGCTTCAAAGTAATTAGCACTATATTTAACTTTTCAGTTTGTTTGTGCTAGTCCAAACAGTCTCAATTATTTCAAAACCACTGAATCGTATACAATTTAACTGAGCAGCAACAAAATTTCAATAGTTGTTAGACAGGAAATACAGTTTGATTGCTTAAATCTCCACAACTATAAAAACAGATATTAATTCACCAACCCCGCTAAGTGCTTTTTTATACACAGTTTTCTCTGCTATTCACCGCATTCAATCAGTTAATTTCAATGTAAAAGATATTTCGTGCAACATCAAGGCTATTTCAAAAGGCTTCAGATACTGTTAAACACAAAAGCATCTTTTGTTATAAACATACATACATAGCCATCCATTTCATAACCGAGTTTCTACCCAAAACAACACAAAGATGAGAACAGTACCAAAAAACAACCAATACCAAACCAGCTCAATGATAACTGTACCTTCTATTACCGCAAGGGGTTTTGTTAGTTATAATAATGAAGACTGAGACTATGTGATTAGAAAAGTACCATTGGCCCAAGTATAAATTATAAATACAGTAGGGGTGTGCTTGGAGTTATCTCTCACAATATAATGGCAAGGGGTGTACATTGATGTTTTAGTAGTAAAGAATAATAGCATCAGGAAAATAACTTCTGCTATTAATGCTACAACTAAATAATTCAACCATAATAATTATAATCAATCATTGATTACAATTATCATTTACTATTATCATTATTACCATTTAACTATACACCATTTACAGCATATTTTGTAAGCAAGTTAATGGTTTGAATCCTGTTTGCCCATGCGCTAGATGTACAGAATGGGCTAAGCAGTTATACATGAAATAAAACAGTTAATAGTACTATATCATTATTATTACTACTACTGATACTACTATTAATAACTATTGTCATTAATCATTATTACCTAAGTTACTATTTTATTTATATCTTATAACTTAATATCAATTATAATAATTCAGATATCTAATAATAATTTATTATTTCAATAAAATCTAAAAGTTTGAGTTAGAACATAATTTATTACTATTAATTTTCATACCTCTCACTGTGAGGAGCAATTATCAGATAAAAGATGTTAGCAACATCTGTTATCTTTTATCAGCAGCTCACCATCTTTCCTGTGCTGTCTTTCAAATAGAGCAGGAAGAGAGAGAGAGAAAAGGAGAGATGTAGCGGGCAGAGCAAGGCAAGGGTGAAACAAAACATGGGTAGAGAAAGACAGAGCTGTCGTTTCCTACCATCGGCCTAGTTCCGCTAGGCTGGGATGGATAGGATCTTCCTTAAGATGCTAGCTGATCCTAACAGGCTGTCTGCTGAATGATCATGTATCGCTTTACATCAACTTCAATTGGGGCCAACCAGTCTAAATTTCTGCACTTGGCCCACAGAGCTCCAATCACTATGGGGATCACTTTTACTGATGTTTTCCATACACTGGTTAACTCCAGTGCCAAATCCGGGTACTTTTCTATTTTCTCTGTTTCTTTCATCTTTACTCGAAAATCACCAGGGACAGCTATATCAATGATCATTGTTTCAGAGTTCACCTTATCGACTACCACAATATCAGGCCTCCCAGCTTCTATAACCCTGTCGGTGTGTATGGTGAAATCCCACAAGATTTTGACTTCATCATTTTTCATAAATGATTCAGCCCGGTGGTCAAACCAGCTTTTGCTCCTCTGGAATCCATGGATACCACATAGTTCCCAGTGAATGATTGAAGCGATACGGTCATGTTTCTTCTTGCATTCCCGTTGTGTTAACTTCTCACGTTCAGTGAGTGCATGCATCAACGTTTCATCCCTTTCGCCACACGTCCGACACTTCTTACTGCCTTGCTCCTTCATTATGGCAACCTTCTAGTTCCTGGTTGGGTGTGCCTGATCTTGGGCAGCTTAAATCATTCCTTCTGTTTCTTTCTTCAACCCTCCAGATCTCAACCAATTCCAAGAGTGTGTTTCCATTTCTTCAAGCTTCCTGGGGTACTGTTCGTAAAGATCTTTTTCTTTCCACCATCAGTCCTCTCCACCATGGTCTCATTCCTTCTCTGCTGCGGTTTTCTCTCTGATGAAACTATCCAAAACCAAATACTCACTCCTCCCTGTTTTCATTATGTAATCTGACAAGCTGCATTCTTCAATCCTTACACACTCCTCAATTGACACCATCCCTCTTCCTCTTTCATCCCTGCTAACATACAGCCTGTCCACATCTGCTCTTGGATGTAGCGCTGGGTTAATCGTCATCAGTTTTCTTGTCTTTGTATCCATCTCTTTTAACTCATTAACAGTTCAATCAAGTATCCCAGCCGTGTAATGCACTGCTGCAACTACCCACTGTTTATTGCTTTCACATCATATTTCCTCCATTCAGCTTTGACTCTAGCACTTTCCTTATCCTTTGGTAATATTCCTTTCTGACCTTCTCTTTCATCTCTTCCTCTCCAATGTCTTGTAACAACTGTCCATTGGGCATACTAATTCCTTCATTCTCGATATTTTTTCCTCTTTCATTCTTAATGTGGCACACTTTTGCAATCCAAACTGTATTCGTTCATCACTAGTAAAGATTCTGATAGTACTCCCCAGGGCCGCTAGTTTCGTTTTAGACTTTCCATAAAGCTTCAGGTTATCTATATATAGTAGGTGGTCAACCATTTGGCCTTGACAGAACTTGTAACACTGAACTGTTTCCCTCATAAGAATTGAGAGCGGGGCCAGTGCAGTCATAAAGAGGAGGGGAGACAACGAGTTTACTTGGAAGATTCTCCTCTTTATGTCTACCTTCGCAATTTTTTCACCGAGGTATTCCAGTTCAATGTTCCAAGACCGCATACTGTTTCTTATCAGCTCAATTACATTCTTAGCTATTCCAGTTATTTCCATCGTTTCCAGAGTCCATGAGTGTGGTAGCATGTCATATGCTTTTTGATAATCTAATTAACATATAGCTAAGTTAGTGCTTCTCTTTTTCGAGTCATGCAGTATAGCCTTATCCAACATTAGGTGATCTTTAGTGCCCCGTGATTTCCTGATTTAGCCTTTCTGCTCCTCTCCAATAACATCCTGATCAGATAGGTGTTCATACAGTTTGCCAGCCACAATACCTGTCAATGACTTCCACATAAGTGGTAAACAGGTGATAGGTCAGTAGTTTCCGGGTTGTCTCACTTTGGCTGGGTCTTTCATGATCAAAGCTGTTCTTCCTGATATCATCCATCATCCAAGCACTTCTGTAAATGACTCTGTAGCAGTTGATGCAAACTCATAAAGCTGTTGATCCAAAATCCTTGAACTCCATCTGGCCCAGGTGATTTCTAGTTGGGGATCCTGCCTATCATTTTCTTTACATCATCCACAGTTATGCTCAGATCTTCCTGCCTATCTACATGCTTCAATCTGCCTTTAACTCTATTCACCAAATCTGCTGTGGTGTTGTGCTTTGTCAATTCACTCCATATTCCTTGTCAGAACTCTCTAAATTCCTCTTTATCCGGGGCCTCAGTTGAGGGGCTGTTTTCCTTCCCTTGTAGATCCTGTTAAAACCATTTCTGGTAGTTGACGAAAGTTTTGTTCTGGTTATACTGTTCTACCCTTTCTGTATACCTTTTGATCTTCTGACTGACTGCACTCAAATCTGGTTTCAGTTTCTCAATTACCACATCATATCCTTTGTTCCTGATCCTATACTTCTTTTCAAGCCTCATTCTCACTGGGTCATCATAATCTCTTCCTCTACATTCAACTACTTTACTCAAATCTGATCTGATAACTTCTAATTTCTGCTGCAGCCTTACCTTCCACGCTGGTCTGTCTTTTCTGTTACAATTTTTGCACAAGCCATGATGGTGTCATTCGGCTCGGTAATGTTGTTGATCTCAACACAGTCCAGTACCATGTCAATCCGTTTGACTTCTTGCATGATCTTGCCCCTCTAAATCTGTCTGAGGGCTCTTAGTCTGGGTCAATCTCTAGGCAGTCTACTGCGCTCCTTTATGATTTTATCTACCAGTTCTTTTTCCATATCTGAGGTGGGATCTCTTACAATTCTCATGATTGGCTCTCTTACTGGCTCATTCTGAGCTACAGGTCTAGGTGGTACCTCGTCCATTTGGTCATCCACTCCTTCATTAACTCTTTCATCCTCACTCCTGTGCTCCCTTTCTTGCATTGTTTCCTTGATATTGTCTAGGTCCTCACCTATAAACCACTGATCCTTTTTTATAGTCCTCACTTTGTCTGCCAGTCTCTGCTCGCTGATGTTGAACCCTCCTCTTTGCTTCCAGATGTCATGCATTCTTTTTCTGTATCCTCTCACTTTCGATCTACTCTCAAAGTAGCATTCAATCACAGTCCTGTTATCTTCTCTTGAATACTTCCGTCTAGTTGTGCCAGTAACAGGCTGACGACCGTGGGTTGCTTGGTCTTCCACAAGTACACTGCCGGACGAGAGATGTCTAGATTGGCTAACCATCTCATTCACGTCGTTAGCTTGATTTTCATCGTTTGTGTTCATCATGATTTACGAGTAGGCGATTTTCTGTCAGGGTTATCTCCCTCAGCCCCTGGTCCTTACAAAGACCTATTCCACAGGGCAGTGGGTTTGAGTTTCCGTCAGGGTGATCTCCCTCAGCCCTTTGGCCCTTAAAAGAGCCTAGCCCACAGTGCAGCAGGGGTCCAGTGTAGCGTTGGGCACCAAGCCGATATTCTAGCTAGCACAGGAATTTTCACAGCGAAGTGAAATTGGTGAAAATCTCTCCGAACGTCATCTTGAAATATTTTCTTGGCATTTTTTTCTCGGACTTGCTGTCAGAATATTTCAAATAGCTTGGGATTCAAGGCAGCTAGGCAAAAAACCAAACTACATGGAATAGGTAATACTAGCCCGCATTAGTTTTACATTCATTTGACTCTAAGGCTAGGCTCTGGAGCTTGCAAACAATATTTGAAACCCTTCATGAAAACAATTATTTTTCGAGCACCATGATGAACTTCCGAGCATACTATTGGTTTATTATTTTCGGAAAAATTCTAATCATGTCCTTGCTGCATCTTATCATTAATCTAGTGTAACATTTATGGTTGAAAATTGGTGTTTCTAAAACTTACTGGCAAATATTTTATGAAACTTTCTTCCGTGATTTGGGCGGAAACGCTAGATTGTTGCCAAAAATTCAACACGCAGTGCGGGCGTTTGGCATATCTGAGTGATTCTATTTCAGGTGATTTTTGATCCGATGACTACGGTGCAATCTGCTATGCCGCTTTTACTTACGCAAAGATTTGTTGTTTAAATTGGTTGTGAAAAATACACGATCACCTTAGTCATTGAAATAAATTAGTACATTGTATTTGTTTTATAACATAATTTATATTTTCATCAGATGGCAGACATAAAACAGAACTAACAATACACATTTGAAAAATATTATTCAATAATAATAAGAGCAATCTATTTAACAATAATAATAATATTATTATTATAAGTTATCTGCTTTATTATTTATTATATAGTTACAGTAGAAAAAATATATACGTAAGGTAATACTACTATGGGAAAAAATTATCTTCATCTGTGGCTGCGCTCTTCTTCTTCTCATGGTCTCTATGTTGTGTGCAGGATTTTATAGGAACAGTTAACCAGTTCCCCAGATAGCCACCTGCACTACCTCTAAGGCGTCTGTGACCAGAGCCGCCTGTATTGTTAGGTGGGCTTGCTAGCAGTACGTCCAAATCACTGCCTAGCTGTCAGCATCGCTGGCTGACAGCAGGTCAGGACGACGACGTTTGACAAACAAGTCTGTCTGTTGTCCTCTGCTCGTTTGGACAATATTCGGCTATTTCGACCACGAGTCGTATAGCTATTGTCCTCTTGAGCAGTGGAGCCTGTCCTTATTGTATGCATTTGTAGATAGTGGTCAAGTAAAAACTTGAGTGAGTGTTTTAAAGCGTTTAGTCAATAGAATAAATACAGCTGCAAGGTAACACTGATGAGCTAAGGGCTCGCAGCTGCTTTTATATAAACTGTTACATCACATGTTACATAATGTCTTTGTCTACAGTTGCACTCGTGAATAAATGCTAATAGGGGGTAAAAGGTAAATGTAAGAGTTAGAGACTAACAACATGGAAGTGTTTCCTAGCAACCACGTTATACAATAGGCAGCTCAGAGTTCGTCCTGTACAGTTGTCCTGTAAAATATGGAAGTATAATAATATTATTATAATAATGTGACAGATTTTTTCAATTATTATTATTATTACTACACAACAACTACTAAACAAGGCTCGTACGCATTTTTGTATAGCGTCACGCTCAGCTGATCCGCCTGCCAAAATTACTTGGAATCATAAAATAACTGGTGCAGTAGTAAGGTCTTTTTAAAATTATGTGGTTTAAAATAATGCTACATTGAAAATTTTGGTAGCATTCTGGTGGCAAGACGTCATACTATACTCTGGAGCTATTTTTAGAAGCTTCAAAAAAATTCCAAAAATTTTTTTGTAATAGCTAGATATTCTGCGTCATTAAGTAACCAGAATGGCACTATGTAATTATTGTTATTGATATTATTGTGGCGGACGGCGTCAGCACTAACATTTACTTTCTATTTACTATCCCAGCTACATCGACAGTTCTATGCTTACACTCTAGAGACATTCGTTCTATGTACATTTATTCCTATCTTACCTTACCATTCAATATTATACGTTTGCCATGTGGATTCAGTCATGCAGTTACCTTAGCACAGCCTCTTATATTTTATTGGCACACGCTAGCCAATCCCTTGTGCTAGGTGTGGTTTCTTTTGTCATGTCATTTTATGTTATGTAACCGTCTGTATAAATGTAAATGTTTCAGTCAATAAAGTCAGAGTCAGCTTGCACACTCTCAGAAGTTTCTTTGTTCTCTAACAATAACTTCACTGCGCTAAGTACATGCACGTACAATAGAAGCACCATTACTCGAGTAGTAATACATAAGCAGATCAGCCTGAACCTCTGCTGGCCGAACTTAGCCTTGACTAGTTCGCCTTCAATGTTCGACTTCTGCCTTGCACTAAACAGATCAACCGAACCTCTGCTGGCCGAACCTAGCTTTGACTAGTTCGCCCTTCAAAGTTCGGCCTCTGGCTTGCACTGAGATAGCTAACGCAACCGACAGTTAGATAGTAGACTAGGATGGTAATGCACCACTCCCAAGGATACTAGTCGACCTGTGGGCGGGTTGTATTGCTAAAGCGATAGACACAAGTTGCCATCACAGTTCGGGAGGTTGTGCAGGTAGGCCGAGCTACCAACTCACACCCCCCTCAGTGAAATCCTGCACATTATTATTATCATCATATATTTAATATATGATGATGATAATAATTATTATCTAGCTGTTACAAAAAAATTTTTGGAATTTTTTTGAAGCTTCTAAAAATAGCTCCAGAGTTACAGTATAATATTAAAATAGGATAAAAACAAGCGTAAGCTATTAGATAAAAAACAATAAATAGGCAGTGTTTATCAGATGGTAGATGATAAATTCAGTAATCTATGATCTTTCCATGGACTAAAGTTACTCTCCCCTAACTCTCTCTATTATTATATTATTTATGATTATTATTATAATAATCATAAATAATATAATAATAGAGAGAGGAGAAGACTCGGCGTATTTCGGGCAATGCATTTTGGAGAAATAGCTACCACCATCTCAGACTACATAGACCCCCATCCTCACCAGAGCAGCACTCGGAGACACCACCAGCAGTACCGAATACCTCACTGCAACACCGAGTTGTACAAAAAGTGCTTTGTTTCAACAGCCAAGATGTGGAATTGTCTCCCTGTTTCTTCTCCTCCATTCTCAGCACCCCCCCCCCCCCCCACGTGGCAGGCTGGATCAGACGATCGTTCTGCCCAGGCTAGTGACCCTGCCCAGGCTAGTGACCCTCCCTACAGGGTCACTAGCCCAGGCCTGTGTTGACGATCCGGAACGATAAACGATATATGAGCCAGCCACATAGCTAGAATCTTCAGAAGAAGAAGCGATTACACTTCAAGTATCAAGTTGTAATATAATATTATTAATCATTATTATTATAATCATTATTATTATACTTATTGTTATAATAAACAATAATATAATAATAATTATTATTATTATAATAATATTATTGTTTATTATAATTAATAATAATAAATATAATAATTATAATCATAAATATAATGATAATCAATTATTATAATAATTATTATTATAATAATTGATTGATAATCATCATTATTATTATAATAATAATCAATCAATTGATAATTATAATAACAACTTATTGTTAATTATTATTATCAAATAACAATATTATTATTATTGTATAAAATTCAATAGTAGTTACAGTAGTTGTTTGTTTTATAATATTATTATAATTATTATTATTATGTGACTACTTTCTCCTACTACTCAGAGTCAATAATAGTAGTAGTTATTATTATTAGGAGTGAGTCACAACAAGTGATGAGAATAACAACAGTGTTGTTTTGAATTTCCTAGTATCTGTTCACCATTACAAGAGCAAACAAGAAATGAATTTTCATCACAGAACCAAAATGCTGCTGTGCTACTATCGCCATCGTGCACATAGCGCTAATGAAATGCTCACTGGAAAGGGTCACTAAGCTTAGGAGCCGCGCCCATATAGCCCGTATTTCATTGGATTGACATTGGAAATGTGCATAGAAGAAAATGAGCTGAGAACAAAATCTGCGAAGAGAAAAATGAGCAAGGAAGAAAACGCACCACAAATGTACATCATTGCAGATCACATTGAAATATAATAAAGCCATTTTTGAGTTTATATTTCAATGGTAAGTGCCCTCAAAAGTGGGGAGACCCGACCAAATCGGGAAACTTGTCATGCATGGTATTGGCCTTCAGTTAATATACACTATCATCGATCACCATTATATAACTCAATGTGATATAACTTATATAACATCGAGTTTACATACCCTATCAATCATCGATTGCCATTATAATATATAACCGTTATCCATCTTGCCTTATACGATCGTTGTATGTATAGGACGAATACTGGACTGATTGTCGAAAACTTGGATGTCGACAACCTGGATGTCGACAAAGTTGGCTCGGCCGGCGACAAAATAAGTTCGGTTGGCGACAACTATGACCAGATGGTCGAATAACTGACCTGGATGTCGACAAAGCGCTGATTGATGGTTACTCGTCTGCTGGGCGACAATGATTATCCTGCCGTCGACAATTTATGGTTGCTATTCTCACCAGTAGAGGACAACTCACAATCTGCAGCAGTGTCTCATGTGAGCAAAGCGAGAGACTATCTATTTCTCTTTTAATATATCCAATCCATCCAATAAATTGTTCACTGTTTTTTTGAAATAATGTTAACCGCTCTACTTGCCGTACGTATGTTATAATTTATATTATAGAAAATACATTTGAACACTATATCTATCTACCTACTACTCTCCAGATTATCAAGTACTGCGATCAACAATCGAGCCCATCATTAACAACTGGGAATCCATGATGTCATATGTATATGCAAATTTAGTAGACTTGCTTTCTAGTCAAGATTACAATCATAGTCATATCTCCTGAACATATATTTTGACATTGTACATATCTCACTACATACATCATGAGCCTTTGCAAAACAAAGCCATTATAATATTTTTTTTTATAAATCTCTCAACTGGCGATAATATTATAAATAATAAATTGTAATAGCCTTATATTTTAATGGTATATAAACATCATTTCATCCTTGCCTGCTAATAGAGGTCTGTTTTGTTACATTTTATGTAAATACTTTATGTAAATAAAAGTATTCAATCCATTATAAATACATTTGGCCACACTCATAACAAGTGATGAAAGAAAATGAGAATTAGTAGTTATCCTCTTTTGGTAGTGCAGACAACTCAAACGTTACATATCATATTACAATACATGTAGCTTGGTTTATGGTTCTGACAATTAAATAATTAATGAAGAACAATCTACTGTATTTCATTTCTAATTTGCTGTCGATTGTTGATCAATGTTTACATGATGCCAATATACATACCTGCATAACCAAGGCATATTGCACATGTTTTTTGTGTATATATATTCTACTGATCTTATAATCATGCTGTGAGGTCAATACTCTGTTAGCATCTTAATTTTCACAATTTTTTTGTAACTTTTATTACAAAGTTAATTAGAGAGACTGTACTCATCACTTGATACATTTTTAATGCTGTTCTCACGCATCAAATGAATTGGTCTATCTATTTGAAAAGAGTTCAGGTTGATCTGAACGGAAATGTGGGGAATTAATGTTTCACCTTGTGCACTTATCGTGAGCGGTATTCCCTCAGATCAACGTCTACGGAATGCCGTATAGAATTAGGTTCCGGTCTAGCCGTGAATAATGTTAGTCTCTGGTTAAGTGTTTATGTAGTCGGTATCATCTGCAGGTAGGTATTATCCCCTGTAGGTACAAGCTACAACACCAAAGGTAGGTTATTCTATACTTGAGTTCGTGCGTCTGTAGACACCGTTGTCTCTATCTCCCACTCTTGTATGTACACCGACTCCTTGATGGCTATAGGAGCAGGCAGTGCTGTAGAATATCTATATAAATTACATGCTAGCAGATTCAATAGTACTAAGATAATAGAAAAGAGTGTTTTGAGTGAGATGTTGTCTGTTCAATAGCTATGCGTAGACTGACTGTATAAAAATCTATTACTATTCTTTAAACT
Source organism: Cryptosula pallasiana (assembly GCA_945261195.1). Lineage (NCBI taxonomy): Eukaryota > Metazoa > Bryozoa > Gymnolaemata > Cheilostomatida > Cryptosulidae > Cryptosula > Cryptosula pallasiana. The sequence goes on along the minus strand of OX183133.1, from coordinate 51,273,272 downwards.
GGGAGGAATTGTTGGAGTTATGTTCTCAAAGTAATTTAGTTAGATAAAAGCAGACAACTCCAATATGATAATTTGATATTCTTTTGTCTAATTTTGGTCACAACAAGGTGATTATTATTATTATTTTTTATTATTATTATTTATAACAATAATCATTCATAATAAATAACAACAACAATTTGAATATATTGTTGAGTATATACTTTGGAAAGAGAAGAAGTAGTAGTATAAGTAGTAAGTATATAATAATTTCTCTTTACAATTATTACTTATTTGATACTAATAAATAAAGGTGTATTGTCGACATCGAATCTAGGCTAGTCGACAATCTGTCTGAAATTGTCGCCATGCAATCTAACATTGTCGACATCCAGGTTGTCGACATCCAGGTTTTAGACAATCAGTCCAGTTACCGTATAGGACCCCCCCCCCCCCCCCCCAAATGACGTAACTTTGAAACATAAACCCATAGAAATATAAAATTGCTTTATATTTCTATGCTATGCCATATACAATGACTTTAGCATAAATCTTTGTAGCGAGAAAAATTGGGCGCTTGATGGAAGCAGATTAATTTCATTGGTTAGCTGATGTAATACAGAAATGTGATTGGCTTACTATTGCTAGGTTTCAAACTATTTATTAGCGCTTAGTTTATTTTGGACTCGAGGCCATTAATTATTATGGTTGAAAATCATAATTATTATAATAATATTTATCAAAGCCGTAAAAATACTTGGCTTCGACATTTATAAGCCACACTGGACCCCGATACTACAAACCACCATTATTTTATTATTATTATGGTTTGTGACATCGATCCAAAAGTTTTATATGCCCTATAATTAATAATAAATTAATAATGGATAGTAGTTGTTCAGCAACAACAACAACTACTACTACCTACTGTCTGTTACTAACTTAATTTAATTAAGTTAATAAATTAACTAACTGTACTTGAAAAAAATTTTAATAGTACTGTTGTTGTCACAGCAATTAAATAATGATAATAATTAGTAAATGATAATAATAAATTAACAAATAAAGAATAATCATCATTGTTGTTGTTGTTTTTTGCCATTGTTGTTGTTATTATCAATTATTATTATAAGAATATTTATTATTACTAATTTATTATATATATATGTGTATATTATTATAATATTGATTATTATATTATACTAAAAGGTAAAATAGTAAAAGGTGGAAATCTACTGAAAGACTACAAATTGTTTCAATTCATGTTTTTTATTATTTGTAGTCTTGTAGTAGTTTTCCACCTTTTACTATTTTACCTTTTAGTATATAGCTCCTTGATCTTCTCTTGTTGAGCGTTGTCTTACTTGCTTCAGTATTGTCTGGTTTTTATCATCTCTTGGGTACCCAATAATATTAATAATTATTTATTTAATTGTTTCTCTTTTCGTCTATGCACTTGTGCATACCCTGTGCCCTGCCAGTCATACTAATTTATGTATATTATTATATATATATATATATATATATATATATATAATAATTAGCCATACAGATGTAATCTGTATGGCTATTGTTTTAGTTGGTTTTATTATTATTCTTATTTTTCTTTCGCCTAAGATTCTGCTTCTATAACTTAGGATTCGCTCATCAGAACTTGATAAAATTTAGTTGGTTATCATTGTAGGGGCACATCTGAACATTTCTGAAATATTTTTTTCGAGTTAGAAAAGTCACGGTGTCACAGCTATTCCATTTTTCGCACGCCTCTTCAACAGCCATTTTTGTTCAATAAATGCTAAATAACCCTGTCACTATTCGTCAAAACTGCATGATTTTTATATGAGGGTGTGTAGTTATGGTAGATGTACGCCAGCATCAAAAATTTTCAATGGCAAGTTTACAAGCTTTTTGAAGAAAGGCAATTTTTAGTGATTTTCAGAAAATTTAAACTTTTTTAACGTAATAAACTCCAATCTTAATTGTTGTAATACAAGTAGATATGGCAGGTTTTCTCACAGGAGGAGCCTATTAGGACATAGAGTCATGACACAACGTCCTTAACTGAGCTGCAGTTGGATCAAAGCTGTTGTGAACTGAGCTGTGTCATGACACAACGTCATAGTCCATTCAAATGAATAGAAGCATTAGCATTAAGTGGCTTGCTTGGAATGTTGTCAAGTGCACTTGTACTATTAGGGACGATTGGGAGAGTTGCCTGCCTTCTCTGAGAAGAAAACTCCTAACAAAACCCTTATGTGCCTTAACTTCTGAATTGTTTGTCAGAAGTCAGTAAAAAAAATTTTTAACCAAAACCACGTATGCATGTTTTACATCAAATAATGCAACATATAATGGTTTCACACCACAACACTTTCTTCCATTAAAACTCAAAGCAATACCAGTTTTTATTGGTTCTTACGTTCACCATAACCGATCTTGGAACACATTTTAATTCAGTCACATTGACTAACATTCCGCAAAAAAGTAGTGAACAATAGTAATAAATACAAGAGCAGAACTGTAGTGTTTGTGTGTGTTGATATTAAATATTCTATGGAGAGGACAACTCTTAAATGATATATACATATATCACCAAGTTGCGCAGTTAGTCTCATCAAATTGTTATGTTGTGTCACTATAGTCATTGCCTAGGAAAGTTGAAAGTTTTGTTGAGAGGGTAACTCCTAAAATAAATCAGTTTCCGTCTTGATCAGGGAATTTAGTCTTATAAAAACAACTTGATGCGTTCATAATTACTCAACCCATGAGCTGCTTACTTGGAAAGCTGCCAAGTTTCTTTTTTATCACGTGAACTTACTAATAGTTGCTTTTTCAATCGGATACCGAGAGGATAACTCCCAAAAAACCGCATTTTTCTCCATAACTCAAGTTGGACTTTTTTTTCGTCGAACTATGTATCTGTATGGCTTTTAATTTTCTCTACAGAGAAAATAACGTGGTCTAGTTTTGTTTATTATTGTGTTTATTGGTTTCCTTACCAAAGTGTGGCTTACAAATAATTAATAATAATAACAATAACTTATTATTTGTAGCTGGTTGAGTTAGGCAGTTGTTATGTATGGGACAATGTGATATATATATAATAATAATAATACTTTGCTGAATCTTGATTTTGTTTTAGTAGTAGTAATTTACTAAAACAAAGTACTAATACTACTCAAACAAAATACTTCAAGTGTTATTTGTCTTTGTTGTCATCAACAGCTCTTACTTGCGATATTAATAATAGTAACCAATTTAAATGATAAGTGCTTCATTTTTTTGAATTCTAGGTTTGTTGATGATGATTTCTACATATTATGTTACAATATAGCTGAAGTAGTTTCAACAAGGATGATAGTCCATAATAATTAAAAAATATTTTCAGGTTTAACTTTGACATACTCTAAAAAAGCTACTAAAAAATCTGCAACTCTCGAGTTATTCCCCGTTTATCCTCCTTTGCATTCCCTTACATTACAAGCCCACTTTGAAGGTCAATATCACTAACACTAGCCTGCATCAACTTTATTCGACTTTTAGCATTCGTTCTCAGTTATTTTTTTCTTTTTGCATTTGAACTCTCTAATAGCACCAAAAATTAGACAAGTTTTTTTGCGCATATTTTTTAAACTATTAATCGGAATAATTTTTCATTCCTTAAGACTGAAGATTGGGTTTTTATCTCTGAAGATTGTCACATGTGCGCGGAGCACCCCATAATGCTGATTATTGTGCACAGTGGCGTGCTGACTGGTGGCGCATAGTTGCAAGTTACCAAGTAAAAATAACAACTTGGGATCATGCCCAAATAAGATGTCCTTAAGTAAATATATAAAATGTCCCAAAGTAATAGTAAAGCCTGGTTCACATACATATCGTAGATGCTCGCAAGTGATCGCGGATCCCTCGTGCGATCATCTGCGATGTATGTGAACCTGGATTTCCTGTGGCTCGTACGACGTCGTAGAGGCTCGTAGAAAGGTTCAGCTGAACAAACTTTCGTGCGACCGTCGTACGATAGAAAGTAAATTTTCTTACTTTCTTTCTCAAAAACCACATTCAGGTCAAGGTTACTCATGTAAAAGTGACTGCCATCAAAAAATTATAATAAATAATAAAATTATTATTGTTTAATTATAAATATTGATTATTATTTATTATTAATTTTCTGAGTGAAATATTGTGATAACTGATTTAAATGTATAAATATATATATTTTCTTTAAATTTTTATATAATAACATATTTAGCATATTATTATAAATTGAGATTCAAAATTTTATATTAAGAGATGGTAAAAAAATGATAATGCACCATTGAACAACAGTTACAAATTTATTAAAAAATATGGAATAACATTTAATGATAATATGAGCAAAAATGTAATAAATTTTTTATAAGTTAAAAATAATAAATTATTTGGTGTAATTGAACAACGATAATTCATTTAGTATGTATGTAGTCGTTGGTCAGTGAAGACGTGTTTCGAGATTCTATTACCTCCCAGTCAAGAGAGTGATTATACCTCTTGCGATCGTGGGTTTGCCAAGTTTATGTGAACATGTATCGCGGATCCGTTGCACGAGGGATCCGCGATCACTTGCGAGCATCTACGATGTATGTGAACCAGGCTTAAGAGTGTACAAGTTGAAGAAATTTGTGTACCAGAAGTGGTAGTACATTATTTGCTGGATGGTGACCGGTTGAGATCCAAGAGAGCCTTCTAATATTCCAGATCTTTATTGCCAGGAATTTTTTTTGGCTATTATAGTTATTAGTAAGTCTCCATTCTGGATATTGCCCTGACAGAAAGTTGACTTTGAAAGCTGACGTTGTTTTTTGTCATGGGTACAGCAAAGTTGACATGGTTTAGTCGCAGGTGGAAGTCGCTGTAAAACATCGTTGAAAGGCGCTGCATGGATATAGCAATTATGTCGCAGTACTAACTCACTAGCGTGTGTTTGATACATCCAACAAATTCTACGATACAGTTAATGTAATCACTTAAAATATACGCAGTGGTTAAATTAAAGTTTAATCAAGTAAGTAATAAATAGTTATTTTTGTTAAACAATTGTTATTTAATAATAATAATATTATTTATGAAGCGGGGGAGAGTGGGGTACATTGGGACAGGTGTGTTTACTGACAAATGCAATTTCCAATCAGATTGCTAGTAAAGTTTTATATAACAGAAAGTGATGTAAGAAATATTCCATGTAGATTTGTCATATGGTGCAAAATTAGCCAGACGGCGAATAAATCTGTATTTCAATAGTAAAAAGTAAATATTTTAATGCATAGACAAAAGGTTGTATGGGAAAGTGAAGTCAAATTATAAAAACTTCAACCGTACGATGACTTGACAGTACATATAGCTTTTCAATAGGTACAAACAATTAACTCATAAGGCCTGAACTTGACAACTATTATAAGCTATTATAAGAAACTGGAATATTTGTATTAACAAAAATGTTTTTACGGTGTCAGAAAAGAAGTCAGTTAAAATACAAAATTATGCTTCAATTTCACCACACACATAGATAAACATTGAAACCATTAAGGAGGCTAAGGGAAGAAACCCTAACAATGCTAATAGAAGTAGTTGCAATTGGCTGACAATAACCGTGGAAGCCACCAGCTTTTAGTTACTGATTCGGGTGAGGAAACCTTAAACCAGGTTGTGAACACCCCACAACCAACTGCAACTACTGCCAGCCCCAGTTACCCTACCCCAAAATAAATGCGTCTGTAATGAATGCGGCAATTGATGTTGTTAGGCTGCATTTGTATGTACTGTGGCCTTCATGCTAGTGGGCCTGCCTAGGCTCTGTCGTCTGCTAGGCTAATGTGATCTCGATCGTCCAATGGCACGCCGGTCTGTGTAATTAGTTAACCAATTGTGCGACGGCAGGTATACTACTCACTTTCACTCTGCCATTCATCCTATTGCTTTCAGAGAGACAAGTTAGCACTTAATTTAAAAACAGTGTACATAAACCAACAAACATGTCATATGCAGGCATAGGTTAGTAACTTTTGTACATGCTATACTACTAATTACATAATTTGTTCAGTCACTGTGATTTTGTTTGCTACCTCAAGTCCGATTTTTATTCAAATTTGTGTTAATTTTTAACCAATTGATGGACTGTTTATATATACTTTTTTGTGTACTCCACTGTGTCAATATGTTTCATAATATCTACTTGTTGCCTTATAGGCTTCACGGTCACTATACTGTAATATATTGGTAGTAATATTATGGAAATACACCAAGTTGATCAGTGAAACCAACCTGCTGAATGAACAAATAAACTTTCGCCAAGAGCTGGACATATCAGAGCTCTGAACACAAAACAAAACCTTGAGTTTAGCATATTGAGAACTCTATAGCGTCCATATCCATAAGCACCACTGAGGAAGGTCAAGAGAATGTGAGGTAGACCGAGACATGGCATGTCTTTGGTGCTTACAGATAGATCAGTGAAGGATCCACTTCTTGAGAAACTAACTATGAAGAGAAGTAATTTGTGTATTACTTGGTAAACCTACATGGATATTTTGACCAACATCATTGATAGTTTCGGGCTTCAGTTTTAGGCTTCTATGTACGATAACTTTTTCATATGTTAGCGAGCAAGGTGGGCAAGCAAAGAAAAGTAATAAAAAGAGCGCACAATAGACGAAAGTAGTGAAAATGATGACCCAGTAGCCGATGAAGTTTTATCTAACGCTCTGGAGTTTGACAGCGATCACTATCTTGAAGCAGATTGTGAAAACAACACGATGAAAATTGGATCTTTTGTAGTTGTAAAATACAGTAGCAATAAATTTACAGTGCACTATGTTCGTCAAGTTAAATACATTACAGATGGTGTGGGAAGAGTGAATTTCTTAGAACGTTGTAAGGACAACTTTGTATGGCCTGATATCCAATATCAGGATGATGTACAAGGTGTCTTGCCCAATTCTACCCAAGTTGGTGGGACCGCACGAGTGTGCCTAAATCTGCAGTTTCATATTAATGTTTCCCCATGTTAAGTAGACAATAGTTATATTCCGACATGAATATGTAGTATTTCAACAATAACTTTGTTTTTCATTTTAATGTAAAATTAGTAAATATATGTGGTTTATACCAAGAAACTTCTGTCCCTAATAACTCTGCACCATGTCCCAGTGTACCCTAGGCACTGGACTGGGGTAAACTGGGACAGCAACATTACTTTGTTAAATTACCAATAAAGTCATTTTTTTCAAGATACATTGTTATAATTGTGGGTTAGTAAACTTAGTATGTTAGACTGTGTGCTCCAGTAATATGAGGGTAATACAAGGCCTAGATTCTGAGCAATAGAGAAGTCATGTTTTTTTCCCATTGTACCCCACTCTCCCCTACTGTATTTATTCAATCATCACCTGCATTTATCACTACCAAATGCTGATGCTGAAAAAACTGATAGACTGTTTTAATAATACTGTACAGGAATTTGTGGTGTAGTGGTAGCTGTCACCTGTACAGTGGCCCACGTTAGTAAGTGAATTGCAGGTAGTGCAGCGTCTGACTCCAGCAGGCCCAAGGTCAGCAATCTAGACTGATCGAGCAAGATTTGCAGCGTTGCAAGCTCGTAAGCTATACACAGTGAGGAGTTGTCACAACTACCTCACTTTCCACTGATTTCTTATTCGGCAGAATAGCTGCGTAGGGTTGAACTAACAGGTGGAACAATCGTTCCAGTATCACACGCCCGTAGGTCGTATGCAGTGTAAGTCGATTGGACTGAACACTTTCTACTGACTATTGTTCTTGCTGTTAGCCAACTTGTCCAAGTAGCCGCTTGTCTATTTAATTATTATGTGCATGTAGTTGCTTGTTTATGCTTTCGCTCGTTATCGTAGTCTTTGTATGTAGTCACTTGTTTGCTATGCTTAGCTTGCTATCTGTTCTTTGCATGTGCACTGTGCTGTGTAGAGAGAATCATCAAGCTGTGTGAGAGTCAGGTTAACTCTGATTTATTTGTACACTGACATGAACATTTATACAAAATGGTTTACAAAAGATTTGGCAAAACAGCAGAGATAACAAAAGCAGGCCACGCCTGTCTATCTAATTGGCTAATGAGAACTAATAGAATGTCTAGAATAGAAATGGGTTGTCCTTTAGCGGTATGGTTGGATGCACAGAGCACATGTACATGTTTACAGACAAAATGGTACATAGTGAATATAATAATAATGTTAGAACGAAGGTAGATAGAATAAATAAGTCAAGGTGTCGAATTGTCACCTGGTCGACTGGGTGCATTCCCCAACAATACTATGTCATCAAAATAAATTATTTCAGTAGCTATTAATAGTACTTGACTGTGGGTTGTTAATACTATTTATTAATTTCAGCTTCACAACGCAATTTTGGTAAATATTGCGTTGCATTAATTTTTAGGATCAGAGTAATTAAAAGAATATAATAAGCACATTGGGTTTTTTGGTTGCTATGGCTACAAAAGCTCATTGCTCAACTGGCCGGTGTAATACGACATCTGGTATACATGGATACAGATGTCGCGTTACGCTGGCGACTTTCAAAATCGACTTTCTGTTGGGGCAACGTCGCGGCATGGAGACTTGGTATATGACAGGGGGCTGCCATCTTGCTTGATGGGCTGCCTGTACCCTAGAGGTATACATAGAAGCCTAGGCTTCGCATAATTTTTTGTGCGGCGATGATACGGTAATATTTAACTGCTTCATGTTCCGATTTGACATTTCCATGATTGTCATATAAAAAATGATTAGCTATTTGAAACTTATTAAAAGTCAGAATTTGTCAAGTTTTAAATTTTTTGACTAGCATTAGAACCAAACAATTTTTCTGGTCATGTTATTTGCTCTAAGGAACAAAAAATATCATAAAAAGGCTTTTAAAACTGTTATTTGTGTCATATATAATTGAAAAACAACGTTCACGTTTTCTGTGAATCATAACCATACGAGTTTAAATCGAATTACAGTAACATATTACAGTCAAAAATATTTTGTAAATATCGTGGTACAACTGGAACTGTTTTTTCTCTATTAGACGATGTTCTGTATTTATTTACACAAATCCATAGATATAAGAGAACAGCAAGGCACAACATTGTCAATTTAGAGAAAATCTGACAAAAACAATGTCGTTCAACAAACTGGTTTTGTAATTATATTTTATCATTTACAAATTATTAACTGTTATGATTTTCATCAATTTAATTCTTTGAAATTTATTACTATCAAAGAATGGTTGATTAGCACAATTTGTTCTTTTCATTGTAATAACAGTATGCCGGTCAAGTGTAAAAGCAACCTTTCAGAAAGAGAGGGCCTTATCTAAGAGATTACAGCAATAAAACTGACAGACTGTTATTGTCTGTAATATATACTCAACCGCCTACCTGACGAACCGGAAACACTATTAACGGCCTTTTGTTGGTCTATGCCTCTATCTATACCTCTATGTTCTTTTTGAAAATTCAACTATAGCTAATATGTATATGGTTTTCTCCTAGACATTGTATCAGATTTGGTTGCATCAAATCTGCGGCTCAGTTTATCCCATAGATGTATGGATAGAAGCCTAAGCTTGGCATAATTTTTTGTGCAGAGATCATACAGTAATATTTACCGGCCTTATGTTCTGATTTGGCATTCACAATCGTTACCATATAGAAAATAATAGGTTTTGAAAAACTTCTTAAAAAATGTTTGAAGTCAAAGTTCACAAAGTTTTTTTATTTTTGTTACTAGAAATAAAATTAAAGAATCTTTTCTTATTTACTCTGCAGAACAAAAACACGATAATAGCGTTTTTAAAACAATATTATATTAACAATTGCTTTTTTATTTATATTTATTTATTTACAATTTAATAACTAGAGATGCTCTGATTCAGATTCACTGCATCAGAATCGGCAGATTTTGTTAACTATTCAATGAATCAGCAAAAATTGGAATGGTTAATGTGCATTGTTGTTGGCAGATCTTCTCACCAATAATGAATAGCAGGCAGATTAGCTTCAATTACCAAGGTTGTTTTTTACTGCATTGGCCTCATACAATAGCAATACCAAGTAGCACTAATGTGGCTAGGTTGCTCTTGCAACGCTGTTGTGATGAGGAAAAGTATAATCTCCCATGTAACTAGCTTGTAATCCTTTAAAACTACAAAATTATTTAGTTGTATTTAGGTGAATAAATGCTCTGAAATTATTGTTACAAGTTTATCCTCAATGTTTTTGTAAATGGTATCAGTTTGAATCGGAATGGTTTAATAGCAAAATCAGGACCGAATCGGTAAAAATTTTGTGAATCGGAGCATCTCTATTAATAACTCATTATAAGCATCCTATTATGCTTTTCATCAATATAAATTTGTCGATGTCAATTTCACTATTATCAAAAAGGTCTTTATTGGCACAATTTGTTTTGTCATTGGTGTGATTCAACGCCGGTCAAGTGTAGAAACAATCCTTCAAAAAAAGAGCGGCGGGACTTAATAAAACTGACTTCTTGTATACTGCTATTGTGTGTATTAATGTATATACTCGACCGCCAACTCAATGAACCGAAAACACTATTAACATCATTTTGTCGCCCTACGCTTCTATCCATACCTGTATTGTTTATCCACCCCAAGAATTCAGTACCATCGATTAAAAACGCTCATAAATAATGCCACTCTAAATCAGTAGGAAACTCCACTATTACCCAGAATGTAGCAGTGCCTCCGAATTTGTTTCTAATTTCAATTACACTGTTGTTTCCTTACGTATACAATGATAGTAATTAATTATTCTTATTTATTGTTAGTTAGTTTGCCATTATTATCAATAAATAAAATAGGTGTATTCACTATTATTATTAATTTATAGTGATTTCAAACTTATTATTATAATGATCATAATAATAACTTAATTTTACCAGTGTAATCATATTTGATATGTTATTCTATAATCGATAATAAGTACTAGTACTACTTTCTACTACTCCTATTGATAGTTTATTGCTATCTACTTAATAATAAGTTTTTTTTTATATTGTTCATTGTTAAAACTGGGGAGTTTTTGGTCCTTCCTCTGTTTGGAAGTTGATGATTAATTACCGTCTAATAAAATTTTCCAAGTTTATTATCTAAATCTAATTATTATTTCAATGGATTTGAACTCTCTGAACTCTGGCACACTGTTGTTTAGCTGGACACTTTTGTTATTTACTGGGGAATTTTCATAATTTACTTGGGCACCTTTTACTTGGGCTGTCCAGAATGTGCACTAGTTAGATTTTTCTTTCAGAACATCCGTGATTGTAAGCTGTCGATGAATCTGCCAAATTACTCACCCTGTGCTAATCTAATGCTATTGTACTAATGACACATGTATCTCACGATAACAATAATCCAAGCAAGTACAACTTTATTTGACTTTGATTTGATCAATAGCAATAAACATGTGACATATCATAAACTCACAACTATAGTTTTCTCATACTCGCCAGCCAACATCCAGTATAATACATAAAGGACATATTGTTGCTATAATACATATGTAGTGGATTTTACCAGTCACCATAAGTGACCATTACTTTCTAAGGCCCCCCTCCCCCCCCCCCCCCCCCCGATAACCCATAAGCCTCAGGCATGCCTCCAATAAGCAATTAACAAGTCTGGTATTAATTGTAAATGTAACCTATTTGCCCATAGAAGCATTATTTAACTATACCGGCACAGGGTACTGGGTAGCCATCTCGGGCAGGCATCAAAATGGCTGCCATAGCCTGAGAGAGGAAACATAGCCCAAGGACCTCTAGGACCCGTATCCAGGTGATTACCATCCTCAGAAGTGAAAAAGCCAGGAGCTAAGGCCATAAAAAAACACAGAACTACAGGAGATAGGAATACCAAGCTATTACTGGCTGGAATGCCCATTCACTACACCCCTCATTTCTGGTCACCAGTCTCGTTTAACATTGGCTAGTATTTTTATATATCCCGTTATTGGTTAACTCTTGTATTTCTTATGTGTGACTGGAGTGTTTGACAAACCAGGCCAAACACTTCCTGTAACTCTGCCTACAAAAGGCAGGGCTCTTTTTAGTTCATTGCAGTTCATTACATGTCATTTTTGTGTTCCCACTTTTTATTCTGGATAAGAATAAACGCTTATACTACGCAAAAGCACTGAGTGTTTGTCTAAGCTGCATGCTCGTTACAGTTGTTAAAGTCGAGGTTCTCCTTTACAATTAATTGTAAGTGCCATCCCGGCACAGGGTCACCTCTGGGGAGAGGTTGACTGTTTATTGTCAGACCTCGAGAGACTGTATTGTGCCAGCAGACAGCGGTTTGCCCGGTGACAACGTTAGTGGAGAGGTAGCAGGACACCAAAATCCGCTACACATATAGGAGATATATGATAGTATAATATAAAAAGGACACGTATGTTAGTATAATACATAGAGGACACATATGTTAGTATAATACATAGAGGACACATATGTTAGTATAATATATAGAGGACATATATGTTAGTATAATATATAGAGGACATATAGACCTAAAATATAAAGTAGTTAAATTTCGGTGCTGAACGTGTATTGCATTGTTTATGCCTGACTTTGTCATTTGATAAATAAGGTTGTGTTTTGTAGACAGGTATGGACAAGCTGATAACACAACTGGCAAGTGAGGCTGCAACAGCGATTATAAACGGTGAGATAATCTGCATACAATCTCTCATTTCTTCAGAGCAAAGCATACAAGATAATGTGTGGCCATTTATCACGCATGTCAATGAGTTACTGCAAACGACTGAAATGACTGAAGACTCCCGATCAGCCTACTCCACTCTCTTGGCTCTTACTGCTGCTGACAGCAATCCGAAGGAGCTTGTTTACGCCTACCTCGAATCTTGTGAAGCTTTCAGAAATTCAAACCTGTTCTGTGAGATTGTGCCGTTTGTCACTAAAGCTCTCCTGTGCATTCCTGAGAAACAAAGATCTATTGCACTTGTCTGTGAAACGTTATATAGCCATATTCAGGCGTGCCCATGGCACCAGCTAGACTACCAGTTGGTGGAGGAAGACGCAGGAATTGGGAAAAGGAGCCCCAAGCTGACAGTCAATGATAGGAATGATGAGACGGAGATTTTAGTGAGGATGGCAAGATCATTAGTCAAAGACTTCCTACTCCCCACAGTTGGCGTCTGCACTAACAGTACTGCTGTTGATCGAGAGGCTTTGTCCGATTTTTCGGTCAAGCTAGCCCATTATCCTTTACTCTACATGTTAGATGGATCGACGCTTGAAATGACTGTGCACACTCTTCAGTGCCTTTATCCCTCTATAACTTCTCTTCTTTTTAAAACTACCAGTGAAGATGTAACTGTATTCGAGGCTGACAGCCTTATTTCTGACCCTTTGCACCACTCTAAAATTACTGATGCTTGTTTTATGCCTGGATATGCAAATATACTATATGCAGTCTTGTATAAAGGCTTAGCATCATGTTCAGTGCCTGCAATATACTCCCCTCAGTTTAAGCTGAGAACATTCCTGTCAATCTGCAGGAGCATGTACATTCGATGTAGCAACCCTGTTGTTGCGGTGAAAGCCACCCGATTATTGGAGAGGATATTTAGTGATGTAGGATGTGGAACGTTGACTCATGGTTTACTGGAAGACGAAGCCATTAAACAAGCAGTAACGTTCATATGCTGGTGTATGCAGCACAGTGAATTGCTGCTAACGCGGCAGTCTGCTGCTAGAATTTTGCCTCTCCTCTGCTCTCGCTTCCATCTCAAAGGCAGATATCAAATTCTGTTGGTGATGCTGGAAAAAGAGAAGAGCCCTGAGATGCTGAGCTACCTGTACACACTGATCAAAGACTTCGTACATGAGAGCTGGCACTATCCCAACAAAGATGACAACGTGTACGCTACTAACCTCATCGCAAAGGTGTTTCAAGTGCCAGAGGGTGGCAGTGGCAATTTAATTTCTGATCTTAATAAGATTTCTTCGGCTTTAAACCTAGCGCGTTATCTGGTGAGTAGAGACAAAAGGAGGACCACTCCCTATACTAAAACAATGAGGAGACACATAGAAGGGTACATAAAACCCATAGGTGAATGTATTGAGCTGGAACTGACGGCGCTACAGCAAAAGCTCAACTTGATGGAAACGGGCACTTATGAACTGCCTGACATATGCGTAGATGTCGGTGGTACAAAGCTGGATTACAACATAGACTTGGAGAAGCAAGCCACCCTTGATGCTATCTGCAGGATTCAGGTGGTATTGCATGTGCATGCCTGCCTGGCAGAATCGCTCTGCCTGTGACATCACAAATAGCAACGTGGATGTGGTTTAACTAGTAGCCAAGTTGTATTTGTTGTGAATTGGCAGCGAAGGCACTCACACTAATAGATATGCATATGTACAACAAAGTGAGATCAAAAGAAACTGATGTGATAAATATAATTTAATTCAACTCAAAAAAACAGTTATTGTGGAGGAAATCAAGAGAAAACAAACATTAAAGCGAGGGTCGAATAAAAAGTAGCCCTGTAGAAAACAAACACTATACTTCGACAGTGAATTATCACAATAAAAATTGTCAAGCTTGCCTATAAACTGGTTATATAAGCTAACGTTCATCGGGCAGCACTGAAATTACCATGGTGGACACAACATCGTTTAAACAATCAAGTTAAAAAGTCATTAAATTAACAATAAAGCAAATATGCACATGCAAAACTTGAGTTTCTGTTTTATTAATAGATAAATTAATTCAAAGCTGTGGGAAAAAATAAAATCCCTCCATGATAATTTTGTTTGTAAACTTGAAATTTAGAAATTTTTAGTTATCATGCTATTCATTACAAGTTTTAGCTCAATTTTAAAGCTTTTTATCATTTTAGTGGTTGTAAATGTATCACTCAGTGCTTCTCATACAGGATTCTGTGCAAAATAGAACTTTTACTGTGAAAAGTGATAACCTTTTTTATGAATTATCTGCCCCATGGTATTTTTAGTTCTGTCAGATAAACGTTACCGGTCTAGAACATCACTCAATGATATAAGTATGTGTCAAACTGAATAAAAAAATTAGCCTAGCTTGAATTATGACGGCTGTTTCTTCGTTTTAAACTTTTAAATAATTAGCCATGGGCAACTGAAAGTGTATAGAAAAGAAGAAGTACTGCCGTAAAGGGGTGAATAAGGGTTACTATAACACTGTTGCTTCAGCAACTCTGAGCTATCTTTTAGCGTAAGGTGTCTCCGACTTCAGCGAGGATATTTGCTCCTTGCGTATTCGATCTGTTTCATTTTGCGGAAAATTCTACAAACAAAGAGGTCATTATTGTGCAGCAATATGTGCATTGCATGGAACTGATGCTACACGTACAGTCAGTTATGGAATGGGTGGAATTGATGCTAAATATTCAACCAGTATGGAATGGGTGGAACTGATGCTATATATACAATCAGTGACATTTTCCCAAGGGTGTGACCCTGAAGAAACCTGCTAACAAATCAGGCATACAATACAGAAGGTATCACCGTAAACACTCCATGTATCTCTCAACAGTTCCAATCTTTCTGGCCTAAAGCTACAAATAGTGTTATTTCTGGCCTAAAGCTACAAATAGTGTTATTTCTGGCCTAAAGCTACAAATAGTGTTATTTCTGGCCTAAAGCTACAAATAGTGTTATTTCTGGCCTAAAGCTACAAATAGTGTTATTTCTGGCCTACAGCTACGAATAGTGTTATTTCTGGCCTACAGCTACGAATAGTGTAATTTCTGGCCTAAAGCTACAAATAGTGTTATTTCTGGCCTACAGCTACGAATAGTGTTATTTCTGGCCTAAAGCTACAAATAGTGTTATTTCTGACCTAGAGCTACAAATAGTGTTACTTCTGGCCTAGAGCTACAAATAGTGTTATTTCTGGCCTAGAGCTACTGTTATTTGTGACCAAAAGCTGAAAATAGTGTTACTTCTGGCCTAGAGCTACAAATAGTGTTATTTCTGGCCTAAAGCTACAAATAGTGTTATTTCTGGCCTAAAGCTACAAATAGTGTTATTTCTGGCCTAAAGCTATAAATAGTGTTATTTCTGGCCTAAAGCTACAAATAGTGTTACTTCTGGCCTAGAGCTACAAATAGTGTTATTTTTGGCCTAAAGCTACAAATAGTGTTATTTCTGGCCTAAAGCTACAAATAGTGTTATTTCTGGCCTAAAGCTACAAATAGTGTTATTTCTGACCTAGAGCTACAAATAGTGTTATTTCTGGCCTAAAGCTACAAATAGTGTAATTTCTGACCTAAAGCTATAAATAGTGTAATTTCTTGCCTAGAGCTTCTGCAGTTTTCTTGATAAAAGAATTAAATTCAAAAGCATATTACTGACACTAGTGAACATAAGATGTGGGTATAATAATAACATCAGTAATTAGATAAAAGAAAACCAAGGAATAATAATTGAAATTACAATAAAATTATATCAATTATTGGATCATGAAAACAGTAAACAATTATTAATAAAAGGTATCAGTAGTATATGTGCAGATCTACACCACCTACTGTGCTACTTTTTTAGGTGCATGTTGCATCTCTGCCACAATTTTTATCCTAGTCGGAGTATGGTCTCTCGGTTTCATGTCATGGATGTTATGGTGTGTTGACATTAGTTGAGTGGGGGGTATATATTTAGGTATAGCAGTTTTTTGGTGATGGAAAGCATATTTTCTAAATAAGTTTGGTATTGAAGATTATTGAAACTTTGTATTTTGCTGTTTTGCGAAAAGACATTCGATTCCATCCAAAACATTTACGGTGGATGAGTGTAATTTTATTAAGTAAGTTGTGTTCAATATTTAACAATAACTGAAAACTGTAAAGACTAATAAAAGAGAAAATTTAAAATTTTTTTATTTTAGTTGTGACAACTTTTTTTTACCTTGTTTTTACAATAGATATAATAGCTAAAGTATATAACAACTATTGTATACTTTAGCTATTATATCTATTATAAAAACCTAGTAAAAAAACAATAATCACCATTATGTGTTTGGCGACGGCAGTACTTTAAAGCATGCCAGCATTGAACAATTTTTTGTTGAATTTTTGAATGTTCAAGTCTTAAGCAGCAGATTGATGTATTGAATAACCCTCTAGGCCTATTCAGCGCTGATCTACAAGCCTGCAAAATACCCCTCTTTCAGAAATGCTGGCCAATTTTTACACTGCTTAAAGGGATACCATCACATCAATGTATAAAATAGCATTGAATAGGTGTTTTAACATTGATTCTAATTATGTGTATGGTTGAAGTTTTCCATTAGCTCACAGACTTAGAGACCTACTTGCTTTGATAGCTATTTCATATAATGTCAAACATGATCCATTGGTACCTTGTATATTGCTTACAAACTGTACATTGATCAGTAAATAAAGTTGATTTAAAAAAAAAAAAAAAAAAAAAAAAAAAAAAAATGTTGTTTCAAAGTGTCAGTTGTCTGCTCCCATTTAAACTGCAACCAGCTTCAAGGTCCATGGTTTTATTGTAAAGCTACAGTAGTTGGCAAACACCAAGCTGAGCAACTATATGGCCATTGGTGAGTCATCAATGCCTAGCTAGCATTTTGCTTGTTGGTTTGTAGTGTAGGTTATTGGATTTTGATCAAGTCAGCCTATGACTAGTTGTTCACAAACATTAGCTTTTATATATTTATAACTGGAGTCATACATATGAGGTAGCAGTCAAGTAATGTATGATATCAACTTGATGGCATGCTTTCATTACAATGAAAAAATTCGTTTATGAAATCTGGACAAATGTATTGTGTTCCCGCTACTTACACATTTTTTATACTACTATGGAAAAGCAGCCAGAGATATTGCAGCAACTCTTTAAATGAGCGTCGACAAACCAGGAATAAATGTATGACGAATCTGTGATAAAAGCTTATGTTTCCAATGTCTGTCTACGAAGTCAGCATTTGTTTCTAGCTACATCAAAAAATATGGTTTTAAAAGTGCTTGCATTTCCTAATTTTATGGAACGGCAAGGGATGTTGTGCTTGAGTTCTAGCCTTTCATAAAGGCCAAAAATGCCAGTATGAACAACAATTTACTTACAGAATTGGACAAAAATGCTCATCATTTTGAACACTGATAGTTCTTATTCGAATGGTTTTTTGCTTTTGAAATACAAATGAGAAAAAAATACTCAATTTTGCTAATAAGACATTTTGATATTCTAATGATTGAAAAAAGTAACACTGAAGCCTGTATCTTTGATCTGATGTTCAAATGTTTTTGTATGATACACCATAAAACAATTTGTTGATATTTGCAAAAAGCATAGTTTGAAGAAATTGAATTAAATAAATTAAAGGCAAGTTGCAGAAACACAACTCAGCTGTTGGGCCACGCTTGTAGGTAGCTAAACAACAGCTATTTGTGCGTAGGTGTTTGCTCTGTTATCATTGGATGTCACAGTAGCATCCGCCAGTCAAAACAAAATTTCTCTTACAGGCTGCCAATGAGAAGCGTAAGTTGAAACTATATTTATTGCTGGACACATCATTTATAAGGGGCTCTTATATTTCAATGCTGGCTAGCAGACTTACTATAAACCCTCCCTAGGTTTTAGGGTTTAGCATTAAAATTTTCAATTGCAAAAATTTTAGACTAAAATTCATTTGTAACAAAAAATGTGCCGCCATAAACTTTATTAAAAGAAAACTAATAGTTGTTCCTACTAATTACTATCATGTAATTTGAAAAGGAGAGTTTTTGCTTATGCAAGAGCTCATATGTGAAGACTTGACAAAAAACTTTAGCTGACATGGCTTGAGAAATTTTTTAGGTATTCTCAGCAGATTTTTAAAATTTTAACGTCTCTGCTGTAAGTAAAAATGCTTATGAACTTTAGTACCAAATCTAAAACTGCTGAAGAAACCAAGTATGTCATGTTATAATAATTGTGGCCTTTATGCAGAACTTGCTGATGATAGCCTTCAGAGGGGACAGAGGCTAATCTATTTATAACTCAGTCTCATCACAATCACAAGGCCACTCATTTGTTGACTGTCTAGGCCGGTGAGCTCACCAATGGAATGTACTGTAATACACCTATTTATGCCCTGTAGGGTTAGCTTAGGCTAAAAAGTGTGATGAGGATGCAACTCCAGCTAAGCCCCACTAAGCCCCATAAAAAATGCCAAATAAATCCTTATAGTAGCATCAATGCTACAAACTGACAACATCATTAGAATCAGTGCTGAAAGCCCTTTTTAATGTTACATTATACATTGATGTGATTGTATCCCTTTAAAATGGACATCATTTTCGGATCGGAAGTATATTTATTTCTTTGTCCAATCAGATCTCGCTATTTATTTTTATTACTATTTTATTTATTATTATTCTACATACTGACTACCATTTATTGTTCCTTAACTCACCAAAACAAACATAATTTTTTTTATCCTATTGATGGAAGGAGTATAAGATGATCCTCGTGATTGTGATCACATTGGACACCTGACAAACCCCGCAATCATATCTTGTTGCCATTTCACATATGAAATTTGCGTAATAAACAAGTGTTGACTATGTTTACGATGTGTGTGCACTAATTCCGTCCATATTGACAGAAACCACTAATTCCGATTTTATGTGTGCGGTGTGCCAATTCAAGCCAGATAAAAAATGGCGCGTAATAGTAAACCCCAACATTAAATCATAGAACCAATTTTTGATGGGGTGTCTTCATAAAGATTCTTTATTCCTGTTGCAATGACCCTCAGTAGACCTAAGACTAAGTGACTTGCCCAATCAGATTTCGTTTTAAACGCAGATGATGTAACTTCATTTATAAAAATTTACTATTATTTATTACAATTGACCACGCCCACAATCCGAAGATGACGTACTCGGCAATCAATGGAAGTTATAGTAAGCTAAATTTCAACTGATGCAACAAGCATTTGGGGCCAATGGCTTTTTGGCAAGCTTCTAAATCAGGACTGAGTAGGCTTAGAGGGTTATTTATTTAATACATCAATCTGCTGCTTGAGACTTGAATATTCGGAAGGTCAACAACAAAGCATTTAGTGCTGGCATGCTTTAAACATACTTTGATGTAACTATTGGTATTATTGCAAAGGTGGTCACTTTTGCTGAAATTCGTACTGTGCTGACGAGGCTACAAATGCCAAAACAGCTGCTGTCCACAGTTCGAGTATTATGCTCCCTCACCTCGGTTTGGTTGAGCACTCTTGCAGGGGCAACAAATCTTGCTAGCCTTGTGCAAAGCTCACCTTATGGTTTGAGCACTCTAGTGTTTGGTGACGGCATTCTAAACATGCTTTGATCCAATTATTTAGGCTATAGGAGCTAACGTTCTGCCGGCTCGGTATGGCTCCTACAGGGTCGGTAATGAATAATGCAGGGTAGGTAATATAGGATCGGTACTGGACCGATGCAGGGTTGCTCATTCTGGTACAGATTAAAACTGGTGTTCTGGCCATCCAATTGCTATATGAGTGATGGCAGAACTGTTTGTAGACAAGTGGGCACTTGTGGGTGCTATAAAAATGCACCACAGTACTATTTTACTATAACTATTTATCCATTTTATTGTAGTACCATTTCACTATTCAACTATTATACTATTCAACTATTATTATTAGATGTACTTATGCAGTTTACTGGAGAGTGAGGTTTTAATAAAGCATTTTTTGTTCACAGACATTTCAGAATCGGAAACTAAAGAGCATTTAAAAAATTGGGCGTATGTTGGCTATTAGTAGGATTGCCAAAAAAATGGAAGTGGAAGAAAAAAAATGCGGAAAATCTATTTTATGAGAAACAGCTAGAGAAAGATCTTATTGGATTTTGAATCCTTAATGAAATAGTTGATCAAATGGATATCAAAACTGCGGATGACTATGGAAAAAAGGGGAAACTCAAGCTTCAGCATCTACTGAAAACACAAAAATCTACAAGAAATACTGAAATTTTCAGCGAAAGAAGGGTTTTGATAAGAGTAGTGATGTGGGAGCAGATGTCTGGCATGGAGCTTAAGGACAAGGTTTTCCTGGTTCCAAGTGTCTTTTTGGGCACCAGCTACAATGAGAACCTGCGAGGTACCTTTTTGTGTACACCAGGTGTTATAATTTAATTTTTAATATTTTTGTTTGAACTAAGTATTTATTGTGCAGGGGTTGTTAATATTGTGATTTGTATGGTGATTTAGATCATGAGGTTGGTTAGTTTATAAACGCGGTATGTATGTTTTGTTTATAACGGGGGTTTTTATTATGTTTGATTGTTGGATTAAAGGGGTGGCTACACAGGCCGATGTTTTGCATCGGAAGGCCTTACGATGGGCGTGTCTACTTCGGCACACCGTGGGGCCTGTTCGTGAGCATAACCAACATGTTGGTCTATGATAGATGCCGAAGAAACATCGGCGTTCTATAATTAATTGGAAAAAAAAATTTCCCAAGCTCATCAAGTTTAACCATTTACGTCGCATTTACGTTAGAATTTTTGTCAACAACGAGCATTCACTGCAAACTCCGAAGGCATTATTATGTTATAATAAAGTTTGAACAGTGAATTAATTTTACATGGCTCATAGAACAATGGTAACTGATGATTTCAACATTACTGAGTATAAATATAATAATAATTAAAATTAATAACAAGTACAACAACAATAAAATAAAATTTATTATTACATCATTATTATGAATAATCACAATATCTGGAAGATTTAATAATAAACAGAACCAAAAAAAATATTGAGGGCAATGTTTTCATGATGAACAAAAACAGCCATACATCACAGTGAAATTGTTCTTCAATTATTGCTATTATTGTGATGATTAGTATATCAGGGAAACAAATAATTCCTTGTCAGAAATTAAACAGGCAAAAGCCCGCACTTTGTGCCGTATGATTGGCTAGTTCAGTCACAGCTCACCGATGTGCTTGAGTACATCGTCACGCTACTTCGGCCTGCGTAGCCACCAGCACATAGCCATGAATCATCGCATAGGCACATCGGTATCAAAACATCGGTGCAGTGTAGCCACACCATAACATTGTAAAGTTATTGGTATAGTTTTATAGCAAGAAAAAAATTAAGCTATTTGTTTTTATACATATTCATATATATATTCACATTCATTTATGTTCATAACCATATATGTTGATGACCATATGCATGTCTATATCCATGTGATTATATAAAATACGAATTTGACTAATGATTATCATAATAAAACTATGTATACAGACACTATTGTAAGAAAGTTACAGTTTAAGATCAAGAGTTTTTTTTCTACTAAGCGCTACTAGGTTCGGTTGATAGTCCATCGGAACACACTTGTCTTTTAGAGTAAAAATTTGTGAGCCCTCGTTTTATTTGTCTGTACGTTAACATCTTTCCATCTTTTATTATGAAACCATGATTTTTTCCTTTAAATGACTTTTTTGTGCTCAATACATTCAGATAACTGTTTGTTTAAATCATTACTTCGCATGTTAAAACCTTTCGAACTAAACTTGTTTCCTCTTTCTCCCCAACAGTAGCAGGATTTAGAGTTGAGCACAACAATCCCATCTCCAGTAAACTCCTCTTTGAACAACCCAGGTGTTCTTTTTCTATGTTTTAGCACTTTTTCACAGCAATCACGCATGTTCCATTCTGAATCCATTGTTTTTATATTCAAAAACTCATCTCTATGTTTGTCGCAGTATGGTTGTGGAAACCAATTGGCGTAATCATTATAAAACTCTCTTTTCATATCCGCTTTTACCAATGTATCTAATGATCCACTCAAGGCCATGTATGCATTATCTGTATCCATTTCAACGTACTGGAAATTATTTCTGTCGATGTATCTATAAATAAAAGGAGTGATTGTATTATTTACAGTTATGTATACTGTTTAAGTTAACTAATAAGTTAATAGAGGAAAACTACGTGTTATTTACTTGTCCATAAAGCCGTAGTAAAACTGTAACATTCTCAAGCTTGGCATATTGTAGTATGGAGAAACCCAAGCGCACTGGAACATTCATAGTCAGCTGAAATGAACATAATGATTAACAGGGTAGCCTTTAAGAACGTAATAGTTTTTGTGTTGACCTTAATTAGATTTAGTGTGCCATTTGTTTAGCGCTTATGATTTCGTAGAAATTCTCCGCTATCTCCTCCATAGAAACGAGTTTTTTCCCTCTGATACGAAATGAAGCTTTTCTGGCACCATCGACATATTTGAAATTTGTATGTTTTTCCTTGTCGGTGATTGTTTTTCCATAGGCAGAATTTCCTGCCGACTTGCTGGTAGTGGCAAGCAATTCTTGACTGGGATCCATATTCCCCATTTTCCTGGCATCTGAAACCGATGTTCCAAAAGCCTTTCTAGGTACTTATTTTATCAGCTGATAGACTTTGGTGATTTTTAATTCCTGTTTCAAGTACCACCTTGACAATGGGCTCATTAGCAATATCTTTTCTCCGAACATACTTCCGACTAGAGAGCATTGGGGGTTTTTTAAGAATTCTTCGGTTTCGGCGAAGACTCTCATCTCATCGCTCAAATGCTCTCTGCTCAACATCTCTCCATCACTTCTTTTTGATTTAATCTTTTTTCAAATTGTTTGGGATAGAAAGATTCGTAAAATGTGTTGACAAATTTTTGTAGATTTGTAAGAGTTTTTACACGAGTCATCCACTCACACTCCCAAATTGAGATGACAGTGTAACCTAGAGTTCGGAGATAGTCTTCATTTTCCAGAGTATCTCTATACAGCCGTGTCATTGATTTTTCTCTAGTAGACTGAAACTCTTGTCGTGTCGCGTTGTTAGTGAGCAATCTGGCCCGTGCCAAAAACATTCACAAAACTGATTTTTTTGGTTTTCAACACAAAATCCATCAAACTGTAGTCTTCGTTGTCCAAGAGAGACTTCTCTTCCGTAGAGCTGATGTCTGATGTTGATTTTTTTGCACATATTTGGTACTGCAACCAGTTGCGCTCTTACTTGCTAAATTTTACTGGATCAATAACAAAGGAATTCTCCATTTTTCTTCTTCGAGGATATCCGGCAGGCATTAACTGTATCATACACCATATATAGAGAGCATTTTGCGTCAACTCCATAGATTCTGTCGCAAATTTTTGCTTCTTTTGCGAGCCAACATTCTCTAATTTTAGTCGTACCCTTTTCGTGATATCTGTGCATCACCAGACTGGGTCCTCCAACGATGTTTTTCTTCATCAAAGAATAAAGATCCGCATTGCATTTGTCAATCAGACCAATTTGGAGTCGGCCGAAACAAATTACGGAGTTCCCGAAAATCCAAATAGGAAGAAAGCTATGGAGGAGATGGTTGGGGAGCTTTGTTAAACATCCATCGAATCGCCAATCCTGGTAAAGATATACCATTTTTCAGCATATAAATCCGGTGTTCTCTATAGATTGCTCTTTGTCTTTCCAAAGTTTGAACGAATGGTGTTACGTCCAAGTTGTTGTACCACTTTGAAAAATCTCTCATGGTGCTTATGTTTTCATTTTTCCATTTTTTTTGACAAATGTCGTACTCTTCTTCGCTGATGCTTTTTTTGCTTCAATGTACTGTTTGAAAAACTCTCTGAGGTAGATGTTTTTGTTGTAGTTGGCTGAAGTCTTTCATCCATTTGTAAGGAAAAAATCCTTTTGCAGCTTCGCATTTGTGTGCTTTGGGATACATTTCATAGCTGCATCCTGGAGCGATAAAGTTTGCACAATCCAAAAACAAAAGATCCTATATGGATCACAGGCATCTTGCTTCCTTGTTTTACAACAAAATCAAAATCTTTGTCGAAGACATCTTCTAATTGTTGCAGCAGAATTCCTTTCATCAAATCGATGTCATAGCTCTGCAAATTGAAACCTAAAATAGGAAGCTTTTCCATGTACCTTATCAAGTCATCCAGAACTCTGGAGGCTCTTAGTGTTTGTCTGAACTTTTTTTTTCATCGAGAAGCGATTCACCACGAAACCTTTGTTCGGCTTTTTCCAAGCGATGTAACTCGTCCTCATTTTTTTTATGATTTGTGAAAAGTTTTTTCTCACTTGGGTGTACACTTCTTTGCTGATGTTTTCCAAGTATTGAATAAATTTTTCAATGCAATGTTTATCATCACCATTGTTGATAATACACAGCGGCAGCTCAAAACTTGGTACGTTTGAAC
Organism: Cryptosula pallasiana; assembly: GCA_945261195.1. Lineage (NCBI taxonomy): Eukaryota > Metazoa > Bryozoa > Gymnolaemata > Cheilostomatida > Cryptosulidae > Cryptosula > Cryptosula pallasiana. Next base: position 51,248,002 of record OX183133.1, on the reverse strand, counting down.
AAATGGAAATGCTCAAGAGCTTAAGTTCGCTAGAGTAGAAGGTGGTGTCCGTATCTTTATTTCCAGGGCATTCGGGTAGCAAGCAATCGATGTCGTACGTGGCAAAATAAGGATAGTATCTCAAAGGATCATCCGTGCGGATATTTATTCCGAATTGTTCCTTTAACTTATCAAAAATAAATTGTAGCGCAAGGTTTGTATTCACCTCCAAAAAACTGCATGGTCGATGCGTCTGAGGTTGAGCACCTGTGTCTTTTCAGATTATCAAATCTGTCAAAACAAGTAGAACACATTGGACATTTGTAGGCTTTGGCGTATCCTTACCAGTTTGTGATGAGACTAAAGTGATTGATATAAAGATCCAGATATAGAGTTTTTCTTCGTATCTCGCATTTAAATTCCAACTAACTGTTGAAGCCCTGTCTTCATTTAAAGCAAACACAGTTATCTTGAGTTGAAACGCTTTTTCCAAATCCAGCAAGACCGACTCTTCCACTCCTTTTTGCTCTTTAGTTTTTATGTAACCGCTCGTTGTTGATGTCATAACCGAGAAATCTTCAATATTGCTTGTGGTAATGTTTTGCCAAACTGTTTTAGACCTTGGAAGCTGTTATATTTTTAAAGAACAAAGATTGTCGGTGATTCGTTTCCCATCCTGCGTTTTTAATAAGGATCATACATGTCTGTTGTTGAGAATGCGAGAGGGTAAAGTCATTGAAGGTAAGCTGATTATTCCCATTCCGATTAATTTGTAAAAATGAAACGTAACGCTTGTGATCAACACCAGTCTCCAAGCCGCATTTGGTCTTGGTCTCAAGCTCTTAGTACAATGATTCGTCTCAGCAACGTCGGTGAAGAGTTCATCAAGCTGTTCTTTGGTTTCCATCAAGAGAGTTCTCGGATATACAGTGGCATTGTCGGATGATGACTGAAAGCATCGGAGTTCACCGTCGTTTTTATTTTCCAGTATATAACCTACGCTGCAGTTGACTTTTGCTCTCAAACTCAAGTGTCTCAAAACTTTTTTTAACAACGCCAACGCTCCTGATCCACGATAGTCATTTTGGTAGATGTCGACCTGGTCTCTCAGAATTCCATCTCAAGTCTTATGTTTAAAACATCTATGACTTTACCCGATCTGTGTTTGGTTTTCATGGCACCCCAATATCTGGCTATCAGCTCATTCCATTCTTCATCATGAAAAGTCGGAGTTTTGCTATCACCGACAATACCTAGAGATGGTATTCGACTAGATATTCCAAAACTTGACTCACTCATTTCTTGCCCTTCTTCCGCTTGAAACCAGGAGAACCTTGTCCTTAGACTCCATGCCAGAGATCTGCTCCTGCATTTTTACGGATTTGCGTATGAGATTTAGAGTCTTTTTCAGTCCATACATCATCAATACAAAAATTATCAATATATGAGCGAACCTCTCAAGATTACTCTCCTCAATTTTTTAGTCATTACTCGGATTGTCAACAAATGGACACTGAAACGGAGAGGGAGAATCAAACAGATTAGAAATGGTTGGAAAAAAATGTTCTTGGTTTTCGAAGACTATAAAATTGCTAGTCAGATGGGAATGAGTATGGAAGGTGCAGGTGAGGTTGTCAATAGGATGACCAAGAATACTGATATAGTTGCTAAAATGGAAGCTGAAAACGATGCTGCACAATCAATAGATGATGATGATGGAGACCCAGGTGAATTGGAAAGTGATGAATCGACCAAAAGAGGGAAGAGATGGGTGTGTCAAGAGACAAAATATCAGCAAGTTTACAGCTATCATTGAAAGGATAAAAACAAATAGTTCCATTGGACAAATGGAGAGACAATACCTCGATCAACCATCTTTGGATCGTAGCGAATATAAACAAAACATAGGAGCAGCGAGACTCATGGATGATCCATAAAAGTATGAGCAAGTTTCTATACTCGAATTCAATTCACAGAGCTATGATATCAATGCGATGAAAGGAATTTTACTACAAAGACTAAAAGAAGTCTCCAATAAAGATTTTGGTTGCGTTGTTTAAAAACGGGAACAAGATGCCATTGATCGGAATTGGAGCATTTTTGTATTTGGATTGTACAAACTTTATTGACATTTATTGACAATATATATTTACATCTACAAAATGGATCTCCAAGCCTACAAGTGCCAAGCGGGAAGAGGTTTCTTTTGTTACAAAGAGGTGAAAGATTTTGAGTCAACTGCGGCAAAGGTATCTACCATCAAGAGAAAAGCTTCACAGCTCATGAAAACAGGAAAGTGTCACCGAGGAAGAGTGCGTGATTTGTTAAAAGTGCTGAGAGATGAAAACATGCAGATTATGAGATTTTTTGAAATGATACAACAACTCGGATGCAGGGATAGGACCAACTCTAAATAACCTGTTTCAATTAAAATACACTCAAACTTTAGCTATTAAATTCAAATAAATTTTCCAACAGATACATTCTTTTTAAAATTCAATCAAAATTCAAAAACCCTCATAATGAAACCATCACAATCAAAAAATTTTAAAATACCATACTTTATATTTTTTCTAATTCAATTGAAGTTCAAATACCTTCAAAGCTAAACCATCAAGTTTGAATAAAAATTCAAATAGGGTGATTCATATTTTAAAATTCAATTTAAATTGAATGTATGGTAGTGTATGATTTGATACCTATGAGAGTTTGGAGAAGAGAATAAATTTAGTCTAAGTTGGGCTACATTGAATCATAATCAGAATTGCTATTGCTCTGATTTTATTTTGCTTTTGCTTATTACATTAAGTTTTATGAACTGCATGGGAATGATGAAAACAATAAACAAAATGGTATTGCTTTATCTTAGCTTCTCTGTCTCTACACCATCTAGCTCACAATGCCTTCATGTATGTTTAATCCAATCATTGTCTCAGCTTTTGTCTCTGATACTAGCCAGCCAGAAACTGATTAGGTAATGCAAGTACAATGGTGTAACATTCAGCATCAAAAATTTAACTTAAAGCACATCTGACGACCCCAGCACCACCTTATATCATTTTCAATCTCTTGATTCACTTATTTTGATGAAAATATTCAGATCCAAGTTTTGAGGAAAATACGAGTTTTGTCTCAATAACACCTCTCAGCAGCCATCTTGTGTTGTTTTGGATTTGCCTTCTCCAGCTATAAATGTATTAGACTGCTCTGGCTATGTAACCAAAATGTCCTACAATTAAACGTTAATCAACTTTGGAGCAACTAACCACTGCTAACCACGCTTGATGCTGTTGATGAAACATTGCATGAATAACCTAACAGCTAGTGCATAACGTTGACTTTACCACGGCAAACAGCACTTACAGCCTGAATATAACAAATGGCAGCAGCTTGTCCAATATACACATAGTCCGTCTTATGCATGATTGCAAATGATTGCTCTGCAATTATGAAGAAGCACTTTTTGGCTTTTCCATTATCAACCTGTGAATTGCATTTGTATGTCAGCATTAAACAATGTGCAGCACTCTGTTATGAACACTTTCCAAGTTGAATAATTGAACGAAAATCCAAGATTTTTCGTAATACAATGAAAATATGCGTAGTCCAAACACTGTAGGTGATGAAAATGACAATGTAGCTTCTCAATTTACAGCTACTGCTTCGCGCTGTCTGTTACCCCGCATGTCATCAATGCCAATATTACATGGGTAATTCCTGTGGTTTTTGTTGAGTCTGACAATGATGTTATAACATCACTGTAGCTGTGATCTGTGGATTGTTTGTGACATTACAGGTATTATACATAAATTACAGGTCGAAACTAAATATTCAGCAGTAAGCACTACAAGTTTCCTCTGTCTGCAAATGTTCAAATTAAAGTAGCACACTTTTTGTCGATTGATTTCTGTAATATGCAGACAGAAGTACCATTCATTAATGTTGTTTCATGTCGTTTAATATATCGATACATATAAGTATGTGTATAAGGGCTACTTTGTATGTTATTGCAAATACGAGTTCAAAGTTCACTCCAACTGCTGGATCATGGCTGTTTGGCACTATGTGATTTCGTGCAACCCAATTATGTCTTATTTATTCTTCAACAATTTTTTTTTACCAGCTCATTAAGGAACTCTTGAAAACTCAAATGGATCTGAATCGCAACGTGAGAATGTTTAGTAATATGTGAAATGAAAACAATCACTGCATCTTTAGATGTTGCTGTTTTCCAGTCAAATAAATAAATGGTCATAGAGGTCACCATGTCTGTTGACTCCATTACGCATCATTGACATAACGACTAACGTTATAGCCCAGCTTTATTGACTGCAGTTATTTGCTTTGGCTCTGCGCCAATAAAGCAGCATAATTTGAAGGGAGTTGACAATCCCACAACTGCCGTCTACCTACCTCCAAAATTGCACTTTGTCAGAGGAATTGTGAAACATTGGCAGGTCTGTGGCAAAAAACGATGGAAGATTGAAAATCAGCGAATCACAAGCTTCGATTTGATATGAAAAACTCACACCTGTCAGATGTCCTTTAAAAAAAGTAATAAAAGTTGAAGACTAAAATATCTAGTTGCAAACAATCGTATTTAAATAAACTTGACTGCAAAAAATCTCATTTCAAATATAGATTTAAATACCCATAAATGCAAATATTAAAATCAGAATATTTATTCACCTGCTTATAGCTGCCAAGACTAAAATTGAAAAATAAATTAAAACACCTTTAGTTCCAAGCATTCAAGTTCAAATATAAATGCAGATACCTTTAGTTTCATACATTCAAATCAAAATATAAAATCAAATACCTATTCAAATTCGAATAAATTCAAATAACAATAGTAGAATAAATTCAAATTCGATATAAATTCTAACACCTATAGTGGAAAACATTCAAATTCAAAAACAAATAAAGTTCAAATACCTATAGATTAAAACATTCAAATTTAAATGAAAATTCAAATATCTATAGTTGAAAATATTCAAATATAAATTTAATTGCCCCAGTTTAAAATCTTAAAATTCAAATACAAATTCAAAAGATACCAGATTTTAGAACTAAAATAAAAAACATTGCATTTATACCTATCTCTGCATGGATGTGACACCTTTCGTTCAAGCTCTGGAAAGAACAAGGGCTATCTACAGGGAACTTGGGATTGACATGTTAAAATACAGTATATCTTTACTAGGGCTGTGCCATGGTTCAAAAAGTTAATCCTGTTTTCAAATTTATTGATCTTAATTAATCGCGAAATTAATCTCCTGCGAGATATCTATAATTAGCTCCAATTTTCCAATATATAGTTCTGATTTTTCCACACCTATTAAAAATTATAAGCATGGGATTGCATTATGGTGGATTGGAATTTATTTTCAGTAATAGCCAAGATACACTTGAAAGAGAAAACAAAGCACATTAATTCTATATGTGCTTATACTTGTGTTTATTCAGTTTCAGTTTATTAATTATTATTTCTAATTCATATTATTAGTTGCTGATACTACTAGTATATTACTATTTAACATAATCACTGAATTTAGCATTTTTATTGATCACTTATAGAATAATACTATATCATTTACTAGTGTTGCTTATAAAATTAGTTTGTTCATTTATCATATTATTGTTACTGTAAATTTTTTATCACTTCGATTATTATTGCACAGCCAGTCTCATCATCTGTTACCAATCATATGTGGCGTGGCTCACTCACTGTGTGTATCTCTGTCTTAATCATTGTGAATACTCCATTCAATTAGGTTGAGCTTGTGAATGAGAGCTGTTTGCTTAGACTTGCAGTCACAAATGCATGCTTGAGTGCACGGCTCAGTTGTTTTGTAACTTCTACTGACTCACAAAGCGTGTCTGCTGCTTGCAGGGCAGGCCATTGCCAACTATTGCCTAGCGTAACGGTAATCACGTAGTAGTGTTTTATTTCCACATTACAAGCAATAATAATGAAAAATTGCCATTATTCCAACAAAATTGCAATTGTCAATTATAAAAAAGTGAAAAAAACAAGTCACTACATAGGAAAAAATGTTATTGCTACTAATGGAGATTAATTAGATAATTGTTTTTAATCGCGTTAATCTTTTGGGGAAATTGATCGCGTTAATCGTGAAAATAACGCGATCAAGTCCCAGCCCTAATCTTTACCCAGTTTAGCCATTCGGTGGATGTATAACAAGGCTTCTTAACCATCACCTCCACAACTTTCTTCCTATTTGGATTATCCAGAACTTAGCAGGCCTCTTTGGCAAGCTCTTCCACTCTGTCTTATCAATAAACCTAATGCCTATCTGTATTCACTAATTAAAGAAAACGTCGTAGGAGGTCGTAGCTTGGTGATGCACCGATATCACGGAAAGGGAAAAAACCAGAATTAGAGAGCATTGGTAGGGAAAAGACACAAAGCTAGGCAATAGAATCTACGGGGTTGATGCCAAGGCGCTCTACTTATGGTGCATGATGCAATTGATGCGTACAGGGTATCCTCGAAGAAGAAAATTGGAAAACTCTTTAGCCGCAGACCCAATAAGGTTTACTAAGATGTCTCACAGTTGGTTGTAATTTCAAATGTTCAAATGTTCAAATCTTCAGAAGCAAAATGTGTGTTGAAACTCGACCTGTCTCTCAGTTTCACGGATGTTTTTAGCACAGTCACAACTGCTCTTTTAACAACGCTAGTCATCAGTAGCTCCAACCGACTGGAGAAAAACAGACGATAAAAATGCTTAAAGATATATTAGAAAACGAAAAGTATCTGAGAATCTTGGGTTACACGGTCACCTCGATTTGGGAACGCAGTTAATTGAATCATATAAAAACTCACGAGCCCTTGGAAATATTTTTTGATACCTTTTACGAGTCGATCTATCGGAGGAAACTGCGACAATGTCTAAATCCGGAGAATGTGATGGAAAGAGTTTGATCAGAAGATATCTTTGGCTTGTCTAATGCAACATTGTCTGTTTCCAAGCAGCTCAGAGAAAATTTTTCCGAAAGGCCTCGATTTTTTTAAGAACACAATGTTAAGCAGAGAACACTTGAGTGATGAGATGAGAAAAATTGCTGAGGCAAGTATTTCTACAGACTCCACAACAATTGCTAGTTGGAAGTATGTTTGAACAAACATTTTGCTAATGAGCCTTTTGTTGAAATGGCTTTCGGATCACGGCTTGGTAATGATCAAAATTTATCAGTTAGTAGAGTGCATCCCTAAAAAAGTGTTTGAAGTTTTCGGTATACCGGTATCAAATGCTAGGAGAATGGGTTATAAAGATCCTAGTCAACAACTCCTTGTCACTACTAGCACATTGGTAGAAAACACTGCCTACGGAAAAACAATCGTCAATAAAGAAAAATGCGGCAAAGTGAAGTACATAGACAGCGCTAGAGAAGCTTCAATGTGTATCAGAGTTTCCAAATTTGTGTCTATGGAAGAGATATTGAAGGATTTCTATGCAACCATGAGCACTAAAAATACGATGAGATCAAAGTTTTATGTTGTTTTAACCTATCGCAGTACTACTTGACAATTCATTCATTTTATTTCTGGCAGTTAAATATGAACGTTCCAGTGCACCTAGAATTTTCTGTGCATCAGTACTCTAAACTGGGGATTTTGGAGATTTCTAAAAGGTATTATTCTCGCATATACAGTTGATAACTGTAGAAAGCTATTTTCAACCATTTTTTATAGGTACTTTGATACTAGCGATTTCCAATACGCAGAAATGGATATGAATAAAGCGTACATGACTGAGTGTCTCTCTTAAAACATTGGTTAAATATAATGTGAAAGATAAGCTTTACACCAATTACACCAACTGGTTTCCACATCCTTACTGCGACAGACATCGAGTTGATTTTTTGAGGTTCAAAACACCGGGAATGGAATAGAAAGCCCAGCAGCATTGTAGCAAATCGTGAAATAATGGTATAAGAACACCGGGGTTGTTCAAGAAAGAATCCACAGTAGATGGAATCGTAGCATCCAACTCCAGATCCAACTACTGCTGGGGTGAAATAAAAGTAAAAAGTTTGGTTCAAAAGCTTTAAACAAAGGAAATAAAGAGTTGAACAAAACCACTGACTTTTTTGCAAAACAGGATAACCATCCAAATGACAAAAGTTGCATTTAGGTGCAGAACTGGCGATTTATTGCGATAATACACTTGGGGACAAAAGGTAGACGATTTTTGTTAGTTAGATAGGAAAATAACATGGGCTACGCCGCAAAATAGGCAGTTCTGCACCTACCTCAAAAATTGAGGGTTTTGACGAAAGATCGGAAGATATTGTCGCAAGTCAAATGAGGACTCACATACTTTTATGCTAAAAGACGAGTCTGCTCCCACGGTGTGTCCACAGAGCCTCTATCGAGTGATAGAAACGAGCAGGAAACTCATAGGTTGATGGCGCCATAAAGTTTCCAGTGACACAGACTCTTTATAAAAGACCGTTATTGGTAAAGTGGCGTATTGTGTAAGAAACTTTTAAAGGTAGACTTTTTTAGTATTTGCAGTTTTTAGTTCTAGTCAAATAGTTATCTCAGTTATTTAATATAATTACACTCATCCACCATAATGTTTCAGTGGGACTCAAATGTCTTGTCGCAAAACATACCAAAATAAAAAATTACAATTATACTCAATAACAAATATATCAAAAACAATGATTTCCATCACCAAAAAAATTGCGTAAATCCACAGGTTCAATTATCATTCAATACGAAAGTATATACCCCCAACTCGCTGATGTTAACATACCATAAGATCCATGACATGAAGCGCGCTTTAACAAGGGCCAATACTGAGGCAGATCTGTGGCATGCACCTCAAATAACGGGACCATAGATGGTACAGAACTGCCCATATAGACAGAGATCTGCTCCTACATTACTACTCCAACATAATACTACTAACATGAGAATGAGGACAACAAAATAGTAACAATGACTAGAAATTACCCACTCTTTCAATAATACAAATAGACGCACTACCTTGACACGCTGAGGAAACTTGGCGAGCAGTTGATATTGACCTCTGTTCAGTGGACGAAATGCGCGCAGAGAGGAGCCCGGGTCAAGCTCAGAGGGAGTTGTCTGTATCACTTTGTAGGTTTCCTTAATGAACAGAGAGAGCGCTGTTCCATTGTGGTGCCTGCATTATACCATCCATTTCATCCATTACATCAAAGAAATAAAACACTGTTAGCTGACAGTTAAATATGGGAGAGAGGAAGACTGGGATAGAATTGAGAAAAGGCATGACAATGTCTCGGGTTTGGTAGCAATTTAAACTCAACGACATACAATGCAAGTAGTTGTAGAATGGCAATTTACACAGCAACTTGTGGCTAGAAACCGTACAAATTATATCACACATCTCACTAGTATACAACAGTTATATATAAGTAATAACACATCTCACTAGTATACAATAGTTATATATAAGTAATAACACATCTCACTAGTATACAATAGTTATATATAAGTAATCACACATCTCACTAGTATACAATAGTTATATATAAGTAATCACACATCTCACTAATATACAATAGTTATATATAAGTAATAACACAACTCACTAATATACAATAGTTATATATAAGTAATGACACATCTCACTAGTATACAATAGTTATATATAAGTAATATCACAACTCACTAGTATACAATAGTTATATATAAGTAATAACACAACTCACTAATATACAATAGTTATATATAAGTAATAACACAACTCACTAATATACAATAGTTATATATAAGTAATAACACAACTCACTAATATACAATAGTTATATATAAGTAATAACACATCTCACTAGTACACAATAGTTATATATAAGTAATATCACACATCTCACTAGTATACAATAGTTATATATAAGTAATAACATAACTCACTAATATACAATAGTTATATATAAGTAATAACATAACTCACTAATATACAATAGTTATATATAAGTAATAACACATCTCACTAATATACAATAGTTATATATAAGTAATAACACATCTCACTAGTATACAATAGTTATATATAAGTAATATCACACATCTCACTAGTATACAATAGCCAATAGTTATATATAAGTAATATCACATCTCACTAGTATACAATAGTTATACATAAGTAATATCACATCTCACTAGTACACAATAGTTATATATAAGTAATATCACACATCTCACTAGTATACAATAGTTATATATAAGTAATAACACAACTCACTAATATACAATAGTTATATATAAGTAATATCACAACTCACTAGTATACAATAGTTATATATAAGTAATCACACATCTCACTAGTATACAATAGTTATATATAAGTAATATCACAACTCACTAGTATACAATAGTTATATATAAGTAATATCACAACTCACTAGTATACAATAGTTATATATAAGTAATAACACAACTCACTAATATACAATAGTTATATATATATATAGTATGTGTATATGTGTGTAAGTATCTGTCTGTCATTCCAACTTTACAGACGCCTTACCAACCACACCACACTTACCCACCACACCACACTTACCAACCACACAACACTTACCCACCACACCACACTTACCCACCACACCACACTTACCAACCACACAACACTTACCCACCACACCACACTTACCCACCACACCACACTTACCAACCACACAACACTTACCCACCACACCACACTTGCCCACCACACTACACTTACCAACCACACCACACTTACCCACCACACAACACTTACCAACCACACTACACTTACCCACCACACAACACTTGCCCACCACACCACACTTACCAACCACACCACACTTACCAACCACACCACACTTACCCACCACACCACACTTGCCCACCACACAACACTTGCCCACCACACCACACTTACCCACCACACTACACTTGCCCACCACACCACACTTACCCACCACACCACACTTACCAACCACACCACACTTACCCACCACACCACACTTACCCACCACACCACACTTACCAACCACACCACACTTGCCCACCACACCACACTTGCCCACCACACCACACTTGCCCACCACACCACACTTACCCACCACACCACACTTACCCACCACACCACACTTACCCACCACACAACACTTGCCCACCACACCACACTTACCCACCACACCACACTTACCCACCACACCACACTTACCCACCACACAACACTTGCCCACCACACCACACTTGCCCACCACACTACACTTACCAACCACACCACACTTACCCACCACACAACACTTACCAACCACACTACACTTACCCACCACACAACACTTGCCCACCACACCACACTTACCAACCACACCACACTTACCAACCACACAACACTTACCCACCACACCACACTTGCCCACCACACTACACTTACCCACCACACAACACTTACCAACCACACAACACTTACCAACCACACTACACTTACCCACCACACAACACTTGCCCACCACACCACACTTACCAACCACACCACACTTACCAACCACACCACACTTACCCACCACACCACACTTGCCCACCACACAACACTTGCCCACCACACCACACTTACCCACCACACTACACTTGCCCACCACACCACACTTACCCACCACACCACACTTACCAACCACACCACACTTACCCACCACACCACACTTGCCCACCACACAACACTTGCCCACCACACCACACTTGCCCACCACACAACACTTGCCCACCACACCACACTTACCCACCACACCACACTTACCAACCACACCACACTTACCCACCACACAACACTTGCCCACCACACCACACTTACCAACCACACCACACTTACCCACCACACCACACTTACCCACCACACAACACTTGCCCACCACACCACACTTACCCACCACACCACACTTACCCACCACACCACACTTACCCACCACACAACACTTGCCCACCACACCACACTTACCCACCACACTACACTTGCCCACCACACCACACTTGCCCACAACACTACACTTGCCCACCACACCACACTTGCCCACCACACTACACTTACCAACCACACCACACTTACCCACCACACAACACTTACCAACCACACCACACTTACCCACCACACAACACTTACCAACCACACCACACTTACCCACCACACAACACTTACCAACCACACCACACTTACCCACCACACCACACTTGCCCACCACACAACACTTGCCCACCACACCACACTTACCCACCACACTACACTTGCCCACCACACCACACTTGCCCACCACACTACACTTACCAACCACACCACACTTACCCACCACACAACACTTACCAACCACACCACACTTACCCACCACACCACACTTGCCCACCACACAACACTTGCCCACCACACCACACTTACCCACCACACTACACTTGCCCACCACACCACACTTACCCACCACACCACACTTGCCCACCACACTACACTTGCCCACCACACCACACTTGCCCACCACACCACACTTACCCACCACACCACACTTACCCACCACACTACACTTGCCCACCACACCACACTTACCCACCACACCACACTTGCCCACCACACAACACTTGCCCACCACACAACACTTGCCCACCACACCACACTTGCCCACCACACAACACTTGCCCACCACAGTACACTTGCCCACCACACTACACTTGCCCACCACACAACACTTGCCCACCACCCTACACTTACCCACCACACCACACTTGCCCACCACACTAAACTTGCCCACCACACCACACTTGCCCACCGCACCACACTTGCCCACCACACCACACTTGCCCACCACACAACACTTGCCCACCACACAACACTTACCCACCACACCACACTTGCCCACCGCACCACACTTGCCCACCGCACCACACTTGCCCACCACACCACACTTGCCCACTACACTTGCCCACCACACAACACTTGCCCACAACACTTGCCCACCACACTTACCCACCACACTACACTTGCCCACCACACAACACGTACACACCACACTTGCCCACCACATCACACTTGCCCACCACACAACACTTGCCCACCACACTACACTTGCCCACCACACTACACTTGCCCACCACACAACACTTGCCCACCACACTACACTTGCCCACCACACCACACTTGCCCACCACACCACACTTGCCCACCACACAACACTTGCCCACCACACAACACTTGCCCACCACACAACACTTACCCACCACACCACACTTGCCCACCACACTACACTTGCCCACCACACAACACTTGCCCACCACACCACACTTGCCCACCACACTACACTTACCCACCACACTACACTTGCCCACCACACCACACTTACCCACCACACCACACTTGCCCACCACACTACACTTGCCCACCACACTACACTTGCCCACCACACCACACTTACCTACCCACCACACCACACTTACCCACCACACCACACTTACCCACCACACTTGCCCACCACACTACACTTGCCCACCACACTACACTTGCCCACCACACCACACTTGCCCACCACACAACACTTGCCCACCACACAACACTTGCCCACCACACAACACTTGCCCACCACACAACACTTGCCCACCACACAACACTTGCCCACCACACAACACTTGCCCACCACACAACACTTGCCCACCACACTACACTTGCCCACCACACCACACTTGCCCACCACACAACACTTACCCACCACACCACACTTGCCCACCACACTACACTTGCCCACCACACAACACTTGCCCACCACACCACACTTGCCCACCACACTACACTTACCCACCACACTACACTTGCCCACCACACCACACTTACCCACCACACCACACTTGCCCACCACACTACACTTGCCCACCACACTACACTTGCCCACCACACTACACTTGCCCACCACACCACACTTACCCACCACACCACACTTACCCACCACACCACACTTACCCACCACACTTGCCCACCACACTACACTTGCCCACCACACTACACTTGCCCACCACACCACACTTGCCCACCACACAACACTTGCCCACCACACAACACTTGCCCACCACACAACACTTGCCCACCACACAACACTTGCCCACCACACAACACTTGCCCACCACACAACACTTGCCCACCACACTACACTTGCCCACCACACTACACTTGCCCACCACACCACACTTGCCCACCACACAACACTTGCCCACCACACCACACTTGCCCACCACACCACACTTGCCCACCACACCACACTTGCCCACCACACAACACTTATCCACCACACCACACTTGCCCACCACACAACACTTGCCCACCACAGTACACTTGCCCACCACACTACACTTGCCCACCACACAACACTTGCCCACCACCCTACACTTACCCACCACACCACACTTGCCCACCACACTACACTTGCCCACCACACCACACTTGCCCACCACACCACACTTGCCCACCACACCACACTTGCCCACCACACTACACTTGCCCACCACACAACACTTGCCCACCACACTACACTTAGCCACCACACAACACTTGCCCACCACACCACACTTGCCCACCACACTACACTTAAAGAAATAATACTGCTGTAAGAACTCTCCAATAAATTCATCTAATACACTGCGGGAGTATAGTTTTACCATTTGGTCTCAAACCCGAAATATTTGCAGATATAACATTTTTCAGTAACAAAGATGTAGGTAGTGACAACCAGTTTGATAATTTAGGTGCAAAATGTGTCAAATATGTATATACGCAGAGTCACCATGCCGGAAGAATTAAACTTGCTGTACACACATTCTACTGGGCCAGGCTGATGGATGTCGAAAGGTTGCTGTCAGCTCTCGATATTGAGATATGGGTAAATTGGATATTTTTAATAATGTAAGTGGAGACGAATCACAAACAATTACATTTGCTGATATGCTGTTGCTGGAGTGTCAATCGAGCAACTCTATGCTGCTTTATGATTCACATTACTTCTATCATAACGTTATTTGCTGGTTAGTTGACTCAACAGTGAATGCAGTAGAACAGCACACAACTTTGGAATTGAAGGGGAAAGGAGAAATGGGGAGGGTAGAGTGGAGCAGGGTGGAACGGGGCGGGGGTAGAGCAAGGTAGAGAGTGAGAAGTAGGGCAGGGAGGGCGAAGGGTAAAGTCGAAGAAAGATAAGGGTAAGAATAGAACGGGCTTGTATAATTATATTTAAACAAGACACGTAATGTTGCTGGTGTTACCTGTAAAATTGTTTAAAAGATTCAGCCTCATAGCAGTCTAGCAGTGGTCCACGGTTGACCACACTATAGGCAACCACAGCTGATAGAATCCAGCTAGCTTCATTGATTAGTATGTGGTCCCACAACTTCATCCACTCATTGCGGGGGAACACTTCAGAGAAACCACTCATTAGCACAGACCAAGCATATGTCTGGCCTGTCACTTTGTGCCGAATAAAATGCTAGCAATAGAGTTAATATATTACATAGATATACACAGTACATAGACATATACAGTACATAGACATATACAGTACTTAGACATATGCAGTGCATAGAAATATACAGTACATAGACATATACAGTACATGGACATATACAGTACATAGACATATACAAAACATAGACATATGCAGTACATAGACATATGCAGTACATAGACATATGCAGTACATAGACATATGCAGTACATAGACATATACAGTACATAGAGATATACAGTACATAGACATATACAGTAGATAGACATATATAATACATAGAGATATAAAGTGCATAGACATATACAGTACATAGACTAATAAAGTACATGGACATATGCAGTACATAGACATATGCAGTACATAGACATATACAGTACTTAGACATATGCAGTGCATAGAAATATACAGTACATAGACATATACAGTACATATACATATACAGTACATAGACATATACAAAACATAGACATATGCAGTACATAGACATATGCAGTACATAGACATATACAGTACATAGAGATATGCAGTACATAGACATATACAGTACATAGATATATACAGTACATAGACATATATAATACATAGAGATATAAAGTGCATAGACATATACAGTACATAGACTAATAAAGTACATGGACATATGCAGTACATAGACATATGCAGTACATAGACATATACAGTACATAGACATATACAGTACATAGACATATACATCACACAGAAATATACAGTACATAGACATATACAGTACATGGACATATACAGTACATAGACATATACAGTACATAGACATATACAGTACATAGACATATGCAGTACATAGACATATATAGTACATAGACATATGCAGTACATAGACATATGCAGTACATAGACATATGCAGTACATAGACATATGCAGTACATAGACATATACAGTACATAGACATATACAGTACAAAGACATATACAGCACATAGACATATGCAGTACATAGAGATATAAAGTACATAGACATATACAGTACATAGACTAATACAGTACATGGACATATACAGTACATAGACATATACAGTACATAGACATATACAATACATAGACATATGCAGTACATAGACATATGCAGTACATAGACATATATAGTACACAAAGATATAAAGTGCATAGACATATACAGTACATAGACTAATACAGTACATGGACATATGCACTGTAATGTTACCTGAAAGAGCTCTCTGTCATGGTAAGACAGAAGGTTCTCTATGAGAGAAAGGATGTTGAGGGGAGGGTTAGGCACATAGTCAAACCACCCTTGGCAATTGTTCAATAGCACGCAGGCCACCACTTCAAAAGCGAGAAGCTGGTTGTTTTGCAATAGTTTAGCGAATGGAAAGGCAAGCGTAGGAAGGAATGAACATTCTACTGCCACTGGTGCCCAGTATGCGATGGCTGACAGTAACCGCTGGAATACCCGAAGAAGTTTAGAACTTCTGCAACAAAGAGCCATTTGTGTTATCAAACGGTAGTGAATGGAAAAATTGTTTTCAATGTGAAAATCTGGACAACATCAGTCATATTAGCAGCTTTTTGCCATGTACATTTGGTGAAAACGTATAACAGGTACGTGATATGATAAATATATACCTACATCAGTGTAAGTATACACCTAGATCAGTGTAAGTATATACCTACATCAGTATAAGTATACACCTACATCAGTGTAAGTATATACCTACATCAGTGTAAGTATATACCTACATCAGTGTAAGTATATACCTACATCAGTGTAAGTATATACCTACATCAGTGTAAGTATACACCTACATCAGTGTAAGTATATACCTACATCAGTGTAAGTATACACCTACATCAGTGTAAGTATATACCTACATCAGTATAAGTATACACCTACATCAGTGTAAGTATATACCTACATTAGTGTAAGTATATACCTACATCAGTGTAAGTATATACCTACATCAGTGTAAGTATATACCTACATCAGTGTAAGTATACACCTACATCAGTGTAAGTATATACCTACATCAGTGTAAGTATACACCTACATCAGTGTAAGTATATACCTACATCAGTATAAGTATACACCTACATCAGTATAAGTATATACCTACATCAGTATAAGTATACACCTACATCAGTGTAAGTATACACCTACATCAGTGTAAGTATATACCTACATCAGTGTAAGTATACACCTACATCAGTGTAAGTATATACCTACATCAGTGTAAGTATATACCTACATCAGTGTAAGTATACACCTACATCAGTGTAAGTATATACCTACATCAGTGTAAGTATACACCTACATCAGTGTAAGTATATACCTACATCAGTGTAAGTATATACCTACATCAGTGTAAGTATACACCTACATCAGTGTAAGTATATACCTACATCAGTGTAAGTATATACCTACATCAGTGTAAGTATACACCTACATCAGTGTAAGTATATACCTACATCAGTATAAGTATACACCTACATCAGTATAAGTTTACACCTACACCAGTAAAAGTACTCACCTTATAGGGTAAATCTTATGAATGTTGATATATGAAGGGTGAACACCTTTATCAAGCAGGGCCGAATAAGCCTCGTAATTTTCCGGAAGTCTCATGATTGTCTTCCATATAAATGTTCGATACTTCTCCGGAAACTCTCCATATTCTTTGAGTACTTGTCGCAGCTTAACAGTACTCAACATCAGAGAGTTATCTACTCTTTCTCTTATACTATTATGGAGCTTGGCAGTTGACCTCTGGGTGACCTTGACAGCCTGCGTAAACAAGCGCATAGACAGTCATTAGCAGTCAAGAAACTGGAAGCTACAATACCATTAATTGGGGACCTGCATAGACTTCGTAGGGGATCCAGTAGGAGTTATCTCCTAACTGGATAGTGAAATGTTTTTATGATTAACGAGCAGTGAATAGATAGGAGTGTATAATATTGATGATGCGCCGTTCATGTAACTATCTCAGATCATTGTTACTGTGTAATCAAGGGCGCACCCTCATTTACTCACACCGACAGACAGACTCAATCAAACCCAAAATACGAAAACACGGCTCTAACAGGCAGTATTGGTAAGCATGATATTCAATTATTTGTTCTCAATGAATAAACCAAAATATTTCCAAGGAAAAAATTTTCCAGGCTAAATTGATCTCTTCAGCTTTCTCGGCAACACCATTTTTGTCATATAAGCTGCTTAAAATGTCTCAAGTGAAAGTAAAGTGGTAACTTCTAATGATAAGATATACGGTAGACCAACGATTATATATAATCGTTGCGGTAGACTAGACCACTCCTGGCACTACTCAGCAGGCACCGCACCTTAGTATACAATAGACTACATACAATAGACTACATACAATAGACTACATACAATAGACTATATACAATAGACTACATACAATAGACTATATACAATAGACTACATACAATAGACTATATACAATAGACTACATACAATAGACTACATACAATAGACTACATACAATAGACTACATACAATAGACTACATACAATAGACTACATACAATAGACTACATACAATAGACTACATACAATAGACTATATACAATAGACTACATACAATAGACTACATACAATAGACTACATACAATAGACTACATACAATAGACTACATACAATAGACTATATACAATAGACTATATACAATAGACTACATACAATAGACTATATACAATAGACTACATACAATAGACTATATACAATAGACTACATACAATAGACTACATACAATAGACTACATACAATAGACTACATACAATAGACTACATACAATAGACTATATACAATAGACTACATACAATAGACTATATACAATAGACTACATACAATAGACTATATACAATAGACTACATACAATAGACTACATACAATAGACTACATACAATAGACTACATACAATAGACTATATACAATAGACTACATACAATAGACTATATACAATAGACTACATACAATAGACTATATACAATAGACTACATACAATAGACTACATACAATAGACTACATACAATAGACTACATACAATAGACTACATACAATAGACTACATACAATAGACTACATACAATAGACTACATACAATAGACTACATACAATAGACTACATACAATAGACTACATACAATAGACTACATACAATAGACTACATACAATAGACTACACACAATAGACTACACACAATAGACTACATACAATAGACTATATACAATAGACTATATACAATAGACTACACACAATAGACTACATACAATAGACTACATACAATAGATTACATACAATAGACTACATACAATAGACTATATACAATAGACTATATACAATAGACTACATACAATAGACTACATACAATAGACTATATACAATAGACTACATACAATAGACTACATACAATAGACTATATACAATAGACTACATACAATAGACTATATACAATAGACTATATACAATAGAGTACATACAACAGACTATATACAACAGACTACATACAATAGACTACATACAATAGACTACATACAATAGACTACATACAATAGACTACATACAATAGACTACATACAATAGACTACATACAATAGACTATATACAATAGACTACATACAATAGACTACATACAATAGACTACATACAATAGACTACATACAATAGACTACATACAATAGACTACATACAATAGACTACATACAATAGACTACATACAATAGACTACATACAATAGACTACATACAATAGACTACATACAATAGACTACACACAATAGACTACATACAATAGACTACACACAATAGACTACATACAATAGACTATATACAATAGACTACATACAATAGACTACACACAATAGACTACATACAATAGACTATATACAATAGACTACATACAATAGACTACGTACAATTGACTACACACAATAGACTACATACAATAGACTACACACAATAGACTACACACAATAGACTATATACAATAGACTATATACAATAGACTATATACAATAGACTACATACAATAGACTACATACAATAGACTACACACAATAGACCACATACAATAGACTATATACAATAGACTACATACAATAGACTATATACAATAGACTACATACAATAGTCTACACACAATAGACTACATACAATAGACTACACACAATAGACTACATACAATAGACTATATACAATAGACTACATACAATAGACTACACACAATAGACTACATACAATAGACTACATACAATAGACTACATACAATAGACTACACACAATAGACTACATACAATAGACTACATACAATAGACTACATACAATAGACTACATACAATAGACTACATACAATAGACTACATACAATAGACTATATACAGTAGACTATATACAGTAGACTATATACAATAGACTACATACAATAGACTACATACAATAGACTACATACAATAGACTACATACATACAATAGACTACACACAATAGACTACACACAATAGACTATATACAATAAACTATATACAATAGACTATATACAATAGACTACATACAATAGACTACATACAATAGACTACACACAATAGACCACATACAATAGACTATATACAATAGACTACATACAATAGACTACATACAATAGACTACACACAACAGACTATATACAATAGACTATATACAATAGACTACACACAATAGACTACGTACAATTGACTACATACAATAGACTACATACAATAGACTATATACAATAGACTACATACAATAGACTACACACAATAGACTACATACAATAGACTACATACAATAGACTACACACAATAGACTACATACAATAGACTACACACAATAGACTATATACAATAGACTACACACAATAGACTATATACAATAGACTATATACAATAGACTATATACAATAGACTACATACAATAGACTACATACAATAGACTACATACAATAGACTACATACAATAGACTATATACAATAGACTACATACAATAGACTACACACAATAGACTACATACAATAGACTACATACAATAGACTACACACAATAGACTACACACAATAGACTACACACAATAGACTACACACAATAGACTACGTACAATTGACTACACACAATAGACTACATACAATAGACTACACACAATAGACTACACACAATAGACTATATACAATAGACTATATACAATAGACTATATACAATAGACTACATACAATAGACTACATACAATAGACTACACACAATAGACCACATACAATAAACTATATACAATAGACTACATACAATAGACTACACACAATAGACTACATACAATAGACTACATACAATAGACTATATACAATAGACTATATACAATAGACTACATACAATAGACTACATACAATAGACTACATACAATAGACTACATACAATAGACTACATACAATAGACTACATACAATAGACTACATACAATAGACTATATACAATAGACTATATACAATAGACTACATACAATAGACTATATACAATTGACTACATACAATAGACTACATACAATAGACTACACACAATAGACTACACACAATAAACTACATACAATAGACTACATACAATAGACTACACACAATAGACTACACACAATAGACTACATACAATAGACTACATACAATAGACTACATACAATAGACTACATACAATAGACTACATACAATAGACTACATACAATAGACTACATACAATAGACTACACACAATAGACTACATACAATAGACTACACACAATAGACTACACACAATAGACTACATACAATAGACTACATACAATAGACTACATACAATAGACTACATACAATAGACTACATACAATAGACTACATACAATAGACTACATACAATAGACTACACACAATAGACTACACACAATAGACTACATACAATAGACTACATACAATAGACTACATACAATAGACTACATACAATAGACTACATACAATAGACTACATACAATAGACTACACACAATAGACTACATACAATAGACTACATACAATAGACTACAGACAATAGACTACATACAATAGACTACATACAATAGACTATATACAATAGATTACATACAATAGACTATATACAATAGACTATATACAATAGACTACATACAATAGACTATATACAATAGATTACATACAATAGACTATATACAATAGACTATATACAATAGACTAAGTACAATAGACTATATACAAACATAGACTATCATGTATTATATTAGCAGCGTTAGCCATCTTATTTAATTACCCTTCCACCCGCCATCTAAGTGAAGAAATCAAAGTGTGGTCAGCTGTTTCCAGCGCTAATTTATACAAGGACAACTCCACTGAAGCCAAGTACACAAAAGCTCATATAAGTCGTCATTGGCTGAAATAGTTTTTATGCATGTATTCAATATTTTTAGCATAAAATGAAATTTTTTTTGCATTAATGCCTATGTGAACATATTTTGCTTCAATCTAGCACAAATTTTTATTTTATTAAACGGACTTGGCAAGTAAAATTTGGTTTAAAACTTTTAACCGTCACTGGAGCCAGAAATAAACAAGGAGTCATCTCCCGTTCGGAGGAATAACTCCATATTGAGCAGTACCGGACATTGATCAGTTTGCCGATAGGTTTACTAAATATTACGGGCCGATAATGCGAAAACGTGACCTTTTGTAATTACATACAGGGCGCACAGTAGCGTTAGTTACCATCCATATGGCACACACCCGAAATACCAAAGTGCCACTTGCGGCAAAAACGAAACAATAATAAAACAAGTGGAATGTTTGCTATGTATTTATTTACTTTACTTAGCAGTATTTATTATTATTTCTCATAAACATCTGACTGAATAACAAAATCCCGTAATAGACTACTCTAAGGTTAAGTATGAATAATGTCAAAAAGTAGTATGCTCATTTTGAAAAAACTAATTGATTTCATCGGTACCGTAAAAAATAATTAGCTTTTGGAATATTAATGTTATTATTACTTAAACTACTTTGAGATTATAATTCTATGAATAAGTTTTGGCTATTATTTATGTCCAAAGTTATTAGTTATTTAAAATTTGATATAGAAGTTGAATGGTACAAGAAAAGTAGTTTATAATTCCTATTTTTTATAATACAAGCGGTAATGTAAGCACTGTTTTTCTGCCCTTATTACTAAGCTTCAAATTAGATGTTTTTGTTTAAAATTCCCAGTGGGCTAGGAGACATCCTAAATTTTCAGATGAATGGTTGTTTTAAGCTTTAACTTGTCAATTTGCAGCGTTATTAGCTGTTGAAATTGAGCCTTTTTTATAAGTTGTAGTGTAGTCACTCAAGCATTTGGCTCCAGAGGATCACGTGACAAGGGGAGTTGGCCACACTTTTATTTCTTCACTTAGCATCAGCCCAATTCATCCTCAGCCTAGACATTGCTCTACGCCTGCCCTATCTCCACCTTTGTTGTGCTCTATCGCTCCCATCTCAACTATCCCCACTTTAATTCCCATTCAATTTGAAAGATGACAAATTTGTGCTGTGTGCTGGTAAACTGCATTCACTACTGAGACATCGAACTTGCAAAAAAAATGTTATAAAAGAATCTTGCAATCTAATTTGTGTCATAAACCAACAGAAAATAGTTTAACACGCTAACCACCACATATTAGTAAAATGTAGCTGTTTATGATTTGTTACCACCTGATTATTGAAACTGTAAACCATACAAATATCTCTTGCAGTGAGAACATATAGCCAATCTAAACCTCAGCCATACATTACATTATTACAATGGAATGTTTTTACAGCAGTATTTATCTCTCTCAACATAGCAGTTTCTCTCCCTGTAGGCTCAACATAGCAGTTTCTCTCCCTGTAGGCTCAACATAGCAGTTTCTCTCAGTGTAGGCTCAACATAGCGGTTTCTCTCAGTGTAGGCTCAATATAGCGGTTTCTCTCCCTGTAGGCTCAACATAGCGGTTTCTCTCAGTGTAGGCTCAACATAGCAGTTTCTCTCCCTGTAGGCCCTGGAGGCACGTGTGGTCTAGTGGTTGAAGTGCTTGCACTTCAATCCTGGATCTGGGGTTCGATTCCCAGCACGGTTATCTGTGAGCAAGATATTTGGCCTCCTATGCTCTGCCTGGTCGGATATGGGCATAAAAATAACGTGGTCCCTAGTTTGATTGCACTCTCCATAATAACTATGGAGTCATGCTAGTAAAAGATCCCCCTCTGCCTTTTCGGAAGAGTAGCCGGTAACGGCGGGCATGGGTATAGGGTGTTTGCTTTGATAGCTATTTCATATAATGTCAAACATGATCCATTGGTACCTTGTATATTGCTTACAAACTGTACATTGATCAGTAAATAAAGTTGATTTAAAAAAAAAAAAAAAAAAAAAAAACATAGCGATTTCTCTCCCTGTAGGCTCAACATAGTGGTTTCTCTCCCTGTAGGCTCAACATAGCGGTTTCTCTCAGTGTAGGCTCAATATAGCGATTTCTCTCAGTGTAGGCTCAACATAGCGATTTCTCTCCCTGTAGGCTCAACATAGCAGTTTCTCTCCCTGTAGGCTCAACATAGCGGTTTCTCTCAGTGTAGGCTCAACATAGCGATTTCTCTCCCTGTAGGCTCAACATAGCGGTTTCTCTCTGTGTAGGCTCAACATAGCGGTTTCTCTCCCTGTAGGCTCAACATAGCGGTATTCTCAGTGTAGGCTCAATATAGCGGTTTCTCTCTGTGTAGGCTCAATATAGCGGTTTCTCTCCCTGTAGGCTCAACATAGCGGTTTCTCTCCCTGTAGGCTCAACATAGCAGTTTCTCTCCCTGTAGGCTCAAGATAGCAGTTTCTCTCAGTGTAGGCTCAACATAGCGGTTTCTCTCAGTGTAGGCTCAATATAGCGGGTTCTCTCTGTGTAGGCTCAACATAGCGGTTTCTCTCTGTGTAGGCTCAACATAGCAGTTTCTCTCAGTGTAGGCTCAACATAGCGGTTTCTCTCAGTGTAGGCTCAATATAACGGTTTCTCTCTGTGTAGGCTCAACATAGCGGTTTCTCTCTGTGTAGGCTCAACATAGCGGTTTCTCTCTGTGTGGTCTCAACATAGCAGTTTCTCTCCCTGTAGGCTCAACATAGCGGTTTCTCTCAGTGTAGGCTCAATATAGCAGTTTCTCTCTGTGTAGGCTCAATATAGCGGTTTCTCTCCCTGTAGGCTCAATATAGCGGTTTCTCTCTGTGTAGGCTTAACATAGCAGTTTCTCTCCCTGTAGGCTCAATATAGCGGTTTCTCTCAGTGTAGGCTCAACATAGCGGTTTCTCTCCCTGTAGGCTCAATATAGCGGTTTCTCTCAGTGTAGGCTCAACTTAGCGGTTTCTCTCCCTGTAGGCTCAACATAGCGGTTTCTCTCCCTGTAGGCTCAACATAGCAGTTTCTCTCCCTGTAGGCTCAACATAGCGGTTTCTCTCCCTGTAGGCGCAACATAGCGGTTTCTCTCAGTGTAGGCTCAATATAGCAGTTTCGGGGTTCCATTCACATGTTCTATGTTTTCATTTCATGATAAATTATCGCCAAATCTCTGTGGTTTGCTACCACAAATAATTGGCGACAAGGGCATATATTTCCACGACTCAAAGTTTATTGTCGTTGGTTAAACCACGCCCACAGAGGCAGTTGCAGTCAGTGTGATGTTGAGTGCAATTTAGCCGACTAGCGTTGCAGGCTGTTTTTATTATTATTTTCTTATATTGCGGAAGAATAAATTAATGAACAAAATATCACAGAGTTGTTGGCTGGCTAGAGTAGACGTGTGGTGACCAGGGAATTTAGTAGCACATTGGCTATCATTCAATAAATGATATTATTTATTTTTAGTTAGTGATAAATAATAAAAAAAACCAAGTTAATTTTTGTTGAAAAAAAATACTACCATTTGTTTTTCATTACTGCAATAATTAATTACCAACAGTTAAGATTCATTAGTTTCAAATCAGTTGTTGTATTGTTTCAAAAATGAAGGTGTAATAAACCACAAACAGTCATCGTTAGTTAAATATGCGCACACGCACAAGCTAACCATGCTACGCGGTTACAATAGATAAGACTTCCTGCTTTATTATGCATGCCTGGTTTTATTGCCTTTGGCGACATTTACAATAACAATAAACATCTGGCATTTGGCTTATCGCCATCTTTCCGCATTATGAGAGTGACAAATGTTTTTCGACAAGCCTCACGACAAGTTTATCGACAATGGTATTTCCAACAGGAATTTCCCTTTCACGCCGGCAGTATTGCCAATTTGTCATGACACGGAAACATAGTAAAGGACTGACAGACACACATCTATGTATACACAGGCGCACAGACAAATGTTTTTCATCTTTATGTATACATATATATACTATTACAGTGTACGCACATAGACATACGTAGCATACATACTTTGGCTTGCTGTACTGCACTGATGTCTTCTGTCGCTTGCTTCTCTTCCACCATCTCCCTCACTACTTGTCCCAACACAACTTGCATATCGTAGACTTTGACATTGCCACTGTCCATTATACATGCCATCACAGCACCTGCGTCTGCCTGCGCAATCTACAGACATACACGGGTGTTATACACAGACATACATGGGTGGTATACACAGACATACATGGGTGGTATACACAAACATACATGGGTGGTATACACATACATACATGGGTGGTATACACAAACTTACATGGGTGGTATACACAAACATACATGGGTGGTATACACAAACATACATGGGTGGTATACACAAACATACATGGGTGGTATACACAAACATACATGGGTGGTATACACAAACATACATGGGTGGTATACACATACATACATGGGTGGTATACACAAACATACATGGGTGGTATACACATACATACATGGGTGGTATACACAAACTTCCTCATTGTTGTTGCGAGCAACGTATGGAACTTTAGTTCAATAAACATGGCACTAACAACATATTATCCTTAATCTGGTCTCTAAGTATGCTAGCGACATTCATGTCATTGTTACTCCCACAGTCAAAAATGATGTATCCAACAAGACAATTGAGTCTATGGAGTTTGAACAAACTTGAAAACTCTCTTTGTAATAGTCAAATGATGGTTGTTTAGCATTATTTTCCAAAGTATAAATCACTATCCATAATAATAGTGAACTTATTGTTAATTATTATTGTTGTCATTATTAATGAAAATTATTATTGTTGTCATTATTAATTATTATTGTGTAGGACTCAGTGATAGCACATACATTTATTGTAAGTAGCCACCTGCACCACCTCTAGGCAGATAGCGTCACCTCAGGCAATCTATGGAGATGTTTACTGACTTACTGTCAGACAGACCGAGTTAATATCTGGCCATTGGCCTAAGGTTGGAGATTGGCCTAAGGTTGGAAATTGGCCCAAGGTTGGAGATTGGCCCAAGGTTGGAGATTGGCCCAAGGTTGGAGATTGGCCCAAGGTTGGACATTGGCCTAAGGTTGGAGATCTGCCAGTGGGGTTTGCCACCTGTCAGACTTTAAGGTCGTCCAGAGCGAATCTTCTTGTAGCTATTGTGCTGTAGCTGTGCTGTAGCTATTGTGCTGTAGCTGTGCTGTAGCTATTGTGCTGTAGCTGTGCTGTGAGTGAAGAAAGGTTTCAAAGTTTTCATATTTTTAAAAGATATATTTGGTCTGTGTCCCTTTCTACTATGTTTGTATTTATATAATCCTTGACCTTTGCCCTTAGGGTGGGTGTGAAAGGTGTAGCGTCTAAATGTAAATATAATAATAATAAGAGGCATAAATGGATTCTAGATAAAGATGTGCAGAACCAATCACAATATTGGTTATCCTAATTGTGATTGCATGCTAGAAATAATAGTAATAAATATTAGTGACTATTTTTTATTTACAGGTTTGTCACAGGAAGTTGTACCCTATATTTCCTGCACACTGAGGACATTTTCTATTACTAGGGAAACCTCATCAGTTACGGCTGTGCGCCTATATAAATCAACCATAGATGAAATATAACAGGATTGCCAACTTTCGACAAGTTGAAATGTAGCTGTTTATGGGAGTCGCCATGATTAGTGACCCTTACAAGGTCACTAGCCATGAGAGTGCAATTATATGCAGTTTCCGGCACGTACATTGCAAATCGACAAAACAGCGATGGGTTGTCTTCTCATTATAAAAGCAACCAAAGGGCATCATAAAAATACAGATGCAACTTATGAATTGTCCTTGACGCCAACAGCAGTATTATTATAATATTGTTAATATTTTAAATTTGTGAAAAATTTCCTACATCAAAAGTGGCGCTTACTAAAGCGTTTACCACCACTAATTTTTTGGGTCGCGATGGGAGGATATATCCGGGACGTATATTGCAGTTAAACAACCATTACATTTGGACACGCCTGGAATGATTATCTGGAAATCCTGTTATATTTCATCCATCGAATGAACGACAAAATCCCAAAATTCCCATAATTGATGGTTATTTATTATTTGATTATTATTTGATTATTATATGGAGAATGTTTTTTGTGTTTCTGTAAACAACCCGGTTGTTAGCACATAACTAATTATTATTAACTAATTAACACACATAATTATTATTACTTATCATTAGTGATCATAATAAACAACATTAGTGAATTAATAATTATTATTGCCAGCTGTCATTTAGATACTATTATCAAGTAGTTGATAGAAATAATCGTGGCTTTCTATGTTGTATAATCATTTTTTATTTACTCTGCAAGATATTGATTATAAAATGTTTTTGGACCTATTGCCGCTGCTTGCTCAGACTAAGAGACCATGTGAATGAAATGTGATAACAGTACATTTTACTTGTAGATTCTAGAGCATTATGAGCGAAACATAAACGTATTTTAAAGCATAGAGGAAGAAACTTCGACTTATGTATATGCAAAATGTGTTGTTTACAAAGATTAAAAAACCCATGAACAATTATGCTATAAATTGGAGATTGAAACTTTTAATTGTTGAGACTAACCAGATTAAACATGTTTAACGAGTGACAGCACTAGTACAAATGCATATATTCTTGTGTAAATATATACAAGTGTACGTACAAATGTATATAGACATACCTGAGTAAATATATGCAAGTGTACGTACAAATGCATACTTCTTTGCAGATGTACATACAAGTTTTCATACAAATGTACACATACATAGCATATACAATTTTGTATATGTACTTGATGTACATTTACCTGTACAACTTTATGCTCATAAGTTCCTATAGTGCACAACTCTGTACTCTCCTGAGTATCAATCAGCCTGACTATTCCATTGGAGCAAACAACTGTAAATAAGCCAGGTTATACAAGAGTGTAGCGCATAGATTTCAGAATACATGAATGAGACAAGAGATACGCCTCCAGCTACATTGCAAACTAAAATTGATAATATTCCAAGCAACATTTTCATTGTTACTGAAGGTAACATGATGAAAAAGTAATAACAAGGGTACAAAAGTGCACAGTGCAATAATCATCCGGTATATTTGAATAGCTGGTGAAAGATTTTCGTGCATTTTTTGATGCAGTTAGATTGTTTACTTAGTCTAGCCAGGTAATGCTATAATAGCTCACAAACGTAGAAAAGTGATAAATAAGTTTTCTGGCAGATCAAGCCGATGGTCTTGTATATACTTCCAGAGTGGTCTCGTTTTCAGAACTCAAATCTGTATGTTCTAATGTTATTTTGCAGTTGCAATGCCTCACAAAAGTTTGTGGGTAGCACAACACAACTGCTTTCCTATATGTTGGGTACAGAAGAGAAGCTATACATACCGACAAGCACATCTCCTTTATACAAGTGTTTTGGAAGAAACTCAAGCTGTTTCACTTGTTTTGTCTCTGAAGCAATTTGAAGAACTTTTACAATCCTCTCGGAGTCAACTTGCCAGAGGTGTATGACATTGGACTTGCCTGCACAGGCAATCGTATTACCATCTGCACTGCAGGAGAAGCTTCGATATGTGACATCAAATGCCTGGGAGCTTTTCAATTCATGTTTCAATTCCATGGACTCGGCATCCCACACAATCAGGGTGTTGTCTTTGAAACAGGTGAGAATAGAGTTGCTGTTTGGAATGAAATATGCAGAAAGCAGGTCAATACCCTTTGTTACGGTCAGTCTCCGTTTTCTGTCTAGTGTGTCCAGATTCCAAAGAGTAGCGGTCTCAGCAGAAGCAGTGAGGGCATATCGTTTTGATGGATGAATAGATATGGATGTAATTGAAGATTGATGCGACTGCAGACAAGCTAATTCCTCATTGGTGTCCACGTTGTAACAACGCAGTGAATAATCACTCAAGGCAGCAAGAACATCAGATTTTTTTTTCAGAGACATTGAAATTTTCGTACAAGGCACACTCAGATGTTTCACCAAACGAAACTTATTTTTTATTATGTCAATAGCAAACAGATTGCCATGAATGTCAGCGGCTGCAATGAGTTGCCCACAGGAGCTGACGGCGACTTGTACAAAGATAACTTCAGACGTGTGCATACACTGGCCAACATAAGAAGCAGGCGCTCTGATACTGTTCACCATCTCAACAATCAATCCATCGCCACCAACATGTGGCTTCTTACTGAATACGCTACCACTGCGTTTCTTCCTCAAAAACACCTGCATTACAACCTGCAAAATCAAACCAAGCCAAAATATAGAAATGTATGGGACAGACCATAAAAAGGCCCATGGTGATAATATGGGGTATGAGCATGTGTGAGCAAGTGCAAGCATACAATACAGAATGCGTTATTGAACGAATACAAACCTATGCACACACATTTACAAGAGACTTCAGTCTGCATGTTTGCCCAAGTGTCATTCAGTATGCCTACCTATTTTGTAGGAAGGTATCTCTAACTATGAATGAAATAGACTAACATTGCCAGCTGCTGCCGCTTAACATAACTTTAACCACTATTCAAATGTAGCAGTTTGTGGGAGTCTTCATGATAATTTATTTTTTAGCTATTCTCAGGCGTAAGTTTGCAAACTTTCATGACAACAATTATATATATATATATACAGGTAACCGTTGGTCATAAAAGAAAGGCCTCAATTGAATACCATGTTGTTTCAAAATTTTTCATCTACAGCAGCTTATTATTTTAACGAATTCGAATTCATTTGTAAGTGTAGCCATTATATTCGTGCCAATTTCCAACAAAATATGGCTAATTTTGGCTACATCCGATTCGGTTTTCTTGCAATCCTAGTCTATTTTATTAATGGTTCTGACACATTTAGAGAGCTAACGGTTGCCGAACCACAATGTGTTGTTGCCCTTAATAGCAACAAGGTAGGTTGTGTGTCTATTATTGCACCGTGAACTTACAATACTTGGTTGGACTGCTACACTTTTATAATCAATGGAACGCAACATACTTGAATACTGATAATAATATTATAATTAGACTTACAGGAGTGTAAGAAATGTTTCAGTGATACCAATTTACATTTTATATCTAAATTAAATTGACAACGAACTGGCATATATTACTAATTCATTAGTGTTAAATAATTATACGTTCTGTATATGAAGATGTATTATAATTGTTAAATCAAAAGTTATAATTTACACAGTTTAGTGATCAAGTATGCGTATGTATATTGGTGGCATATGCTTCCCTGTTGCTAATTCAAGACAATATTATTTCCTACAATAATCAGAAAAAAGTTGACAAAAACAATAGAGATAAAAGCTTATAATTAATTAAATCGTTAGTATAAGATTTGAATTCTTAACAGACACTAAATTAAAACTGCCCTATGAAAAAAAATTTCTGAAATATTGGCACTAAACAATCATAACTGCTGCAGATGATGTGCGAGGTGGGAAAGATGATGGCAAGAGGAGCTAATGGTGAGAGAAAGAAGAGGGAGGGGGGGAAGACAGCCGAAGGAGGAAACATTCAAATGAAGGAATAGCAAGAGAAGGGAAAGGAATACGAGAAAAATAAAATGTAGAACAGATAAAACGGACAATAAAAGATGGACAAGAATTGGTTTTTGGTTAGTGATGTTTGTTGCAGGTTGAGCCGCGATAGGCACAACAACTAATGTTGATGTGAATTATTTTATTTTCATCAATAGGACATAACTTGTGAGTAATTAATCTGTTTCCAACAAATATGTAAACTTCAAATTTAAAAAAAAATTGCTAAAATAAACATTAATTTATTTGAAAGTACCAGGATAGACCCAGTTATCCTTACAGTGTATTTAGCATCCAACTGCCATTAATATCGTAGGTAATATAGCTAGGGTAACACCATGGGTAATACCAAGGGTAATACCAAGGATAATACCATGGGTAAATACCAAGGGTAAGGCCATGGGTAATACCAAGGGTAGTGCTATTAGTAATCCCAAGGGTAAGCTGTTGTTCAATCCAAGAGCATAAAGGCTTGATTACGCTGCACTGATGTTTTGGTCCCAATGTACCTATACGATGGATCCTTACGATGTGGCAGTGGCTACACAGGCAGATGTAGAAGGCCAATGTACTAGAACACATTGATGAGCTACTATTGAACTAGCCAATCATACAGCACAAACAGCAGATTTATGCATGCTTCATTTTCGGCAGAGTTTTTGTTTATTTTATATACTAAAAACAACGATGATAATAAATAAAAAAAACACATCTATTGTAGGTTCATTCTTTCACAATAAAAACCCATGATTTTTATTTACTTTTGATTTCCATATTATTAAATCACAGAAATAATGGGGAGAAACGCACAATCTGAGTAAAATTTTTATCACTGCGGAAACTCCAATAATTACGGCTGCCTTTTATATAAAACAATGGACAAAATCCCAAAATCCTCACAACTAATTGGGTTTTCCCATCTATTTGAAAACTTTCTCAGGTTGCTTGTTTCTACTTATTGCTACAAATCATAATTCATTATTGTAATTATTATTATTAGTTATTATTATTGTTCTTGTTAAATTTCATTACCAGTGATCACTATTTTATGAGCCATGTAGAATAAGTTCACTGGACTGATTTGCTCTTGGCAACAACTGCATTCCATCGAAATTATTTTGGTGCAAAGGGATGGACATACAAGTTCTATAACATCAGCATTCCTTTGGAATTTGAAGTTGACAACAACAACAAGATATATAATCGTTGTTGATGAAAAAATTTCTAGCGGAATTGTGTCGAAAATGATTAAACTTGACCAGTTGGTAAACAGATTTGATTTCAATCATGTATTCAGCATTGGGTATAAACCAACATGTTGGTTTGGCTTACGATCAAGTCCCACGATGCACAGAGGTCTCGACTACATATAGCGCCAAATCTCCCGATGGCAAACATCGACCTATGCAGCCAAGCCTTCACTAACCATTAACCACTAACCTTCATTGACCATATGTGACTTTCAAATTATGGGTAATTAATGGTGAACGGTGAAGTTGCCAATTGATTGTGTACTTGCAGTGTAAAAAGGTCAGCAAAAATAATTTTTGGGATTGTCTTCGCAACAACTTAAAAGTATCTGGTTTTACACTGCAACAAAAATAACAGAGACTGAAAAAGAAAGTTAATGGCTAAATGGATATATTATGACGTTACGTTACACTAAAAAGTCTGAAATACTTTATTTTATCTCGAAGCTTTTATACCACCATTTTTAATTAACTATATATTTCGAAACTATGATTTTTTGAACTGGCCAAAAGGAAAAGTCACACTGTAAACCAAAGCGAGCTCATGGGCCTCTTTCAGTAGCGTGCTCAAAAGAGGCCAAGCAGAAGCATATTGCAAGAATAAAGTTCGAAGCCGCATACGCTCTCTCATTCTTACTTGGGACTACGAAAATAACTTACAGTACAATAACTCTGCAAGCACATGAACATGTGACTTGCTCTGAACAAATCAGTGGTTTGACTCACAGTGAGCCATATACGATTATTAAAAACCTGTCATTGTAATGAGAAAATAAGACTTTTCCTACAATATAATATATAATACTAAAACTGTGGACACGCCATTTACCGACCCTCTCTCAGTAAATGCTATTAATACCTATAAGTACTTTCTGAACCGCTCAGCTTGGGCAAATTTAAAAAGCAGCATTCTAAACTCACTTATGGTTCACAAAACGTTGCATTTTGATTAAACGTGATCAATAGTTTTTTATGAATCTTTTGTGTAACCAATTGTAATGAAATCCTTAAATACTCTACTGCAATTGGCCTAATTGAAGTTTTCTCTTCATTAACACCAGCTCGAAAGATAACATTGTAAGTCAATGCCACAAAGCCGAAAAAAAACACAAGGACACGGAATTTTTACAAGTGTCCGCAAATGGTGGCAACATGTTTTCAGGTGTGCAACATCGACTAACAACGTTCTTTTGAGGCAGTTTCGAAAAAAAACATCTCAGTTTGGTCAACAACAGTTGAGTGTTTGAAAATGGCATTGAAATCAGGTACCAAAACCGCAGTGAGTCAAAAACTGGGGGTAACATTTATGAAAGTTTACTAGTCGAAATTAATCAGTGTAAAGTTTCAAGCGCAAAGAGTTTGGAGTGATTATTTTTTAAAAACCAGCTTAAGTTAACTGACCCAGAATGTTATTTTAGAGATTTTTGGCATTTATTGAAAGAGGGTTCGGCTGAAATGCAAATAAAGTGTTCACGGTTTTTCGGTATTAAATATTATATTGTAAAAAATTATTTTTATTATTTTATTACAACGCCAGTTTTTAACCAATCATACGTGGTTCAGAGTGGTGTGACTTAGTAAGCGGCATCTGATAGGAGGCAGACACCATAGGCAAACACATCAGACACCAACCAGCAAGCCAATGTCCCATATCAGGCAAACCATGCTGATGATCAGACATTCACAGAGCGTGTCTGACAGAGAACCAGCAGTAGTCAACCAGCCTGCCGAGTGAGTGGCTGTCTACTTAATGGCAGTGCAGGTGCGCTAACCAAAATGACCGAGAGTTATTATTATAAAACTCTATACAAAACACGTGTAAAAAAAATTGTGATCAACTAAACTTGTCAAATTTTTGATGAGCGGAATGTGTTTCTTGACAAGCTAGACTTCTTCGAATAAAATAATAACAATACTAAAAATTACCAGGCCAATAGTACGATGGCTCAGAACGTTTTGCGTTTTGCATTCAAAAACATCTGAACCCTTTCCAAACTGCCTCATCGCTTTCGAAAAGCTCGGAATTTTAGCAAACTTACTGAACGCCTTGTTATATCATTTATACACTTGGAAATCCAAGCCGATTCGCAGGTAATTTTTAATGATAATATATATTGAGTCCACTTCAACTGACAATTCTTTTGCTAAATGTTGAACAAAGAAGTTTTAATGAAATAATTTGTTAAAAAGTCATTTCCAGTATTTAATTATTATTATTGCAGACAATCCTTAAAAATTATTCATATACTTGAAGAACAAATTTGAAGATTATATTCGCCAATGTTTTATATGGCTAAATAATTTATTTCAAAACTATTATTTTCTTTTTCAAAGCCATGTGCTTTGTAAACTTTCCAATGTCTTTGAAAATAGTTCAGATAATTTTTAAAACAGTTGAGATTATTTCAAAATAATTCAAATGGTTTATAACTAGTTCATATTAGCTTTAAAGCGTTCATGGGGTTTATACTTATCCAAACCATCTGGGTCATATCCAAACCATCTTGATTACTTACAGCGATACAGTTTGTAAAATTTCACCGCCATTAGATAGGAAATACAGCGTTGCACTTCATATTCCGCAACTACCAGCACCGACTTTTATGTATTACTCATCATATTCAAGCACAACCGCTTGTTCTATTTTCGCCCCTCTCTGCCCTCTCCCCTACTTTGGGCTCTGTTTGCCCCCCTCGATTTGTCACCATCCACTTTGCTCTACTCCAGCCTCGCTAGACCTTCTTCATCTATCCTCTCTGAGTAAACCGGCTCAAATTGAAAAGCGACACAGGATGATAGTGAGCTGGCAGACTGTATACACAACTGGCTGTGAGAAAACCAATTTACAAAATCCATCTTACAAAAAATGTTGCAATCTATGCGTATTGAAACAAAAAATAATATGTGTCGTAAACCAGCATGGAATTTTTTCCTTGACACTCCATAAATATTAGGAAAACGTAACTTTTTGTGATTTGTCTACACCTATGGCATCAAAAAAAATTGCTGAACTTCAAGCTTATAGGGGTCCAGTAAAGTAGAGTTTTGTTCTCATAGAGAGATAAAGGAGACGATTACATCAATACCATCCTTGACACTAGGATCATTATTGCTTAGCCTAATGTGTTTCAAGACAAAGCATCGATATATAAATTCGTGTAACATGGTTTTTTAATTTTTCAAATATTCTTGCGTCACTGATTCTTCAATAAATCGGGGTCACAGGCTGCTAGAATTTTTTTGTTAAAAAGAAATAAAAAAAGAAACACGAAACCACATAGGTTTAGCCAACCATTGCACTGCTTACATAGCTGTGGAATTGAAAAACTTGGTTTGACAATGCATTGTAGATTGGCAATCTGCCAATTCTCAATGGGCTCTCAAGATATTAGTTTATAATATATTGCTTTCCTATACTCTTGCAGACCAATTGGTCTATTATTTGTTATAGATCGTTCACATATAAAAGCCATTTTTAAATGAAAACGAAAAACTTTGTATACTTTATAATGAATTAGCTACCACAGCATTACTACTCTTGCATCACTGATTTCACTTCATTAAAACAACACTGATGTCAATAGGTATATGACATCGCTACA
This sequence comes from Cryptosula pallasiana, assembly GCA_945261195.1. Taxonomy (NCBI): domain Eukaryota; kingdom Metazoa; phylum Bryozoa; class Gymnolaemata; order Cheilostomatida; family Cryptosulidae; genus Cryptosula; species Cryptosula pallasiana. Next base: position 51,210,613 of record OX183133.1, on the reverse strand, counting down.
TCAAACATTAGCTGGACCGGTTGTCGAATGCTGACAGTGTGGTGGGCAACACAGTTGAATCGCTTGCCGACAGTTTTGACCAGATCGTTGACTGGCCTAGATTCGAAGTCAAGAAAGCTTGAATTAAACAGCCCACTTTTCAATTATGTTTTAGTATCTTCTATGCAAAAGTATTTGACTAAAGAGAAATGAATGACTTCAATGAACTACTTAAGGATGTATACCTTTATTAATTTTTTCGAGCAATAAATGTTATTTTTACTTTATTTACGATTGCCTCTAGGCTTGAAACTTGGAGTTGTCTACACTATGAAAAGCACACTATGACCAATGATCCTCTTTTCCCCAAAACAAAACTTCTATTTACTTGGTATCTGGCAATACATGTAAATCCATACAGGTGCTACCACCCACTGACAGTTTCAATCAGATTAATCCCAGTCGTTAAATCTTTCAATCTTCAATCAACAGGCTTCTTGCTCAAAGTCTGTGAACAATCCATTCAACCTTCTAACATACATTTAGTTTGGAAAAACACTCGTACGGGCCTTTTTTAATGATTGCTTAATGCTCTTGCACTGAAATTGTATTTGCAAAAAAAGTAAACTGGACAATTTTTGTTATAAAAACATTCACAGGGTATTATTTGTGATTTGTTTTCCACAAAGGTTTTGGCTGTTTTAGAGCTCACTGCATTATAAGTGCTAAAAACAAAGATGCCAAAATGGATTACTTCAATTTTTGAAAACCACAAAACAATTTTATTTCAAATTGAAATTAATTTCCATGAAACATTCATGTAATAACCTCAGTCCTAAAATGATTGTTTGTAATCTTTATATAACTCGATTAACGTGCAGCATTAATCCGTACAATTTACTTCACTTAATGATTTTGTCATAACATTGTGATATGCATACAAAATGCGGATAGAAATTTTCAATATTTTTATTTGAATAAAAGTGTTCACTTATTGGGTTTATTAAAAGAAAGGGAAATTGTGCTTGCTTGTAGTATGTGATATGCGTGAGGAGAAAATGTTTTTAAATTGAACTGAAAATTGTCGCTAAAGACTCTGGTTAATGGGAAGTGCTCTGGTAAGAGTACATACTCCAGGAATTGCTTGCGTTTCCAGGCCCAAATGATGAAAGTCATGCAGTTGTTTCCTCAAAAGCAGACAGCTTTGAGTAAACATCAGAGCTTTACATCAGATTTTCATTTAAAATAATTAATACAGCTGTAACTGTAACATAGCACTGTTCCCGTTAAAAATATTAACGTATTAGTGAGAATTTTTACGGATATAAAACTAAAAGTATAACATTTTTTCCTAAAACATATTATTTGGTGTGGGCATTTTGACTTGAATGTTTTAACTTTGGTTTAAATAGTCTATTGATGTAAACGGATTCATTTGATAAAATAGAATATCAAATTATTATACTGGAGTTTTCTAGTTTACGCTGAGCTAAATTATCTTGAGAACATGACTCCAACAATTATTTATAATTCAAATAGTAAACATCTTTCTAAAAACACTCAATTCGCCATATTTTAGTATTATTGAACCTGCTAGCAAGTAATTCAACAACCTTACCTGCTCCTACAGTTATGAAGGAGTCAGTGTACATACAAGAGTAGGAGACAAAGACACTAGCGTCCACAGACACACAAACTCACTCAAGTATAGAATAACCGACCTTTGGTACTTTTTATCGTAACTACGGAAGCTAATACCTATAACACCTGCAGCTGATACCTACTACATTTAACCGGAGAGTAACATTTATCTAGGGCTAGACCGGAACCTAATTCTATACGACACATCGTGGGCGTCGATCTGAGGGAATATCGATCACAATAAGCCTGCAAGGCGAGATACTTAATCTATACATTTTCGCTTAGATCATCAAAGTGGTTAGTCGCCAAATATTGCTATTTATTTTAATAAAACCAAATCAACTTTTTATACCTTATACATGTAAATATAACAGTACTACAGTAGGTTACTTGCTGTTTTCAGGACCAATTGACATCTGAAAAAGACCTTAGCAGTTCTTATTGACCAACTGGTTTAAATTTTCACCATCCAAATTTTTGTCATCATCCAGGTTGTCGACAATCAATCCACTATTCCATTACACATCTGTTCTTTTATAAGCAAAGATAGTTTTTTCTGATTTCTTTTCTTATGAGGCTGCCACTGGTGTAACAAGCATATATAGTTTTTGCATCAATAATAGACAAAAAACTTATTATCAGTCAGTCTAAAAGCTGATACTTTTTAAAAAAAAATGTCGAAGTAATAAAAATTACACTTCTACTACTCATTTATTTATCATTAATAATATTATGTATTACCTTAACTTTCATATATATAAATATTACATTATTATTATTAGCTTGAGTTTGTCTCTAATCCTCTCCTGGGAAACAGGAGAACATGATTCCACAATATATAAAACTCTAATAATAAAGATGACAACAAAATTAAAAAAATGTGGTAAACAAAAAAGGGTGATAATAATATATATACATATATTATATTGTATAGGAAAATGGCGCGACTTCCTGTGGATACCTGTGAACAAGCAATCATAGCAACAATCCAGTAAACTGAGTACATGACAAACATGTTGTACCCCTTTTCTTTGTGTAGTCAATCTTATACCACTAAGGCTATTTTATACGCTCTTTGTTAGCCATCCTTTCTTTTATATGTCATTAGGGCTAACTCCTAAACAAAGGAATCTTACATAATGCTTTGTATAAATACAGCAGCTGAGCCCTTCACTAATCAGTGTAATCTTGGAGGCTCAGCTGGCTTTTTGTTCCTAAGAATAAAACCAGAATATACTCACTCAAGTTCATTTTGAATCTCTCTTACACCTATACAGACTAGACAGCTCTACCACTCCAGAAGACCACTGCTTCGATGACCTATTGGTCTAGAAGCCATGTGTTGTCTAGGAGTGGCAGACGGACTACAGGCCTGTCTGGCAGATGTTGCCTATCCAAGCCTACCTCAGCAGACAATGCTGACCGATAGGTAGTGGTACCAACGAACTGTCAGCAAGCTGGTCACAGCAAGTAGACAACTCCGCCTACCTAGGGGAAGTGCAGGTGGGCTACCGGGGTAACTGACGACGTTACCATAAAATCCTGCACAATATATATACATATATAGTGTAAAGGATTTGCCAGTGTGTAACCACAGTACCTTCACCGGACCACTGTTGAGAATAGCTGTCCTAGACTATTGAGCACTAGGGCTGTGTCGGTAGCGTAGCCAATCTAGTGTCAAGGCACAAGCCGTTATACAGTATCTACTAACCGGTAGTATAACTCCACTATACACGGTATTTAATTAATCTCACTGTCTCAATACGGAGACTTTCTGTTTCCTAATACGGGGATATGTTACGCAACACACACAGATCCGGTTTCACTTACTTCTCAAATTTGCTTAGCAAGCACGTGTATAGATTTTAGCAATCGTGTTAGGCAGACTTGTGACAATTCCAAAGAGTGTAACGTAATCTCCAAGAGTGTAATTATCAACAAAGTTGTTCTGCTCAGCAAGTTGTACAGCACAAGGAGAGTTGTAGTTATCAACAATAATATATTCAGTGTAAAGATACAAAACTTACAACGAGAGGTGTTTCGAAGTGTAAATAGTCGACAATATTAGAACCCACTAATACTTCCAGTCAAGAGTACGAGGATGCACAACGTTACCCTAATGCTTCCAGTGATCGACTCAACACAACTACTCCAAGAACTCTGACTGCTGGGCGATCTGCCCTAGTACTTATAAAAACCGTATGCAAATCAAGCAGTTGAAGACTACAACATGCGATTGGTGAAAAATAACATAATATGATTGGCAGACAAAACTAGGGTACTACATTCAAGCACTATTGCGCCAAGCATAGACATATATATAATACGAACAGGCGCATTATGAGCTACGCACAAAATGACAACAATAATAATTATTAATAAAAGCAAGATGGCTACCGGAACGATCCCAGTAGGAGTTCTTTACTTGACCTTGGCTATCACTCTCTAGGCATCCAAGCTAACATCTGCTTCAGTAAGATAAGGTAACTCCTGGCGCATCTGGCCGCACACAGACAGTGACAATCTCTCACGTAATTCCATCACAATATATAATAATTATAATAATGTGCAGGATTTCACTGTGGGGGTGTAGGTTGGTAGCTAGGCCTACCTGCACAACCTCCCGAACTGTGATGGCTTTCTATGTCTATCGCTTGAGCAATACAACCCGCCCACAGGTCGACTAGTATTCTTGGGAGTGGTGTTTGACCATCCTAGTTTACTGTCTAGCTGCCGGTTGTATTAGCTATTTCAGTGTGCAAGCCAGAGGCCGAACTTTGAAGGGCGAACTAGCTAGAGCTAGGTTCGGCCAGCAGAGGTTCGGTGATCTGCTTACTAATTACTACTCGAGTAATAGAGCTTTTGTTGTACGTGCATGTACTAGCGCAAGTGAAGTTATTGTTTGAGAACAAAGAAACTTCTGAGAGTGTGCAAGCTGACTCTGACTTTATTCACCAAAACATTAGCATTTATATAAACGATTATGTAATATAAAATAGACAGACAAAGGAAGCCACACCTAGCACAAGTGGTTGGCTAGAGTCAGTGTACCAATAATAACATAGTAGGTGGAACTTGAATAATTGCATGAGTGATTGTTATTCAGTGTATGTATATGGTATAATAATGTACATAGAACGATCTGCCCTAGAGTGCAGGCATAGAACTGACAGGGATAAATAATGTAATGTAAGTAGCGTATGCTGACGCCGTCCGTCACAATATTCAATAATACTACTGCATTAATAATAATAATAACAAAACTACCACCTGCTTATTTACAAATAATTTTAACAAGAATAATAATAATTAATTAGCATAATAATTCATAAATAATAATTATTTATCATTATTTTTGGTATTAAATAAATTATAGTTATTAATTTAATTGTATTAATTAATTAATTGTTGTAATTGTTGTTGCTGTTAAACTTATCATCATGATATGATTATCATCATCGTCATGATGATCATGAGTCATGACGTTGTAACAATACAGAAAAAAATTGCTATTTATTATAATAATAAATATTATTATTATTTATAATTATTATTAATCGCTATCAATTATTATTATTAATAATTATTATAATATTACTTATTATTAATTAATTATAATAAATAATAAATAATAATAATAATAATAAAAGCGTCAAATCATCATAAAATACAGTTATAATAATAATAGTCAGGTACAAAAATCAATATCATCATCATGGACATTAAATTATATCTCAATGCTTGCTATGCAAGTCGGATTTTAACAATAGAAAGACTGCTACATCATGATTGATCATCATAGCATTTAATTTTCATACAACATGCACCAACCAGCTACAAAGTTCAGTTGGTTCAACCAAAGAGGGTATACCCTCTTTGGTTCAAGTTTTCAAAATCGCGTACTTGTCGGTCAAGGTTGACTCGTGACCTATGACAGAACGGTTTAAAACTTACCTTGGCCAATTAAAAATTGTTGATGTGCATCGAGCAGCATCGCATGGTAACATCATGGCCGCCGACGGATTGCTGTTTTCTAAATTTTTTTGTTCAGAGTAAGTCATTTTTACAAATTCTTCGGCGTATTTGTATGAACTGATATAGGTTCCTCAGATTTGAATGTTCATAAAGGATATGTGTATGAAGACACCTTGGATTTGTTTTACATTGAGTTGGGTGTTGTTTTTTTCACCGTCTACTACCTAGTAGTAGCAGTAGCGACTCCGAGTGTGTGTAGTACTAGTAGTAGTAGTAGTGTTGTTGTTGTTCGTTAATCATTATTTTATTATTATTAATAACATATTAATAATAAAGTCAGTTACATTGATTTTTAATAATAATGATAATTAATGTAATAAATTCATTTATTTTTATTATCAAAAGCATTGATTAACATTAAGTTGTTAATGATTAATAATAAGGTAAGGGTAGAAAGACGTGGGGTAAATGAAGGTCGAACGCAACTTGAGCTTAAATAAACCACTACTAAAAGAAAGACAAAAATCACACAGGTTGTCACTACTGATGAGAATACTCTCAGATGAAACCAGAAACCAGACCCTTGCCTCAGCATATTGTGCAGGATTTCACTGTAGGGGTGTGAGTTGGTAGCTCGGCCTACCTGCACAACCTCCCGAACTGTGATGGCAAACTGTGTCTATCGCTTGAGCAATACAACCCGCCCACAGGTCGACTAGTATCCTTGGGAGTGGTGCATTACCATCCTAGTATACTGTCTAGCTGTCGGTTGCGTTAGCTATTTGAGTGCAAGGCAGAGGCCGAACTTTGAAGGGCGAACTAGTCAGAGCTAGGTTCGGCCAGCAGAGGTCCAGGCTGATCTGCTTGTATATTACTACTCGAGTAATAGTGTTTGTCGTACGAGCATGTACTTAGCGCAGTGAAGTTATTATTGTTTGAGAACAAAGAAACTTCTGAGAGTGTGCAAGCTGACTCTGACTTTATTGATTCAAACATCCATATTTATATACATTATTACATAATCAAAAATGGTACACAAAGGAGGCCACACCTGGCACAAACGATTGGCTAGAGTGTGCCAATAAAATATAAGAGGTGGTACAAGAGTGATTGCTTGAGTAGACGCACATGGCAAACATATATAATTAAATGTTAAAGAAAAGTAAGAATAAATATGCATAGAATGAATTGCCCTTGAGCGCAGGCATAGAACAATACATGTAGACAGTAAGCATAGGCGTAGAACTGGGTAAGTGTATATAAGTGTACCATAGAACGTAAGCAAGATGGCGCCGGTCCTTCACAATATGATGATGATGAACTGGTTAACAGTAGAAGCCAGACAACTGTTACTATGTAGCTAATACAAATTGATTTTTCAAACCAGCCTTGAGACGTTAAAAAAATATCATGGCGTAGAATAATATCTTGCAGTCACAATAGTGGTAAACTTTTTTGTCTCTCATTGATAGTTACTGAGAAAATGAGTTTTAAAAATGACCCTCTCTGCACAAAAAATTACTTTGTTTCATGTTCGCACAGCGGATAGTTTGACGCCTAATTATTGATACATTAGAGTGATATCTGTGATGCGTGACCATGCGTGCGTAATTAATATTTGCGGTTAGTTACTAATTAGTTCATTGTAATATATATAAAAAAAAATTACGTTTTTATTTGGCAAGGGAATTATTAAATCTATTTTCTTACCTCCAGATGTAAATGATCTACAACAAATAGTATATTAACAGGTCGGTAATCTAATAGGCTAGTGATATAACATTAACTAAAATCATAAGATGCTGTGGCGCACTCGGAAAAGTCACGTTTACAACGTCATTTCCAGCCAATTTTTCCCAAAACTACAGATATGTAAGAAGTGCAGTGATTGGTTAATCTCGTTCGGCAAAGTGTATCCTATTAAACCCTTTTAAAATTTTGTTTCTAGCAGCCTGTGGTCCCAAGTTATTAAAAATTTAGTAATTCCCGAATATTTGGAAACTGAAAAAAAAACGGTTGCTACAAATATTTATATCAATGCTTTTGACGTGTGACGTCATATTTCGTGATCAATTTGTGGATGCTATGCTAAACTATGGTCACACGAGCTGCGAGCAGAGGAGAGCCAACCTCAATATAATATATGCATCGAGTCAAACATATTACAACAGCTTCCTTCCGCGCAGCGTGAGGGATCTTAGGCTGGGGTCAAATAACACTCAACAATAAGCAGCTGTCGCTGCCACACTGAATAAACACTGACCAAAGAGGCATTCCCTGTTTGCACCGCGTGGTGATTTTGAATGTTCTATTTCCACGAGGTAATTGACGAGGTAATAAATAATAAGTTTAGTTATATTATTAATTTATAATAATAATAATAAATTCGGTTATAATAATGATAATTATTATTATTATGATATTAATGATTTATAATTAACAACAATAAATCATTATTATAATAGTGATTTGCATATATTTATTTATTCATCTGTGAATGATGATAATTATTATAAATAATAATAATAAATAATAGTTATAATAATTATAGTTATTTTTGTTTATTATAATAATAACTATACCTATGTATGTACTAGTAGCAGGTGCACAAAAAACCCAAAAAATTCTTAGACTATACTATTAAAAGTAATATCAAATTAATGCGTATTTTTTACTAAAAATGAAGTTGTAATAATCATCTTAAAACTCCAAAACATTTTTGTTATAGAAAAGAAAAATAATTTTCACAATTTTAAAACTTCTTAAGAATTTCCAATTTGTTTACCGGAAGCAGTTATATGTTATAATTGCTAATGGTAAAAATATTTTATCACAGTTGTTTTTCTACAGGAGTTAACTCTGGTTTAAATTTTTTATTGTCGTGTTCGTAGGAATAACTGTGCTGCTAAAGTCATTTTGTTGATACAAAGTTTGTTCCCATAGCTAATAATATATATTATTTCTAAGAAATTAAAACATTTTTTTAAAAATGTATTCCTAGCTGAAAATATGATTATGATACATTCCTGTCCCAACCACGAACAGTTGTTAATTATATAATAGTTTCATTTGCATATAACAGATTTTCAATAACATAAAGAGAAGATACGAAAGTTTTTTGCAAAAATACCGTGAGAAAAAAATTATTGCCTTCGAAGTAATCACAAACCGAAGGCAATAATCACTATCTACATAATAAAAAATTGTATATTTGAATTTGAGACATTTTATTACTGGTCAACAGTCATTTCAATAGTCTCAGCACTCCGTATACAGCTTTTACCAAGTAGTTTTCTCTGACACAACATTTGCTGAGCAAATCGCCAGAATGCATGGCAGACGTGATGTCACTGCACTGAACACTGGGACGGATTATTGGCAAGGGCAAATAATTCTTGTGTCCTGAATGGATGAGTAGTCCGTTCAACCCGAACTAATTCAAACCATGAGAACACCGTGATTATTACCTGGGGCAAGTATCTTTAATTATCAATCATCACAAAGATATTTACCAAAAACAAAAAGCATTAATACCTCAGCAAGGGCTTTGGCTGCACCATTTTTCTTTGCTGGAGTAACAGGCATGAAGAGCATACAGCTAACCTCAGCCACACCTCAGCATGTCACGGCTTTCTCTGACCATTTTCATTTGGGCTACTATTAAATCTTTTTTCATACCTTCAGATGTGAATGGTGTATAATAAATAGTATATCAATAGGTCGGCAAGATTATAGGGCAGCAATATAACATGTACTGACACTATAGGAGCCCATGGTGCACTGGCATATTGCTGGATTACAATGCAGTTTCAAAGTAATTTTTCAAGCCCACAGTTATGAAAGCAGTGCAGTCTTATTCAATCCTTATCAACTTTTGTTTCTAGCAGCCTGTAGTCCCAAGTTATTGAAGATTTAGTAACTCAAGAATATTTGAAAAACCATGTGGGATTAATTTATATATCGATGCTTTGTCGTAATAAATGCTATGCTTGCATGAGTTTTGTTGACGCTATAATGTAGCTAGTGCAAAAATTTTGTGAAAAAAAAATTTCAGGTTTTTAAAAATAGCACTAGAGTGTAGAGTAATGTCTGGCTGTTGGAATGGTACCGAAGTTTTCAGTGTCACATTCGAAACCGTATAAAATCAATTTTAAGAAAAAGAAACCGTCCAATTTTTCCCAATGTTTAGCTAGTGCTAGTGCAAATAATATCTTGACTTGGTCCAATCTGCTAATTTATTCCCAAACATTCAACACACTGTGCAGCGCTTGTCGCATGCCTGACTGATTTCTTTTTAGGCACAGTAGCTATTTGGTCACTGGCCCCTGGGGACTTCCGCGAGCATGTTCTGCCAACAGCCCACTATCAATTATACTATATAAGTAGTGTGATATATAGTGGGCCATTGGCAGAACATGCTTGTGAAAATCCACAGGGGCAGCTGATGCTATTATGTACTTATTTGGCAGTTTCATACACAGCTCAAAGTAAAAACTGGAGATCTGCCAGGAAATGCTAATTATTATTGTTACCAGCTTTCAGTGTTGTCAAAACTAAAACTACTCCATCGCCTAGGTCGTTGTAATCAATTTGTAAATTGTGTTTGTTTTTACAACAGAGTGTATATTCCTATCAGATGGCAGACAAAACTGCACTAACAAATGGTTAAAAAATATTATTATGCAACAATTTAACCATAGTTTCTTTGATTTATTAGTCGTATTAGAAAAAATACCGTCCAAGGTATTCTAGTAGCTATGCTTTTTTTCTTCATCAGTGCTGTGCATTGGTCTCAATTTTGTCTTGCAAAACTTAGAAATGTGATTGATATAATGTTAAAGATTTTTCACAATTATCACTACATGGTGAGTAAGCAAAGCCCATACTTTTGTTTTATATGAAGTAATGCTCTCCTGACTCGTCTGTAGGAGTTTCCAGTAGTGCATTGGACAAAAATGTCCAAAAAAAAAATTTTTAAAACAATTTTTATGTGGTTTTGAACCCCGTGATGCTGAAAATTTTGGCCCCATTACAACCACGAAATGCTACTTTACATTTTCGTGCAAGTTTTAGAAAACTGAAAAAAAATACAAAATTATTTGTGCTAGTTAGGGAAAAACTATGCAAAATAGTCACTATCATGACACTACCCTGAACAAGCATATTGGTCGTGCTTATATCCTGATCAAGTCATAATGATATTAATTGTAAAATAAATCTCCTTCAATCATGTTTCCAAATTTGCAGGACAGAATAGTAGCATATACAAAACTCTTGCGAGCGTAACCTTCATCCATACCAAGCATGAATATGAAAAACTCGTCCCATTCAGTTTTCTAATTTTTTGATTATTCCTATGTTATTCAGTTTTTAATAACTCCGAGCCTCAGACTACTTGGAACAAAATCTAAAAAGAAAATAAAAATAAAACACCAAGTCGCCCAGGTTTAGTCAATCATTGTACTGCTTAATTAGCTGCAGACATGCAAAACATTAGTTTGAAAATGCATTGTATTTGGGGACTCTGCCAGAGCATCGTGAGCCCTTACAATATGGTTTATTATATTTTGCTGCCCTATACTCTTCCCGACTAGTTGGTGTATCAATAATTATAGTGCATTAACATACGTAAAAATAATAATATGCGAAGTGATGGTCACAGTCAATCGGAGTGCTCAATGTCCACGAGCCCAGAGCTGATGGGGAATCGAGAAAGGCAGTAATTTAGTTTTGCAACAGCATTTACTACTAATAGGTTCATACAAAGAGTAATCATAAAGTAAAATTTTAAAATGATGGTAAAATCATAATTCATGTGGGTTTTATACAAAACAGAATAATAATATGATGATGATAATAGATGGATTTTGGAGATAGACTGATAGCAATGATAATTATTTAGCTATCTGGCTGTCTATTGTTATGACACTTTGCCAATAAGGTGTTTTAAAATAATAATAGATTTATTAAGACCCATTCTCAAATGAAAACGTAAGATGTATTATTTTGTATAATATACTGCCTACTGCAAAATTACTACTCATGTGTGGTTACATTGACGTGTAAGTAATACATAGAATCGTCTGTTTCTTTTAAGCATTCATGAGACAACCACTGACGTGACAAAAAATATTTTAGTATCATTGGATAAGTAAGAAGTTTTTTTAAACGCTGATGCCTTTTTCAAAAAAAATTAGTCGAGAAAAACACTTCTACACCCTAGTGACAAAGAAATTTACTGAAAGGGACCGCATTACTCGGAAACTAAAACAATGCGTTTCATATCTCAATACTACCTATTTTTTCTACTAGCAGTTAATAATATTTCAAATTATTTTTGTGGTGTCATAAATTATTGTTTCACGTCTGTTGTATGATAAAAGTACCGATTATCTTGTGTAAAATTAGCATAATTCACCTTAGATATTTAGATCACATGCTCTAATTGATCTAGTGGACTTTAAAGCGCAAGAAATGTGATAATAATTAACATAAGTACGGTAAACTGTATAGCTGCTTAGAAATTGTACGTACGTACATAATAGCTTGGTGCAGTAACACCTTTTAGCAGAAATACTCAGGCATTCAATATCCCACCGCACAAGTGTTCAGTACACAACAAAAAACACCAGAAGTTTGGTCCAAATTACAAAACTATTGGATTAAATGAAATTATTTTTTAGACTTTTGAAAATGTGATCTTTTCATCACGGACAATTCATTAAGTTAATTATACGATACATCAATAATTTGATGGAAGTTTTTTCCAAAATAATGGTATGTTAGTATATTCAATAATCTCACACAGTGCTGGGAATTGATTATTTTGATGGCACATTTCTGAAGTTATCCATTGGCTTTTAATTTAAGTCGTAGTAGACAGTTCTAAGTCGAGCTGGTACAGACTACTATCAGCTTTTCAATGTAATTTCAATTTTTGTCCAACAGTTTTGGTTTCCAAGCTATTCAAAATAATTTGGCATCAACTGTCGAAAAAAGTTTGAAAATTGAAATTTCCCAAACTTATACGAGAGATTTGACATTCGTTAGCTACGCTAACAATTTTTCAGGACTAGGTATAAATCTCGATTTTCATAATAATAATTGGTGTCAATCTGTCAAGTCATAACTTTAAATTTCATTGATGTTAAAAAAAATTGTGGTACGTTTCATGAACAAATGAAAACGTAAATCGTTTTTAAATTATTTTGTCTGGAAAATTATGTTGTTGGCTGCTGCCCCATAGGGAGTATCAACCAAGCGTAAATATTAGTCTAAACATTGCCTATATATGTAAATGTCAGAAATGTCTGTCTATGTGTTTGTCCATGTTAGTGTATGCCTTTACCACAATGGTGAGATAGGTGAAAGCTGCGATACAAACAGTTTCTTGGACTACTATGGTGTATGGTCAGGAATTTAAGTTTGTTTTTTTCTCAAGCCAAACATTTTTATATTTGTTTTTCATGAACGCATGGGGAGACAAATCACAATAAATTGACTTTGTTTATACCGGATGAATTGAGAGTCGGATAAGTAATCTCGTGTTAGTTTATGACTCTTATTATTATTTTTTCAAGTATGTATAGATTGCTAAACTCTTTCATACCTTTTTAGCACTTTGCCCTAATAGTGACTGCCATGTTTTAGCACACCGTCATCCTGTGTTTTCCCTTCATATGTGCGAGGTAGACAGATGAATAGGGTGGAGTGGTGCAGGGATGGTAGAAAGTAGAGGGTGAGAAGTAAATCATGGCAGGGAAAGAGCCGGGCTGGCAAACTACAATTTGGCATAGAGTGGGGTAGAAAGACAGGAGCAAGAGCAGAGCCTATAGTCATATTTGATTATGACTGGTGATAGTGCCTGTATGCTAGTATAGATACATATATATGTGAAAATACCTCAACATATGTAAGCATTATGTTTTCAAGTGCTGCATATAATGATTGTAAGAACAATGTGGTTTGATAATGACTAAATGTAAATATATATTTTTATATCCCATACTACTAATCAATTAAATAATAATTGGTAGTAATAAATATATAACTGTAATTATTATCAGTAGTTGGTCAATGCGTTATTATTGTTTTTGTGTGCAGAAAAACAGAGTTTTATTTGAAATCATTTATAGGCAACTACAATAGATGTTTCATTGACAAAAATTGTTGGAAAAGCTGCTCTTTTGAAAATGAAGTCTTTTTTGACTATTGAGTATCATTTTAGTAGATCACTCATAAATGATAAGTGAAAAATCCATTTTTATTTACCTAAAATCAAGTTGGATGTTTAGTTTCGCCCAAAATAGGTAATTGTTACTGGTCAGGCATTGCATGAGACATTTACTTAACTTTCAAGAAAAAGTAATTTTACCGTTCAACTCCCATGAATTACACAGAATAATACACCAGTGTGTGTGTAGCTAACATGTTTTGGCATCAATAAGAATTAACAAACTTTCCAAATCCCATTCTTGTCGTCACAGATTTTCACTATAGTATGAAAACTCTGATCGCGAGTTACTACCAGAGAGAGGGGTTAGAAGAGAAATTATAAAATCTTTATCTTTATTTTATCGATTACTAGCCAATTCTGAAATCATTTTATATATGTTCCAGAGATATCTAAAGTTTTCCACAACTTTGTTTTGGTGTGTTAGGTGCGACCAGATCTTCTGCTTTTGTTTTTGTTAGGCCTTGTGGTCATAACTTTACTGAATTTTGTTTGTTAAAAATTATAGTCGGGGTTTTATTTTTTTTTATCCACATTGTGTTTATTATTGGTTTAATAATGATATAATACTTATTTTATTATTGCCTAAATATATAAACATAAAAAATGTCTCTGTTTGTCCATCTGTGTGTATGTATTTGTCTGTCATTTCATTTGGATAAACACCTAAACCACTATGGCGAGTGAAATAAAAGGGTTGTAAACAATATGTTTAGTTGGATTAATCTAATGCACAGCGGGGGTATAAATTTGGCATTTGTTCCCAATCCGCAGATATTTGTAGACTTGATATTGTTTTCAATAATGCAGATGGGGCAAATCGCAAGCAGTTACATTTTGATAATATCAAAATGCAACTGTTGGCCTATCAAAATGTTGCAGTGTCAATCAAGCAGTTATATGCTGGTTTAAAACTTACACTATTTCGTAGCACTCAGCATACACTAAATTTCCCTATGCGTATTATGAGCAGTGGCGCTTGACGGGCATTCAAAGAGCATTGTAATATAAGCTTGTTACCATAAGTGTGGTATAGGATTTCAGAGGTATGCATGCATAAATGATCGTTTCAAGCTTGAGTAGTTTCGGTTAGTTAACACATGCTAGTTAGACCCATACCTGTCATGTTGGCTTGTGGAAAAAAGGGAGATGTGTTAGCCTCTCCCCTCCCCCCCCCCCCTCCCATTGTTTCCAGCAGCTGAACCTGGGTTTGAGGGAATAGATGGGGTGATAGTGTACATACAAACTAAAAGACTAAGTTATTTGTTAGTTTAGAAAGCCAATTGTTGAGGTGAACGCAACTTCTGTATACGGGATGTGGTATAAAAATTACTAAATCAACAAACTAAAGCTCTCTATATAAGGATGGTGTGAAAACAGTGCAAACCCTAGGCACTCTCAAAGTCTAGTTGTTGCTTAATGGAAAAGTGAAAATAAAGTTTGCAGGAGGAATTCAGGAGAATATTTATAACTTACAGGAGTTTTCAATGTGTTCAACAGTTTTCAGAACTAAGGAAAATATATACCTTAAGATCATGTGGGTCACTGACAAAGCCAGAGACGTGGCAGGCATGGTTAGACCCGTTTAATAATTGTAATCCAGGCAGGTTAGTAAATGACAATAGATATTAAATAGTATTTTCTATTGACACATGCTTCTCTTGTTTTCTTTTAAACCTATTTTATTGTGCTATCCAAATAAACATACTGTTTTAATTATTACAAAAAATCAATATCCATTATTTGAGAAACAAAATTAATATAAAAAGGTTCACAAAGTTATCAATCACTGCTAGTTCTACTAGAATTAATTTGTTGATTAGCTAGGCAGCCTTCAATTGAAATGTGTCCATGACAATTAGGTTGGCATGTTGATGTTCAATGATACTAATCTGGAGAAAAGTCTTCATGATATTTTATGATATGAACTACATAGCATGCCGTATCCGGCTTAATAGGCGCAAAAGATAGTTCACATTTTAGCATTTTTAGACTGCACAGTCATTCAGACTTTGAAGGCGCAATCCATATTGGAAATGAGCAAAGTTTCATGAAGTGCCACCCGTTTCCATATGTATATTGGCCGAAAATGCTCTGATAATTCGCATATGGAAATTTAGTGATAAATTGCAACTATCTTTTGTAACATTGTTTTTGTAAGTTGATTGTCTCAGTAGTGACTGCCATGTGCTAGCGCTGACACTGTCTTCTTGTCCTCTTTCGAATTGAGCATGGAGAGAGAGTAAGAAAAAAATGTAGCAGGTAGAGCGAAACAGGAATGGAACAAGGCTGGTCAAAAGCAAGGAAGGGGGTGAAAAGTAAAGTGGGGAGAGTGAGGTCGAGGGTAGAGCCGGGCCAGAATGGAACGGGCCAGCATAATGATATTTGAATACTACTGGTAATGCTGCTAGTCATAAATCTGTAGCCGTACTAACAACAAACAGAAAAAGCCAAACACACTTTTGTCTTTTTCTCCAACCAATCCTCCCGTGGTTGCCTCCTTCCATAGTCGACTCCGCCTATGGCAGCCTCCGTTCATGATAGCTTTCTCTTGTGAAAACCTTCGTCATAGCAGCTTCCTCTTTTGGTAGCTTTTATCGTAGCCTCCTTGTACGGTAGCATACTCTCATTGTTTACTTCCTATTGTAGTTTTCATCTTGTGGTAGCCTCACTTGTGGTTCCTCCAAAATCGTCCCTTCCAGTGATTGCTTGCTTTCATGGCCGCCTTCTCCCAACTTTTTTTTACTTGTCACAATACTATTTTGATCATTTTTTCAAGAAAGATCCTCATGAAATAAATATTATTTTCATATCAAAAACTTGCCTGTTTTTCCAGTTGATAATTCAGTAACAATAAAAACTTACAACTCATTTTCTGCTATTAAAACTTTTGTTAGTTTATTTGCTATAGTTCGCCAATACGAAAAGCATTTACTAAGATTTGTCATGAATGCATATTTTGACAGTAACTATCAGGAGCAACCTGTAGCCAAATACATAACACAAGCATTTACAGTAATAATGAAAAAAGTAACAATATATTTGTTTAAAATTATAAAATGAGTTAACATAAACAATAAAAATTCAATCAATAACAATAGTAGCTGATAATAACTAGTTATAACTAGTAATAATGTAGTAGTAATGACATAAAAAATAATGTATTGTTGGTAATAATAACTGAAATCAATAACAGCATCATGGATCATTCAATTAAAAAATTATTTCAAACAATAGAGTTGTGACTGGGGTTATCCCTTCGCATAGAGGGCGCTGATGCACATCCAACCGGAATTGCTCAAAAGCTTTATATACAACACAATGGATTGGTACGGAGTTGTGATGTTTCAACTAGAATAAACAGGCTATAACATTGTAATTATGTATTATAATTAGACCAACTACAACGTTCGCAGGGGTATAGCAGATTAGATTTGTACGTGTTTTTAATCAAATCAGCGTAGTGATAGAGTATAATTATTAAATAAACACAATGCGGCCAGCGATTATATACAATCGTTGGTACAACGGTAAATACAATATACAATTAAAATGTATGTGAAACCGTTGATGACATGTTAAAGCCTTCGCTACACACGCCAATGATTCTCACATCAATGCAACGCTAATGTGTAAATGAGTTATCTGGTGTCTGTGGATGAAAGAAAAGAAGTAATCATTAATTAGATAACTATACTGTTCATTTAGAATAATAATAAGTTATTATAAAAACTATTACAAGTAATCATAATAATTATAAATAGTAATATTCATTAAGAAACAATAAATAAAAATAATTATTATGGTAATAATAATCAAAATAATAACCATGAATGTTTACAATAACTATCATAAACTTTACAGTTATAATTATAAATAATTATAACAATAGTAAAAAAATTAATATAATAATAATTATAAAAAAATAGTTCTAATGGCTATAACGATGATAAATAATAATTATAAAAATTATAAAAAACATAAATCCCCTTTTTAAAAGTAAATTTGAAGCCCTTGTCCTTCAAAGTAATCTCAAGTTTTTTAGGGACATGTCATTATAGGTTTTGCTTGACATTGTGACAGCTATTAAGAAATTTTTTTAATGAGTCTGCTTAAATTAATTATATTATATACTACGACTGATGGCCGTTTCCGGTTGGATTTAGAAAGTTCAAAGAGGGATAACTCTCAATGTCGCAACCCATTTACTTATCAATCGAAATATCCCGATGAAATCATTACAGGAAATATCAATAATAAAATGTAAGCTGTATCTTGTACAATCGGCTAAGCACATGTAGCAACAGTTTTGCCTCGTTTGTAAATCCTACAATATATGCTATATTTTGTCGAAAGTGTGGGTAGCACTTTTGAGCTAGAAATATCAACATATGATATGAAACACTGTGATTTTGATGGTAGTATTGTATTTTTTTTTTAATTAATGCTGTTTTTTAAGAAACGACAGCACTTCTATAATTTAAATCTAATTTAAAGTTTGAATTATCTACTCTTGGTTTTGGAGTGAGCTCATGAAAATAATACTGACTATCGTGCAGACCACCTCAATGTTCGATTTATATTCTTCAGCTATGAAATCATTATGACCTTGGGAGTGACGGTTGCAACAGGAAGAAAGCTTCAGCTCCAGTTTATAGTCATTCACAAAATTAGCCGAATTTTTTACATCTGTACATTGCACTAAAATGAGTGAAGGTGTCTTGTGGAATATATAAAATAATGCCAAGTGTAATGGCGGTCAGTAATTTTTCAGATTTTCAATATTTGGCTTGAGTCTAGAAAGTATTAATTGTAGGGTTGTTCGCCAGCCTATTCTTTCATGAAGTTATCTCTTCTGCCAAACAATTTGCCGTTATGGAAGTTTGATGAAAACTACGAGTCACTGCAAGCTGATGGCACTTCCAACAGCTTGAATTTATGACGTCTCTAAAATGGACTTTTTGAAAATGTGCTTGTGTAAAAATAACCAGACTTGTCAATGCTCAATTTTTTACTTTGAGTCAATGATGAAGTTGCATTTAATTCAACACTTGTTTTCTTTTCACCGGTAAATACCATTTGGATTTAATGTCATTAATAAATGATGCTCATTTAGCCAAAAACACATTTTGTTAACATAATTTCGTCAATGAACAGACAAGGAATCAAGGTTGTTAAATAATATTTTTAGTTAGTAATTTAACCACATAGTCCTCGTTTCACTTTTTCATATAGTAATTAACGTTACTTTGTTTGGGTTCATGAATGAGTAGCTTATGTTTTATTAATTTTGCTTTATACGTTGGTGTTTTCAAAATACTTCCTGTATCCCTTGCCTACAGATTAAATCATTAGCAAGGTTTTCATAACTATTATATTCATGATATTTTGTTTTAGGATATTAATTAATTTGTGACATAAATGAATCGTTAAATGATGCCCCAAAGCACTAAATGAAAAATTTTCATGACAAAAATGGCTCATTCACGAAATACATCACTATAACCAACAGCAAAAGGAGTCAATCACAAGCTGTTTAGCATTCAATTTATAAATAATTCACCTGCCTTCACTTCAAGCCAGTTTTTCAATTTGTTCTGCTCAACGCCAAATGCAAAAAAATGTGTTAAAAAACACCAGCAATGGAGCGCTATGCCATGTGAAGTATAACATGGTCCATAAATGTTCTCCTCCTGGCACATCCAAACTTGGGAAATTTTTTAAACACCGATATGCTGTATTGTTGAGTGCACCTATTTGTAGTAAATCTACAAAATTAGCAGATGTTTTTTTTAAAATCAAACTCATTTTGTCTGAATCATAACAAAAGTCCAATCTTTTCTCGGTTATATTTCATTTGGGATTTATTTACGGTATCATTTATTTTTCGTTTATGCTAGGTGAGTGAAGCCAATAGCCTAACCCTCAGATTGGTGTAATTATTATTGTACTTCATACTCAGATGCTGAAGAACTATTTGGTACTGAATAATATCTGGTGTGTTTGGGAATGAAAAAACCATCGGTATTAAAAACATTGTTTTTCAAAAATATCACACTTATCTGAAGTATTAGTGACATGTGTCGATCAATGGATAGAGCAACAATCGATTGTTCACCATTTTGGAGAACTGATACATAGTTTTATTGTTCTTTATAAGACAAATTTTGCTATCTATCTCTTTTATCACCCATCATAACAAAATTTTTGATTGCAGCTGCTTTCAATATTTCAATAGACCGCTTCTTGTGACTCACTGCGCAGACACTAAATGGGGGTGGAAACTAAACATAGTTCTTTTTTGTATTCTTTGCCAAGCATTTTTTAAAATTTTTTAGAAGTTGTGTAGGATACAAGCAACATAGGCAATATTTCAACTGATACTTACAATGGTTTAGAAGCAATTAATACTTACAAAATTTAAACACTACCACAGAGCTGTACACTAGTGACCCTATTACAGGCTCGCCACTGTAGATTTGACACAAACTTGTTTATAGCCTGCTATCTATACTGGGAGTTAGGCATTTATAATGTGGCAATGCGACGTGACTAAGATTTTAAGGCTACAGTTAGTATAGAGAAGTTGTCTGTTCAACTGTCCCAGTCTAAATTGAAGAGAAGACAACTTGACAATATGGAAACATTTGATCCATATGAGCCAAATGAGCTAGATGTTCAAGCAAAGATGCAAATAGTTTACCATAGGCCAGTTTTAGGAATGGAATGGGTATAATCACCGCATAATAAAGTTGTACATTATGCAGAAAACTGAAAGGTGATACTCTCACTTGAAATACCAGATGGGAGCTGCATCTCGGCAGAAAGTGATTGCATTTTAATTATATAGAAATGCCAAAAATATTAATATCTTCGGTTTGAGAACAAACCGCTAATTCAAACCCTCCCT
Organism: Cryptosula pallasiana; assembly: GCA_945261195.1. Taxonomy (NCBI): domain Eukaryota; kingdom Metazoa; phylum Bryozoa; class Gymnolaemata; order Cheilostomatida; family Cryptosulidae; genus Cryptosula; species Cryptosula pallasiana. The sequence continues at coordinate 51,189,872 of OX183133.1, read as the reverse complement.
ATACATCTCACTGGTTCAAAGAATGTTTTACAGCAATTCTCATTTCTGTCAGCGTTTTGGTTTAACAATGGAAATACACACCCACACTCACACATATCTTTTTCACGTTTATATATGCATATATATATCTGTGCTGACTCTTATAAGTAATCTCTCATCCATCAATTTTGATGAATGCAGTTTGCACATGGACAGTGCGCCACACAGTGAGTCAAAGAAAGAGCCTACAGAAGTAGCGGCGGTAGAAGAAGGACATGGTAGTTCTGACACTGATCAAATTGTGCAAGAGTCTATAGCTAAGGTTAATGAAAGTAGTGGCAGTGAAAGTGGTGTTGAAGAGGTGGCCAATGTGAGCACAGATGCTCGCGTACAGACTTCTAGTTCCTATGTTGGTGTCGATCACAGCACGTCCATTTCTGACACTTCCATGCCTACTAGGTGTTTGGAACCCAATCAAAGGTATTCAATTGAATATGCAACCTTGATATATGTGACAGATGATAATAGCACATATAGCCATGTCACATCTCTGCACACCGTATCTATTCACGCTACCTGTAACCACACTACATATAACTGCACCACACTATATCATAGTGTGGTGCAGTTACCATATCACATACCATAACATACCATATCACATGTAGCCATGACATATAACCATATCGGAAGAGTTGCATTCTCTATCTGCGGTGTAATATATGTAGAAATGAAGATAGTGTCACTCCCATGCTGATTGATCCTAACCTTCCTGCGGGATGGACTCGTAAGGTTACGCAAAGAACTATGGGAGCTTCTGCAGGCAAATATGATGTGTACATTTTCAGGTATGCTACCTCATTGGTTGTTGCTCTACCCACCCAACCAAACCTGACAGCTGAGCGGCTCAAAAGTAATATGTTACTCTTCGTAAACAAATTCATTTCTTTGAGTGACTGGTGTTGTAAGAGCAGGTCTTTTGTCAACCATTAACATGTCAGTTATACTGAAGAAGTCAAGGATAGTATATTTGCTGTTCCAGTGTTTATACATCAGACTTCATTTGTCCTTTTATGTATACGCTTTCCGCACACTTTTGATCAAGCGCTTTAGTGAAATACCATTTTATTATTATCGTTAAATGTCAGCCGCCAGCATTAGTACTGTAATACTTATCTATCAACTGCGTGGATGTGGCAATAGAAAATTGAAGTAATTTTGTATTTACTTTTTTCCTTGAATGGAAAATAGAAGTAAATATGCTCATGATTTCCTTGCATCAGCACTACTCGCTATTTCCTTACATCAGCACTACTCACTATTTCCTTACATCAGCACTACTCACTATTTCCTTACATCAGCACTACTAGCTATTTCCTTACATCAGCACTACTAGCTATTTCCTTACATCAGCACTACTCACTATTTCCTTACATCAGCACTACTCACTATTTCCTTACATCAGCACTACTCACTATTTCCTTACATCAGCACTACTAGCTATTTCCTTGCATCAGCACTACTCACTATTTCCTTACATCAGCACTACTCACTATTTCCTTACATCAGCACTACTCACTATTTCCTTACATCAGCACTACTCACTATTTCAGGCACACAGCTCACTTTTATGTTTATGTTACTCCAGCGTGTACACTCTCTAGATTATGATGAGTGAGCAAGCTCGTTTGCTTTATTTTGTTACAGTTCAGAAAACTGCTGACTGCCGCATTCACATTCATTTTTCCATTTTCCATAACAATGGTTAAAGGGACATCCTTTTGTTTTCAATGTCATTTTTCCATTTTCCATAACAATGGTTAAAGGGACATCCTTTTGTTTTCAATGATACTAAAGCTAATCTAGGATATATTTCTTAAAGTTTGTAAGCGCAATGAAGGCTATGTGGAGTGACCTTGATGGCCAATAAGACCTCTGCTAGGATAAGACAACTCTTGTGGTAACTTGACCAAACCAGTAACATAGGCTATTCAGTTTTTACAAAAGTGATTCCCCTGCTTGACAAAACGCCAGTTATCAATTAGTAAGTGGATTTACCAAGCTCTGATGTAACAGTGAGACAACTAAAGCAGAAAGTAGCAATGTTTACTAAGTGAAATTAGGGATCACTTAAAGGTGTTACGTCGACGATTTTGGGCTCATTTAAACCTAATTTACTTAATTCAAGTGTTTCTTGATTAAAAAACCTTTTCCAGAGTTGTGCTCTCTCTTGCTTCATTAAAAATATATGTGCAATAGACGCTGACTTGCACGCAATTTTTTTCTCGATACGCAACACTTTTTATAAGGCCATAAAGCTGTGTTGCAAAATTTGGCTTGTTTGGATAGAATGAGGGCATCCAAATAATAGTCATTGCGCAGAGATTTTCAAGAGCTTGAAAAATTATGTTTGCATTTATTTCAGATTTTTTTAGAAGTGTTTTAGTTGAGTCAGCATTTTGGTTTATTATTGATAGGTTTGCTATTATGTACACACTGGCATTGATAGGTTTGCTATTAGGTACACACCAGGCCCCACGTGATAAATTGAATGGCCAATATCTCAATAACTAAAACAATATTAGTTGATAAAAATTATTTTTAAATCAAATGATATCAAAAGATTTAAAATATCAATATTTAGAATTTGTTTGTGAAGAAAAAATGTCAGATTTTCGTTTCTGGCATCATTTTTGTCATCAATAACAACAGTAATTTTCAAATCTGAATTGGTTGTTTTTTGACGAAAAAAAATTGTGGATTATAGATTGTAAATAAATAATGATTTTTAAACAATAGAAAAAATAAATAGCTACTAATTTATGATTATTTTCAGTATTTTGGTTGAGACAATTTAGCACTCTTTGATACTGAAGAAAAGACAACTCCAATTAGTGAATTGCTCGTCAATCGCTGACATGCCCCCTTTAAGCGAAAACCACTCAGTGCTTCAGAGCTTGCCAACAATAAGTGCAAGGGCAATACCTAGTAGCTCAGCTAGTGAGAAAGAATGGATGTCAAGTATTGAGGTCTTTAATACTGGACAATGTTCTCACAGTGGTAATGATAGCTATCACACCACAGTCAGCTAATTAATTATAAATGTAACCCCAGATATGGTTGGCCGAACCTTCATTCAGCAGTTTTAAAACCTGGTTATGAATAACAAATTAATTTAATAATTTATTTTAAAAAGCAGTTGCAATGAAGGTTATTTTCTACAGTTTATTTTTATGGTTACAAAAAAATACTTGTGCAGGTCCAAGAAATTTTGCTTGCATAAGTTTTTCAACCCCATGTACTTGAGGATACAAATCTCAGGGATGGCTGGTGTTGGCCAAATCAATTGAAATGATAAACTGAAGATAGTTTCAGAAACAAGTTTATAGATATGTTATGATAATAATAATCACTAGAATTTTATGTGTCAAAGTTTTGACGTATTTTTTAACTACAGATTGTTGAAATTTTCAAAGTTTTGATTTGGCGTACTTGCATTACACAATTTTTGTAAGAATCACGCAGAGTTGTTTACACCAAAGGGCGGATAACTATGCAAAGCCTACCTATGTAATAGGCCTCTAAATTTAGAGGCCTATTACATAGGGTATTGTTGCTGCTAGTAAAGTGCAGTTTCTATCGAAACAAAACCAGTAAAAGACAAATGTTGTTTTCACCAGTGTGTTTTGTCACCAGATTGTTTTCATTTCAAATAAATCATGTGGTCTAAAATTAATTACTAACACAGGAGGTGGTGTTTTAAGACTTAACAGCCCGTATATGTATGGTTTTTGATAGCCAACTGAACCTTGTAAGTAGTAGTTAGTAGTCAAACTACGACATAAATAAATAATTAATTATTATTACATCGCCATTAATTACTTTTGTTATCATGATGATGGGGGCCTTGTATTTTTTCAAGATTACTTTGATCAAGGACATTCAAGTTTACAATAAATAATAGGTTTATTTCTGATGATTCTCACTCATTTAATAGTTTATTATCACGAAAATTATGAAGTTCATCTTCAATTATCCTACCGTCAGAAGTATGTAGTTTTAAATCTTTGAAGAGTTTAGAAATACCACCCTGAGCATCGCCGCAGTGAAGAGTTCAAAGCATCAAACTTTTCATTGACTTCGATGCTTCATAGAATTGAATAATTCACCAACTCTTCAAAACTTCGACGCATGTAAATCTAGTTAATGGTGATGGATTGGCTGGCCGTGACATATTTTGAACTCAAACGAAAGGGAGCTCGAATGGAGAGGGATAAATTAGCACAGATAGAAAATAACTTGATAATTTCGTGAATGGACTCAAAAAATGTTGATGATGTGTCAATGTGTCAAAATTTTTTTTTTAAACTTATTTCCTTTGAAATGCTTGGCGAGTCCTTGAAACACATGCAACCCATTAAGACGACTATAGTCTAGTCGCCAGTGAATAGTTCTAATCCATAGATCTCCCTCCTGTTGTGGCCTCCCTCCTATGGTAGGCTCCTTCTGTTGTAGACTCCTCCTATGGTAGGCTCCTCCTATTGTAGGCTCCTCCTATTGTAGGCTCCTCCTGTTGTAGGCTCCTCCTGTTGTAGGCTCCTCCTGTTGTAGGCTCCTCCTGTTGTAGGCTCCTCCTATTGTAGGCTCCTCCTGTTGTAGGCTTCTCCTGTGGTAGGCTCCTCCTGTGGTAGGCTCCTCCTGTGGTAGGCTCCTCCTGTTGTAGACTCCTCCTATTGTAGGCTCCTCCTATTGTAGACTCCTCCTATTGTAGGCTCCTCCTATTGTAGGCTCCTCCTATTGTAGGCTCCTCCTATTGTAGGCTCCTCCTATTGTAGACTCCTCCTATTGTAGGCTCCTCCTATTGTAGGCTCCTCCTATTGTAGGCTCCTCCTATTGTAGGCTCCTCCTATTGTAGGCTCCTCATGTTGTAGGCTCCTCCTATTGTAGGCTCCTCCTATTGTAGGCTCCTCCTGTTGTAGGCTCCTTCTATTGTAGGCTCCTCCTGTTGTAGGCTCCTCCTATTGTAGACTCCTCCTGTTGTAGGCTCCTCCTATTGTAGGCTCCTCCTATTGTAGGCTCCTTCTATTGTAGGCTCCTCCTATTGTAGACTCCTCCTATTGTAGGCTCCTCCTATTGTAGGCTCCTCCTGTTGTAGGCTCTTCCTATTGTAGGCTCCTCCTGTTGTAGGCTCCTCCTATTGTAGACTCCTCCTATTGTAGGCTCCTTCTATTGTAGGCTCCTTCTATTGTAGGCTCCTCCTATTGTAGGCTCCTCCTATTGTAGACTCCTCCTATTGTAGGCTCCTCCTATTGTAGGTTCCTCCTATTGTAGGCTCCTCCTATTGTAGGCTCCTTCTATTGTAGGCTCCTCCTATTGTAGGCTCCTCCTATTGTAGGCTGTTTCATGGCCATTTCCTCACAGTTAATAACAATTTTGTCATGAACGTGTACTTAGACAGTAACTGTCCAAAGTATTCAATGAAAAATTACATAGCAGCATTGTGGTAATAATAAAATCAAGTAACGTTATTATCGAATAATAATAATACAATGACAATATGTTTTATGATCTATCATTGTTTATTATTTGAAAACGATCAATGATGAAACATTCTGTATTAAATTTTGCAGTCATTATTTTCAAGTGTCATCGCTGTTGTCATAGGCTAAGTTACCGAAGCATGTAAACAATAAAAGAGCAAGAAATAACGGCAGTAGCTGGTAATAGGTAGTAGTCATAACTAATAATTTAACTGTGAAAACTATTGCTAATAATGATAATAACTAAAATAAATAATAATAATAATAGTTACGAAATCCAATAAATATTTTGAATAGAATTAAATGGAAAATTTATCATTATCCTAATGGTAATGAAGTAAGTTATCATTATCCTAATGGTAATGAAGTAAATTATTATTATACTTATGGTAATGAAGTAAGTTATCATTATCCTAATGGTAATGAAGTAAGTTATCATTATCCTAATGGTAATGAAGTAAGTTATCATTATCCTAATGGTAATGAAGTAAGTTATCATTATCCTAATGGTAATGAAGTAAGTTATCATTATCCTAATGGTAATGATGTAAATTATCATTATCCTTATGGTAATGAAGTAAGTTATCATTATCCTAATGGTAATGAAGTAAATTATTATTATCCTAATGGTAATGAAGTAAATTATCATTATCCTAATGGTAATGAAGTAAATTATCATTATCCTTATGGTAATGAAGTAAGTTATCATTATCCTAATGGTAATGAAGTAAGTTATCATTATCCTAATGGTAATGAAGTAAGTTATCATTATCCTAATGGTAATGAAGTAAGTTATCATTATCCTAATGGTAATGAAGTAAATTATCATTATCCTTATGGTAATGAAGTAAGTTATCATTATCCTAATGGTAATGAAGTAAGTTATCATTATCCTAATGGTAATGAAGTAAGTTATCATTATCCTAATGGTAATGAAGTAAGTTATCATTATCCTAATGGTAATGAAGTAAGTTATCATTATCCTAATGGTAATGAAGTAAATTATCATTATCCTTATGGTAATGAAGTAAGTTATCATTATCCTAATGGTAATGAAGTAAGTTATCATTATCCTAATGGTAATGAAGTAAATTATTATTATACTTATGGTAATGAAGTAAACGATCGTTGTATGCACCTACAGTTTTAGGATAAAATGACACACAGCTTTATTTTTACATACATTATAGTTATCTCTTGTAGAAAATTCAATTGTTAAAAAAGAGTCATTTTCATCATAATCATAACGGCTAACTGTTTCCATTAACAAGATAACAAATAAGCTTGAGCTTCTAGGGCTGTAAAAGTATTCTTTCCCTATGCTAGCATGTTTGGAGTTTAGAGTTTTTATAATTATAAAGTTAGTTTGGTTTCTATTGCTATTTATTATTATAAATATAATTCAAATGATTATATATGTTTAATAGTGCTATCTTTGTTTGCAAGCTGTTTCGAGGGCCAAGTTGTCTTGAAAAAAATCGTCGCAGTCCTCATTAAAATGAGTGTTTAGAGTGCGCAATGCGTAGTACAACATCTCTGCCAATGTAGTAGGGGGTACTTTCACACACCACGCAAACCACTCATAATAATGCCATTCTTACACCGGTGAGATACCCGCAAATACTTTATTGGCTGGGATAAAGTTTTCAGGTTATGTTTTGGCAACACAGTTTTTCCATCCGATCAAAAATCATTGAAATTTGTGACCATCAAGTTATTTATGCCATGGGTTACTATCATTTGTGACCATCAAGTTATTTATGCCATGGGTTACTACCATTTGTGACCATCAAGTTATTTATGCCAAGGGTTACTATCAAGTTATTTATGCCATGGGTTACTACCATTGGTAGGGAGATCTGCTCATATATTACTACTCATGGGTTACTATCATTTGACATCTTTATTGCCTTGATTTTAGTCCTGATGGAAAGAAATTTCGCTCAAGGACTGATTTGATGCTTTACCTTATTAAAAACAAGATGGATTTGGATCCTAATGACATTGACTTCTCTGTACGAGGACGAGCAAATACTCTGCTGAAGCGTCCGTCCTCTCCTAGAGCTACACGACCAAAAAAAGCTAAGTTGGAAACATCCAAACTAGCAACTGACAGCAAGGCATTGCCAGTGTTGCGACCCAACAAATCTAAGAGATCTTCTAAGGGCAGCTCAGGTGCTGCTAGTGCAGTCAGCACTGCTCAATTCACTAACTCATCCACTTGTCCCACTTCCAAGCTCATCGTTAAATTCAATTTTCCCATAGCTCGCGTCAAACGATCTGCATCATTGAAAATAAAAAAGAACTATAAGAAGAAAGTGATGAGACAAGATTCGCAAACATCACAGGTGTCGGACACTCACAACTCGCACTCCTCTGACAACTCTCATACAAGTGGCCAAGTAGCAGCATTTGAGTGCCATGAGGAGCTCTCTAATGGGGAGGCTAGATTGACTGACAGTCTCTACTTTGGTGACGACGAAGGCATCATATAGCTGTAATGCAATAGAATTATACCTGCTGCCATGTCTAGCTGCCATGTCTAGCTGCTCAGCTAGCACGGTGGTGTTGGCTGCCATGTTTAGCTGCTCAGCTATCTGCCATGTCTAGCTGCTCAGCTAGCGCGGTAGTGTTGGCTGCCATGTCTAGGTGCTCAGCTAGCGCGGTGGTGTTGGCTGCCATGTCTAGCTGCTCATCCAGCGCGATGGTGTTGGCTGCCATGTCTAGCTGCTCAGCTAGCGCGGTGGTGTTGGCTGCCATGTCTAGCTGCTCAGCTAGAGCGGTGGTGTTGGCTGCCATGTCTAGCTGCTCATCTAGCGCGGTGGTGTTGGCTGCCATGTCTAGCTGCTCAGCTAGAGCGGTGGTGTTGGCTGCCATGTCTAGGTGCTCAGCTAGCGCGGTGGTGTTGGTATTTATGCAAACTGATTTTATTTCATTCACTACAACATGCATGATTCAGAAAAGTATTTTTTTATAGTTTGTATCATTACAAAATCCTTTAAATCAATGGTGAGCTATCATCAACTCGCAAGAACCAATGGCGAGTGATTGACAATTGGTGGTTGTGAACCAACCAATGGCAAGCGATTGACAATTGGCGGTTGTGAACCAGTGACAAGCTATTGACAATTGGTGATTGTCAACCAATCAATGGCAAGCGATTGACAATTGGTGGTTGTGAACCAATCAATGGCAAGCGATTGACAACTGGTGATTGTCAACCAATCAGTGGCAACAATTGACAATTGGTGATTGTCAACCAATCAGTGCCGAGCAATTGACAATTGGTGATTGTGAACCAGTGGCAAACAGGCGATAGTGAACCAAAAATTTTATCAGCGAAATAGTTTTACTGATTGTGATGAATTGACGCATTTCTATGAGAATGAATATATTTATTATATTTTGTTATTTACATAATAGTGTACAAATGTATATATTATTGTCCTATTACTTTATTTGTAACATGTTATAATATAACACAATTTATTTTATCAGCTGCTTTCTTTTTAACTCTCTACATACGTATTGTTGGAGAATTTTGCGACTAAACTAATGGCCTAACTTACCCCTTACTGCTGTTCTTAGTTACAACCCTTGCTGCCTTCCCCCTTCTCATTAACTCCTTCCCCTTTTGTCTCTCCCCCCCCCCCCCACCCCACCCCACATGCTCACCATTCGCACTAAGAATAATGAAGGTGCTGAAGAAGGCTTAGCTAAGAAAAACCTTGTAATGGTACCACACTTCCATCTGTATGGCTACGACTTCAGCTTCGCCTAGTTCTAGTTTTTAGAATATTTATTATGCATTGGCAGGTAAATATAACCTGCATTGGCGAGTAAACATAACTTGCATTATCAGTGCTATCTTGGTTGGCTGACAGTAATTTAGGGTAGTACGATTTAAAGCTACGCAGTCTTGATTCACATCATTTTGTTCATGGGTCTTTTACTTTGGTGATGCCAAATCGAATATTTGGAGTTATGTGCTCTTTCTCACTTCGACTTGTAGTTCATTGGAGTCTAATTATAAAGTATAGCCGTTTCTGATAAAACTATTAATGAGTTAGTAAGTGCTTCTAAGGCTGTAAAGTTTTTGGTGTCGACATTTTGAGATGAATAATTTAACTTTGGCTTAAAAACTTATTAAACTGTTTCATTGACAAAATATTACTGTTTCTCTTAAGAAAATGAAATCAACTTTTTATTTATATATTTAATAGCACTACCGTGGTCTGCTCGCTGTTTTTGGACCAAATGGCGCATGAGAAAGACTGTCGCGACCCCATTGACGACAAATGGCAATTGTTTTCACCCAATCATTTTGCTTGTACTTGCCATTCAATTCAATTGGTTCAATTTGTTGTTTATATATAGTTTACATTCCTGTCAATCAAGCAGTGAAATTGTCAGAAATTGTGTTAAATGTATATACTGTATCATTGTAAAAAATTACGCGAGACATTATAAATGATGTCAATGCTACAAACCATAAAATCAAGGTGCAGTAAGCCTTGAAACAGTAGCTATATGGGAGATAGATATATGAAACTGTGTGACAAGATAGCGTTGATTAGTTGAAACGATAAATGAGGGAGTTTTAATGAAGACCATAAAAATGCACCAACATGCAGTTGGTGTTTACTGAAAGCACAGAAAGTTCATGTGAAAGGTCAAGTAATTGAATGGGCTTGGCACCTATCTAGGTGACACTGACATCGCAAGTCAAAGTTGCTTTACCTAAAAAGGACAACTCCCACTTATATGCATTAGGTTGCATCTTCATTGAAAGTTGCCTGCCACAAACTGTCAGCTATTTACAGTTAACATCGCAATAACTATAGAGCGATCTACGCACACCAAAGGCGTATTTATGCTTTGGGTTTGACATGTTTCTATGGTTTGGATGCGTTATCAAATGGATGAAACCTCTATCATTCCTATCTTATACACACAAAAGAAGTTACGAAACAAGATAATCTATATTGAAAGATAATGCAAAGTAAACTGAGAAACAACCTGTTTTTTATAGAAATGTCAAGTATTATGACCTGAAACTCGGTTACCCTTTTATGTAAAAGACCTGCATCAACGAGCCTCACCTCACCTTCCAGTTTTGTGTAGTACAGCTTATCGTTGTTTTGTGTAGTACAGCCTATCGTTGTTTTGTGTAGTACAGCCTATCGTTGTTTTGTGTAATACAGGTTATTGTTGTTTTGTGTAGTACAGCCTGTAATTGTTTTGTGTAGTACAGCTTGTTGTTTTGTTTAGTACAGCCTATCGTTGTTTCGTGTAGTACAGCTTATTGTTGTTTTGTTTAGTACAGCCTATCGTTGTTTTGTGTAGTACAGGTTATTGTTGTTTTGTTTAGTACAGCCTGTAATTGTTTTGCACTACATAAAGACAAATTTTTGTTAAAACTTGCTTTACTTCATATTCATGTAGAAAGTGTTTGCAAAATATTGCTGCAAAACATAACATGTGCCCATTTATTCAAGTTGAACATGATACTGATCAGTGCTGTCTAAGGTTCATGCTCCTGTGCAGTTGGCTAACCTTACGCCCTTGAACGCTTGATTAGACATCTATACAGACCTGTGTGACAGCGAGAACAAAACTGCAATTACAGACACGCATATGAATACACCCAGGTAAGTATAAAAGTATGCATATGTCCAGGTAAATCCACACCCAGGTATACACAAATCTAGATAGACAGACATACAGGAATACACACACCCACGTATACATACATCCAGGTATGCACATATCCAGGCACACATACACCTAGGTATACATACGCCCAGGTATACAGACACCCAGGTATGCACACATACACCTAGGTATGCATACATCCAGGTACACACATATCCAGGCGCACAGACACCCAGGTATACATACATCCATTTGTACATTCATCGAGTTGTACATAAATCAAAGTATACACCTACCCAAGTAAATATACATGCATGTATACAAGCATTTAGGTATACACACGCCCAGGTAAACAAACACCTATGTATACACACACATCAAGGTACAGATATACCCAGGTATACACACACATCAAGGTACAGATATACCCAGGTATACACACATCCGACACAGAAATACCCATGTGTACACACATCAAGGTATGCATCCAACCAGGTATACATACATGCATGTAAACACATCCAGGTACACATACATCCAGGTATACATATACCCAGGTATACATACATGCATGTAAACATACATCCAGGAATACATACACCCAGGTAAACGTACGCTCAGGAATACACATCCAGGTAAACACAAACCCAGATATGCATACGTCCAGGTACACATACATCCAGGTATACATACCCCCAGACATTCAGGTATACATACACCCATGTACACATAACTCCAGGTATACACACACCCAGGTATACAAACACCCAGTTGCACATACATTCAGGTATACATACATCTAGGTATGCATACATCCAGGTAAACATACATCCAGGTATACATACACCCAGGTATACACATATCCAGGTACACATACACCTAGGTATGCATACATCCAGTTACACATACATCCACGTACATATACTTCCAGGTATACACATAGTCAGGTTCACTTACACGCAGGTATACATATGGACAGGGAAACTAATAGACTCCTGTAACTTTTGTGAGAACTTTAGAGCAACTGAAAGAGGAAAAAGCGGCAACAGTTGAAAGAGCCAAGAGAAAACCTGATCAATTGATGGATTCTGTATTTTTGATCTGGGAGGACAAAACAAGATGCGATAGCATATATGGAGTGAGAAAGGATCTTCTAGTAAGATCTAGTAAGCCAGTAGCATAGCTGCCCAAACAGAATATGGATACTCAGGTAAAATGGGCAATATAACTGGTGCAATAACAAACCAATAGTAAATAATGTATAATGCAGGTTATATTTAATGCGCATAGAGAAACAAAGTAGATACATCCAATGGTTATTTACATGATTGAGAAGTCTGCGTGGTTAGAATGCCTTCCTTGCATTTAGCATCACATTGTGTCTGTGCTAATGCATCATGGGAAACCATAGTTTGTGCGGTGGAATGTAGGCCAGTCAGTAGCTGTATTTTGGCGAGACCATCAAGGAGCGTGTCATATGGTTGGTTGTTGAAGTTTTGTTGAGGAGACGTATTGCCAACGTCTACTTCCTTCTCTATCTCTGTTCAATATATAAACATAGAGAGGCGCTAAATGGTCTGAGTGTGTCTAGAATGAGCTAAAGAACCCAGGGAGGTGGCACGTACTTACAAGTGCTTACATGTACTTATAGGTACGTACACGTACGTACATACACACCTGACACAATAGCATTAATGGAGTCCAAGTCAGACTGCAGAGCATTCTGTCTTTGGTGGACTCTAAGCAAGAGGTTTTCTGTTTGCTTAGCAGTAGAGGGAGTCGAGTCTACTACATCCTGCCGCAAAAAACAATTATCAATTTATTAATACTGCACATGAACTTATATATAAATATAATACAAGTATACACAATACAAGTATATATAATACAAGTATACACAACACAAGTATACACAACACAAGTATATACAATACAAGTATATATAATACAAGTATATACAATACAAGTATATACAATACAAGTATATACAATACAAGTATATACAATACAAGTATATACAATACAAGTATATACAATACAAGTATATACAATACAAGTATATATAATACAAGTATATACAATACAAGTATACACAATACAAGTATATACAATACAAGTATATACAATACAAGTATATACAATACAAGTATATACAATACAAGTATATACAATACAAGTATATACAATACAAGTATATACAATACAAGTATATACAATACAAGTATATACAATACAAGTATATACAATACAAGTATGCACAATACAAGTATATACAATACAAATATATACAATACAAGTATATATAATACAAGTATATACAATACAAGTATATATAATACAAGTATATACAATACAAGTATATACAATACAAGTATATATAATACAAGTATATACAATACAAGTATATATAATACAAGTATACACAATACAAGTATATACAATACAAGTATACACAATACAAGTATATACAATACAAGTATATATAATACAAGTATATACAATACAAGTATATACAATACAAGTATATATAATACAAGTATATACAATACAAGTATATATAATACAAGTATATACAATACAAGTATATACAATACAAGTATATATAATACAAGTATATACAATACAAGTATATATAATACAAGTATACACAATACAAGTATATACAATACAAGTATACACAATACAAGTATACACAATACAAGTATATACAATACAAGTATATACAATACAAGTAGATATAAGACGACTAGAATAGAAAATAAGAAGAAAATAAACCAAGTCTTACAGGTGAGATCTCTTCATCTGATGACCAAAGAGCCAGCTCGTACGTGTCACTACAAGTAGAGATTAATCTGACATGAAATGATTTACTGACATCACAAATGGTAGTAAGCAAACACACAGGCTACGTCTGTTAACCACCATTGCTCTAACACACAGGCTACGTCTGTTAACCACCATTGCTCTAACACACAGGCTACGTCTGTTAACCACCATTGCTCTAACACACAGGCTACGTCAGCTAACCACCATTGCTCTAACACACAGGCTACATCTGTTAACCACCATTGCTCTAACACACAGGCTACGTCTGTTAACCACCATTGCTCTAACACACAGGCTACGTCTGCTAACCACCATTGCTCTAACACACAGGCTACGTCTGTTAACCACCATTGCTCTAACACACAGGCTACGTCTGCTAACCACCATTGCTCTAACACACAGGCTACGTCAGTTAACCACCATTGCTCTAACACACAGGCTACGCCTGCTAACCACCATTGCTCTAACACACAGGCTACGTCAGCTAACCACCATTGCTCTAACACACAAACTACGTCTGTTAACCACCAACAAAGCCGCTTGACACTGCGGCATCAAAGCAAGCTGGTGAACGCAGCTAGCGATTGCAGCCGGAGTTATCTACTCCCAAAGTGCAGATAACTTTTGTTATTAACTAGACACTGCATCCATTTACTTTATAACATGTGTGTGATAAATCATAAATGCAAGGTCTTTGGCGAGCTTCACTTATTAGCACCTCAATATTACACATTATGAATTGAGGTACGAGTAGTAGTTTAATAATAGTTGTTTATTTATTTTATATAATGAACAATAACAATTTTTATTATTATTGCGTTAGGACTGCTACAACAACTTCTCTACTATTTAAAAATGAAAAAAAATTAGCTCGCTATCATAAAAGTTACCAAGTTACTGACCAATCAGCGTGTTTGCCGCCGCGAAATATCAAACATGTTTAATATCTTGAGCGCCTATATATTTTTTGACACGCAGCATAGCGCGGCGGATTCGCTAGCGAATTTCGCGCTTGCCGCTTCCAGTGTGTTTGAGCCTTTAATTTCAGATGATCTAGTCAGGTGGTACCACGTGACTCCACTCATTCAGATGTTGGACTCATCGGGCAGCAAGTAATTATTACTATATACTGCCACAGTACAAGGAATGGATACCACTCTTTATTGCTACAGCACAAGGAATGGATACCACTCTCTATTGCTACAGCACAAGGAATGGATACCACTCTCTATTGCTACAGCACAACGAATGGATACCACTCTCTATTGCTACAGCACAAGGAATGGATACCGCTCTCTATTGCTATAGCACAAGGAATGGATACCACTCTCTATTGCTACAGCACAAGGAATGGATACCGCTCTCTATTGCTACAGCACAAGGAATGGATACCACTCTCTATTGCTACAGCACAACGAATGGATACCACTCTCTATTGCTACAGCACAAGGAATGGATACCGCTCTCTATTGCTACAGCACAACGAATGGATACCACTTTCTATTGCTACAGCACAAGGAATGGATACCACTCTCTATTGCTACAGCACAAGGAATGGATACCGCTCTCTATTGCTACAGCACAAGGAATGGATACCACTCTCTATTGCTACAGCACAACGAATGGATACCACTCTCTATTGCTACAGCACAACGAATGGATACCACTCTCTATTGCTACAGCACAAGGAATGGATACCGCTCTCTATTGCTATAGCACAAGGAATGGATACCACTCTCTATTGCTACAGCACAAGGAATGGATACCACTCTCTATTGCTACAGCACAAGGAATGGATACCACTCTCTATTGCTACAGCACAAGGAATGGATACCACTCTCTATTGCTATAGCACAAGGAATGGATACCACTCTCTATTGCTACAGCACAAGGAATGGATACCACTCTCTATTGCTGGAGCACAAGGAATGGATACCACTCTCTATTGCTACAGCACAAGGAATGGATACCGCTCTCTATTGCTACAGCACAAGGAATGGATACCACTCTCTATTGCTGGAGCACAAGGAATGGATACCAGTCTCTATTGCTACAGCACAACGAATGGATACCGCTCTCTATTACTACAGCACAAGGAATGGATACCACTCTCTATTGCTACAGCACAACGAATGGATACCACTCTCTATTGCTACAGCACAACGAATGGATACCACTCTCTATTGCTACAGCACAAGGAATGGATACCACTCTCTATTGCTACAGCACAAGGAATGGATACCACTCTCTATTGCTACAGCACAACGAATGGATACCACTCTCTATTGCTACAGCACAAGGAATGGATACCACTCTCTATTGCTATAGCACAAGGAATGGATACCACTCTCTATTGCTATAGCACAAGGAATGGATACCATAAACAAATACCATTTGGCTGCAGAATCTACCAAACGCCTGATGGAAGAAAGAGAGCTCAATTTTTGCTGCAGCTTAACACGTTGTTTTTGGCTCCTTTTCATCAACTTGGCTGCTTTTTCATCTTGCTCTGTAATTTCTGTCCCATTCAGCTTGGGCAACATGCCTTCAACAAAGTGTAAAATAAGAAAGCGCCACTCTTAAGGAGAGAAATGATGAGCAGAGCAGACGATACAACATGTTTAGAAATAAAGAATACTATATACTATATTGCATATAATAGTTACCATGCTTGCGCCAGTAGTAGTGGTGGATATACTTGTGAGATTGCCTCACACCACCAGTGTCCAAACAAACATAGCAGAGGTAATGCTCTGGAAGGCTGTTGGAGTTGATACCAAAACAAGCAGCATGCTGCCAGCAGCAACAGTAATCACACTACAACAATAGAGTTACTTGTCTCTCCACAGTAGGGTTAAGTATCTATCTACCACAGAGTTAGTTTTTTTCTCTACAGTCGAGTATTTATCTGTCTACCATAGAGTTATTTATCTGTCTACCATAGAGTTATTTATCTGTCTACCATAGAGTTACTTATCTGTCTACCATAGAGTTACTTATCTGTCTACCATAGAGTTATTTATCTGTCTACCATAGAGTTATTTATCTGTCTACCATAGAGTTACTTATCTGTCTACCATAGAGTTATTTATCTGTCTACCATAGAGTTACTTATCTGTCTACCATAGAGTTACTTATCTGTCTACCATAGAGTTATTTATCTGTCTACCATAGAGTTACTTATCTGTCTACCATAGAGTTACTTATCTGTCTACCATAGAGTTATTTATCTGTCTACCATAGAGTTATTTATCTGTCTACCATAGAGTTACTTATCTGTCTACCATAGAGTTACTTATCTGTCTACCATAGAGTTATTTATCTGTCTACCATAGAGCTACTTATCTGTCTACCATAGAGTTACTTATCTGTCTACCATAGAGTTACTTATCTGTCTACCATAGAGTTACTTATCTGTCTACCATAGAGTTACTTATCTGTCTACCATAGAGTTATTTATCTGTCTACCATAGAGTTACTTATCTGTCTACCATAGAGTTACTTATCTGTCTACCATAGAGTTATTTATCTGTCTACCATAGAGTTACTTATCTGTCGACCAATAGAGTTACTTATCTGTCTACCATAGAGTTACTTATCTGTCTACCATAGAGTTACTTATCTGTTGACCAATAGAGTTACTTATCTGTCGACCAATAGAGTTACTTATCTGTCTACCATAGAGTTATTTATCTGTCGACCAATAGAGTTACTTATCTGTCTACCATAGAGTTACTTATCTGTCTACCATAGAGTTATTTATCTGTCTACCATAGAGTTACTTATCTGTCGACCAATAGAGTTACTTATCTGTCTACCATAGAGTTATTTATCTGTCGACCAATAGAGTTACTTATCTGTCTACCATAGAGTTACTTATCTGTCTACCATAGAGTTACTTATCTGTCGACCAATAGAGTTACTTATCTGTCTACCATAGAGTTATTTATCTGTCGGAGTGGTATATATGTATAGAGTGTGGACAATGGCGTAATTTCCAATCATAGTAGCAGCAGAAATTCCACACCCCACTATATAATTTCATTGTTGGAGGCAGAGATTGCCACCCTAGAATAGCAACATTGTACCAAGTTTTCCCTTTTTTATTGTTCATTTTGATGCTTTTAAGGTTTATCTTCTCAAAACACTAACTGGTTTGACAACTCCTTGTTTGAGCATGTCTATAGAAAGTCAAACAGGACTCTACATTACATGGCTGTCAAACGTGCTTGTTGTTGGTTATTTAATAAACGATAGCAAATGGCATTTTTTGTTTCAAAATATTTTTACTCCTAATACAGCCCAACAAATGGGAAAAAGGAATATTAGTTATTTATCATAAATTCCACAACAGACATTCACCAATTACAAATAATAAATGACACTGATTATTATTGATCGAGGAGAAATATCATAAAAGTTCAGATGTCTTGGTGGAGTAAACCGCTCATGTCAAGTGAATTAATTGTCTACATCAAAAATCAGGTCTCCATACTGCGATGTTTTCCCGACAGAAAGTCGACTTTGAAAGTCGCCGGTGAGATGCTACATCTGTATCCATGAATACTAGGTGTCTCATTACACCGGGAAAGGAGCAACTAGCTTTTGTAGCCATAATAACTTGACAAAACCCATCTTTTTATTGCTTATTGGATTTTCCATTATTTTATCCACAAAAATTAATGCAATGCAGTATTTACCGAAACTGCTTTTGTTTCGCTGAAATCAATAAATAATAATAATAAACGCTCGAATATTGTAATAAATATTTAATAATTAAATAATATTTATTTATATATTTTTTTCATTTATCATCAGTAGTTATCTTACACTGTCTCATCAGTAGTTATCTTACACTGTCTCAATAGTAGTTATCTTACACTACTATCTCATCAGTAGTTATCTTACACTGTCTCATCAGTAGTTATCTTACACTGTCTCATCAGTAGTTATCTTACACTACTATCTCATCAGTAGTTATCTTACACTACTATCTCATCAGTAGTTATCTTACACTACTATCTCATCAGTAGTTATCTTACACTACTATCTCATCAGTAGTTATCTTACACTACTATCTCAATAGTAGTTATCTTACACTACTATCTCATCAGTAGTTATCTTACACTACTATCTCATCAGTAGTTATCTTACACTACTATCTCATCAGTAGTTATCTTACACTACTATCTCAATAGTAGTTATCTTACACTACTATCTCATCAGTAGTTATCTTACACTGTCTCAATAGTAGTTATCTTACACTACTATCTCATCAGTAGTTATCTTACACTACTATCTCAATAGTAGTTATCTTACACTACTATCTCATCAGTAGTTATCTTACACTGTCTCAATAGTAGTTATCTTACACTACTATCTCATCAGTAGTTATCTTACACTACTATCTCATCAGTAGTTATCTTACACTACTATCTCATCAGTAGTTATCTTACACTACCATCTCATCAGTAGTTATCTTACACTACTATCTCATCAGTAGTTATCTTACACTACTATCTCATCAGTAGTTATCTTACACTACTATCTCAATAGTAGTTATCTTACACTACTATATCATCAGTAGTTATCTTACACTACTATCTCATCAGTAGTTATCTTACACTACTATCTCATCAGTAGTTATCTTACACTACTATCTCAATAGTAGTTATCTTACACTACTATCTCATCAGTAGTTATCTTACACTGTCTCAATAGTAGTTATCTTACACTACTATCTCATCAGTAGTTATCTTACACTGTCTCAATAGTAGTTATCTTACACTACTATCTCATCAGTAGTTATCTTACACTACTATCTCATCAGTAGTTATCTTACACTACTATCTCATCAGTAGTTATCTTACACTACTATCTCATCAGTAGTTATCTTACACTGACTCAATAGTAGTTATCTTACACTACTATCTCATCAGTAGTTATCTTACACTACTATCTCATCAGTAGTTATCTTACACTATCTCATCAGTAGTTATCTTACACTGTCTCAATAGTAGTTATCTTACACTACTATCTCATCAGTAGTTATCTTACACTACTATCTCAATAGTAGTTATCTTACACTACTATCTCATCAGTAGTTATCTTACACTACTATCTCATCAGTAGTTATCTTACACTACTATCTCATCAGTAGTTATCTTACACTGACTCAATAGTAGTTATCTTACACTACTATCTCATCAGTAGTTATCTTACACTACTATCTCATCAGTAGTTATCTTACACTATCTCATCAGTAGTTATCTTACACTGTCTCAATAGTAGTTATCTTACACTACTATCTCATCAGTAGTTATCTTACACTACTATCTCATCAGTAGTTATCTTACACTACTATCTCAATAGTAGTTATCTTACACTACTATCTCATCAGTAGTTATCTTACACTACTATCTCATCAGTAGTTATCTTACACTACTATCTCATCAGTAGTTATCTTACACTGTCTCATCAGTAGTTATCATACACTACTATCTCATCAGTAGTTATCTTACACTGTCTCATCAGTAGTTATCTTACACTACTATCTCATCAGTAGTTATCTTACACTACTATCTCATCAGTAGTTATCTTACACTACTATCTCATCAGTAGTTATCTTACACTACTATCTCATCAGTAGTTATCTTACACTACTATCTCATCAGTAGTTATCTTACACTACTATCTCATCAGTAGTTATCTTACACTACTATCTCATCAGTAGTTATCTTACACTGTCTCATCAGTAGTTATCTTACACTACTGTCTCATCAGTAGTTATCTTACACTACTGTCTCATCAGTAGTTATCTTACACTACTATCTCATCAGTAGTTATCTTACACTACTATCTCAATAACAGTTCATTAGTTCTGTCAGCATCAGCATTGCTGGTGATCAATAGAGAAAAACTCGCAGCCTGCGCAAAAAACTTATTACTGGGGAATCCCAAAAAATAATTATTGCGGGCTTATATAAAACAATGGACAAATTCTGGAAATGCCTGTAAATAATTGGGGTTTCCCCACTGTTTGAAAACTTTCTTAGGCCGCGCGTTTTTCTCTAATGAAATTGGGTGAAGTTTTTTAATATATGGTTTTTTTTATAAATATTATTAAATAAATAATCATTTAATATTTAATTATTTAAACCTCTATTGAAACACTGAGTACATTTAAATTGACTACATAAACGTATAATTAGCAGTGGAACGCTCACTGAGTATAGGCTAGGGATGGCACTAGAATATTTATATCGCACATCGTCTATCGTGAGAGTTGTCCCCTCGATTAATCGAAATATCGAGCTGCTACTTGGAAAACCAAATTGGCTCGATAGATGTACATCACATGTCCGCATTACGATCGATCGACCTATCGAGAGGGGACAACTCTTTATTATAGCACAAAATAGTCATGGGCAGAAAACTTGGAAGAAAAAATGGATGTATAATGCTGCATTAAGACCAAAAATCATGTTTGCAAAGGCCGTTATGGCTGTTGTTTGCAGACAAAAAGAGCCATTTTCATCTTCCTTCTACCTCTGAGCAAGAAAAACATTACTGGTACTAATAAGCGTATGAAATGAACTTAGTTCCGCTGCTGTTGAGTTTGTTGTCCCACCAGTAGTATGCACGTGCCAAACCGTCAGCAAGGCTGCTGCTGCTGAGAGAAGTCAGTTCAGCCCTCATCCTCAGGTCAGGGTGTAAGTGAGCAGGGCCACGGGGAGAGTGGAGGAGAGGGAATGGTACAGGAAGTGGTAAAACAAGAGCTAATATGATAACCAGCACCGACAGTGAAATGTTGCTATGCGAGTAGAAACAAAAATGAAATGTAATTAGTTAGAGAATCCCATTCATTAAACATGTCAACGCAGTACTGGATTTTGAAAGAGTGCCTCTATTTGAGGCGACAAACATGAACTTTATTATAATTGTGGAATTCAGAGAAAATAGATGACAAATAGATCACAATAACTGGAGTGAATTATCTTGTCTTTGCAATATGTATTATAAATTCTAACAAAACAGTTTTCACAACAGAAAGAAAAGAAGGTAATATTGAGCTATGCTTTTCAGAATCTACAGATTTTTCATGACAATGTTTTTATTTTACTTTTAATTTACTGTGCAGTTTACAGCACAGCCACTCAACCAACCATGCCTGGGTTCTTTTTAAGATTATATGCCAGGCATGTATACATATCAACTTTCCCCGGTTTCAAGTGGTTTCGCTTCTTCGTAGCTATCTGCCCAGCAAGACTGAAGAGCCGTACCGAAGCGACGGACGTTGCATTCACACTCAGGTACTTTCTGGCCACACGCTGCAGCATTGGGAACTGCTTCCCTCTGAAGTGCCACCAGAGGTGTATTGGCTCAGTGGCACCTATAAGTTTTCTGGACACCTGACGGTAGTAATCCACCTAGAGAAACATATATATACATGTAGATAAACAGATGTGACACATAAAACGTACCAGTAGTTGAAAGGGATTATCAGGTCAAAAGCAATACGTCAAGACAATTAGGAGTATGTATTTTTGATTTGACCACGAGTGGTGTGCTTCACGTGTGCTGACGACTACTGAAACGAAAATAGCAATGAAAACCATAAGTATGGTTCTGCACAGGCCGAGTTGGGTGAGGGGGGAGTATACATCACATCACACAGACAGCGTGCCCAGCAGACTACCGCACAAAACAAGCATATCGTCTCAAACTGCCAATTTTGAGGCTGTAAACCTTGGGGAGCATTCCTTGTGATGGAGCATTGTTTGTCAACGTTAAGATACATTTTGAGCCATGAATGCACCACAGATCTCTGTAATGCATATATGAGTCGCGAACAAAATTCTTACCACCAAAACTCACCTCTTTCCTCGCCCGAGTGAATGTATCATCACTATCTTCTTCCTCGTCGTCGCTTGAGTCAGCCAGCAGTTGTGTAAGGCTCATATTCTTCTGCGTAGTACTTGAGCTCGACTGGTCACCTCTGCCTTTCTCTTTGGCCCTGGCTGTCTTTATAATATGTACACTCTCATCAACATCCTCCTTCTCACCCTCATCTTGCGCCTCTATAGGATGCAACCGAATATCAATACAGCATGTAAACAAAAACTCCTATAGTGTGATTTTACCCTGGCGCAACATGTACTCTTTCATGCATGAAACCTACAGGATGAATAAAGCATTGTGGGATAGATATTCTTTTCTGGTGAGTGATTGAAGTTGCAGCAGCGTCATTATTATTATTTTTCATTGTTGATATAATTTATTTATTATTATTATAATATTTAATATCATTATTATAATAAAATTATTATACATGCATACATTCATATTATTATGTATTTATTGATTATTATTTCATCATCACTATCACTTCCTGTATTGTTTAATTATAATTAATAACAACAATGATATTATTAATTAATAATAACAATATTTGTTATTTTAATTATTTACTGCTGTTGCTGTTTTAATTGCTAATTTCTCCCAATCAAAAGTCGTGTGTGTGGCCAGACCATGAGTATCTGTATGGCTTCTAATTTTTTCTACAGAGAAAATAATTTTTTTCTAGTTACTTATATTATTTATTTATTGATTATTATGACAATATTATGCCTGATATCACACCTGCAGTTATTCGCTCCAGCTGTACAATTTGTTTATTTTTACTGGAATTAATTACCTCGTCTATTTTTTCTTGATTTACTTAGTGTTTTTATTATTATAATAATAATTATTATTATAATAAATCAATAATTATAAATAATAATATAAGTATTTAACCTTTATTAAATAATAATAATGTATTTAATATTATACATAATAATAATTAATAATACAATTATTATTGTTAAATTATTAAGCTATTATTATTATTATTAGTATTATTATTATAAATAGTTTTTAACACACACAGGCCTACTGCAGAAAATTTGGTGGAATTTGGACCATTTTTCGGAATTTTATGTTGTGTTTTGTTGTATAATAATTTATTACAATAATTATTATTATGATGATATTATAATTATATAATTATTATTATGGTTATTATTATTAATTACTTATTATTATTATAATTATTTATTATTATTAAATTATTATATTACAACGATTAATTATTATAATAACTTATGTTAATTAAACGATGATTTCTCGTGGAAGTAATTTTTCCATCTTAATTCACTAGTGTTAATAATAATAATAATAATAATAATAGTAACTCTGCAAACAAACTCACCTGTTCGCAAGCGAAGCTGCTAAGAAGTTCTCTCTTTCCCCGCGGTTTTGACGAGAGCGTGAGACAAAAAGGAAGCAGATATGTAATCTGCAGACCAAAGGGTAAACTGCAGCAAAATGTATGGGTTACTCTTACCATAAAAAAAACCTACCTATCGTATCAGT
Organism: Cryptosula pallasiana; assembly: GCA_945261195.1. Taxonomy (NCBI): domain Eukaryota; kingdom Metazoa; phylum Bryozoa; class Gymnolaemata; order Cheilostomatida; family Cryptosulidae; genus Cryptosula; species Cryptosula pallasiana. The sequence continues at coordinate 51,165,456 of OX183133.1, read as the reverse complement.
AATGCTAATGCGTAGTGGGTCGATATTGATAGCCGATCCGATAGGTCGATGTGGATTCCAGCATTGGAAAAACCAACATCGAGGAGACAACTATCGACTATCGCTATCGACTATCGTCCTATCGTGCAACACTAGTATAGGCTACACAATTGAGGCAAAACTCAAGCAGTTACTAATCAATCGTAATTGAATTGGGCTTGAGAGGCATGGTTGCTGACACCAGAAAGTGTTTGCAACATTAGCGCTACGGTACCGCAACATTAGCGCTACGGTACCGCAACATTAGCGCTACGGTACCGCAACATTAGCGCTACGGTACCGCAACATTAGCGCTACGGTACCGCAACATTAGCGCTACGGTACCGCAACACTAGCGCTACGGTACCGCAACATTAGCGCTACGGTACCGCTACATTAGCGCTACGGTACCGCTACATTAGCGCTACGGTACCGCAACATCAGCGCTACGGTACCGCAACATCAGCGCTACGGTACCGCAACATTAGCGCTACGGTACCGCAACATTAGCGCTACGGTACCGCAACATTAGCGCTACGGTACCGCAACAATAGCGCTACGGTACCGCAACATTAGCGCTACGGTACCGCAACATTAGCGCTACGGTACCGCAACATTAGCGCTACGGTACCGCAACATTAGCGCTACGGTACCGCAACATTAGCGCTACGGTACCGCAACATTAGCGCTACGGTACCGCAACATTAGCGCTACGGTACCGCAACATTAGCGCTACGGTACCGCAACATTAGCGCTACGGTACCGCAACATTAGCGCTACGGTACCGCAACATTAGCGCTACGGTACCGCAACATAATTGCTATATCCATGCAGCGCCTTTCAACATCAACTTTTAAAATTGACGTTTCACAGCGAATTTCACCCGCGACAAGTCAACTTCCGAGTCTCCTTGGCAAAGTCAAATTTCCGTCGGGACAACGTCGCAGCATGGAGCCTTAGTAATAAATAATAATTATCAGTGTGAGTATGTTGTTGAGGGAGCAGTGAGGACTGTGTTTTAATAATTATATATTTAGATACTGCTAACCCTAAATTGACCGAGGATAATAACAAATAACACATAATACTAAATGATTATTGTCCGTGGGTTATAATTAAAAGACATATGTAACATAATAGTTGTATAAAGCCATAAAACATAACTTATAACAATATTGTTATGCGGAGGACATGGTTTATTACAACTGGATAACAATTCTAACCATTTTTAGCTCAAAATCAGTCAATTAGAGGCTCATTTAAAAGCTCAAGCGGCGACCAATGTGGAACCAAGAATATTTTTCTGATGATTAACGTAAAAAATAATCTAAAAGACTGCTCAGCTACACGTTAACATATAGCTGCCAGCAGACTCTTCATCGCCATTGGAACTGATCCTTATGTAAAATGCACGGGACAGAGGTGGCCAAACCCTTTCTATTGGACTCAAGTTATTTATCTCTTCACCATAGAGTTATTTGTGTGTCTACAATAGAGTTATCCTACCTGCACCATGAGATTATCCTCCTCATTAAAGCCACATTTACAATTAACCACCTCCGACTGATAGCTTGATCCATCATCGGAACTTTCATCGAGGGGACCACAATGTGAGCCCTCGTCTGTAGCCAACCATAAAACAGAGAGAATGTCTCAATTCATTACAAGCAGCGATTCACCGATAGCATTATAGGGAAAGACACTTCAACACCACATACACTACATACATTACATCAGTTGAATACATACAGTATATATCTGTATGTATGTCTGTACATTCTACACAAGCCTAAACTGCTATGCTGAGAGAAATTAAAATGCTGTAAAACATTCTATTGAATTAATTTAATGAACGGCGAGGGTTTAAATTTGCCATCCGTTCAAAAACCAGCATATTTTTAGATCGACAATTTTCAAAAAAAAGGTGGAGACGAATCATAAACAGTTGCATTTTGCTAAAACCAGATGGTTTGAGTGTCAAATAATCAATTTCTTTCCCGTAGATTGTCATTTCTTAACATTGCTTCAGCAAATTGATTGTCTCAGTAAAGCCGTGGCTACACACACCTACGATTTGTAGGAATATGATGAGAAATACGTTTGCTAGCGTCACTCTGGTGGCTACACACACGGTTGTTGCATCACCGCAACGTACAGATTGTCTGGTGAGGCAAAGAGGATATAAATATTATAAATAGTCATTATAATAACTATTATAAATCTAAATTATAATAATTAATTATTATATTTGTTTATAATACTAGACAACTAATCTTATCAGCCTTAATAAATAATTTATGTTTATAAGTAATAATAAATAATTTATAAATAAAAATACCATCTTTGATAAAAGTAGCATGAGGGATGTTGGCCAATCAGTAATGACCAGGTCAAGGCCACGACATAAAAAAGTTCACTGGAGTCATCAAATTTGGTCTTTATACTTTATTCAATCGAAAATGGTTATTTGATATTAATAATCCAATCACCAAAGCGTCAGGCAAAAAAACGTGTTTGTAGACTAACATGTTGGTCTGCGAATTTGAGCATCTTTTTTATAAAAAAACGTCACATGCAAAGAAAAAAAAGCTTTTTCCTCTCATACCGACAAAACGTAGGTGTGTGTAGCCACTGACTAAGGAATGCAGTGATCCAGCACACAGCACACCTGCGTCATCTTTTGAATTGAGTGAGGGGAGAGGGTAGAGCGGGGAAGGGATGTAACAGGGAGGGGGCAGGGCAAGGTAGAGGTTGAGAAGTAAAACGGGGGGGGGGGGGGGGGGGGGGGCAAAGAGTGGTGTGGGGAAAGCGGGGCGAGGATAGAGCAGGCTGGCATAATTATATTTGAATTCGACGGGTAAGACAGCTAGTACTTATATGTGTTATATATAACACTAGCTATATACATTATATGTACTATATATAACACTAACTGTATACATTATATGTACTATATATAACACTAGCTGTATACATTATATGTACTATATATAACACTAGCTATATACATTATATGTACTATATATAACACTAACTGTATACATTATATGTACTATATATAACACTAGCTGTATACATTATATGTACTATATATAACACTAGCTATATACATTATATGTACTATATATAACACTAGCTATATACATTATATGTACTATATATAACACTAGCTGTATACATTATATGTACTATATATAACACTAGCTGTATACATTATATGTACTATATATAACACTAACTGTATACATTATATGTACTATATATAACACTAGCTGTATACATTATATGTACTATATATAACACTAACTGTATACATTATATGTACTATATATAACACTAACTGTATACATTATATGTACTATATATAACACTAGCTATATACATTATATGTACTATATATAACACTAACTATATACATTATATGTACTATATATAACACTAACTGTATACATTATATGTACTATATATAACACTAACTGTATACATTATATGTACTATATATAACACTAGCTATATACATTATATGTACTATATATAACACTAACTATATACATTATATGTACTATATATAACACTAACTGTATACATTATATGTACTATATATAACACTAGCTATATACATTATATGTACTATATATAACACTAACTATATACATTATATGTACTATATATAACACTAGCTGTATACATTATATGTACTATATATAACACTAGCTGTATACATTATATGTACTATATATAACACTAGCTGTATACATTATATGTACTATATATAACACTAGCTATATACATTATATGTACTATATATAACACTAACTGTATACATTATATGTACTATATATAACACTAGCTGTATACATTATATGTACTATATATAACACTAGCTATATACATTATATGTACTATATATAACACTAGCTATATACATTATATGTACTATATATAACACTAGCTATATACATTATATGTACTATATATAACACTAGCTATATACATTATATGTACTATATATAACACTAGCTGTATACATTATATGTACTATATATAACACTAGCTATATACATTATATGTACTATATATAACAGGATTTTATTTCAATGCATTCGTTCAAAATACTTTTTAACTCAGCAAAAACTTTAGCTAAAGAAAGATTACCAACAGATTAATAACAGATTACTGACCGATTACCAATTGACTAGTGTTGGATTATTACCAGATTACCGACAGATAACCAACTGACTAATAGTGAAATATTAACAGATTACTGAGACATCACTAACAGATTACTGAGACATCACTAACAGATTACTGAGACATCACTAACAGATTACTGAGACATCACTAACAGACTACATGTTCTAGCAAACATTTGGTCCACAAACTTACCGCGAAAGTCGACTTCAGCAGTGGGCTTGATGAGAGTAGATGATGGAGCACGGATTTTCCGAGTGGTTGGAGCAATGGAACTGACTTCTGAGTCACTTGAACCTAGAATTATAGGAAATATGAAGACATTGTTGAGATATGTACATACAAACATGATTCTACATAATATTACATGGTGGTAGCAAACAAGCTAATATACTAAAGAACATGAATATAGCTATAAAGAAATATTATATATAGACACATATATAGATATATACCTTGTGTACACTGCTTAACAGGACAGACACATATATAGATATATACCTTGTGTACACTGCTTAACAGGACAGACACAATTATAGATATATACCTTGTGTACACTGCATAACAGGACAGACACAATTATAGATATATACCTTGTGTACACTGCTTAACAGGACAGACACAAATATAGATATATACCTTGTGCACACTGCTTAACAGGACAGACACATATATAGATATATACCTTGTGTACACTGCTTAACAGGACAGACACAAATATAGATATATACCTTGTGTACACTGCTTAACAGGACAGACACATATATAGATATATACCTTGTGTACACTGCTTAACAGGACAGACACAAATATAGATATATACCTTGTGTACACTGCTTAACAGGACAAACACAAATATAGATATATACCTTGTGTACACTGCTTAACAGGACAGACACATATATAGATATATACCTTGTGTACACTGCTTAACAGGACAGACACAAATATAGATATTAGTGGGTGCATAAAAAGACAAAATATTTGTATATACTAATAATAAAAGAGTATAGTAGAAAAAGATGAACAAAAACTACTAGTGGACTACAACATGTTAACACAATCAACATCACTATTGATGGTCTGAGCTTCACGACCATTTTTATGCAGTGCGACCTGATGATTGTGTTTTAAAATTTTTCCAGCTATTTTTGAAAGACCCAAAAATATTTTGTAGTCGACTAGTAGTTCCTTTTTAGATCCCTTTCTACTCTTTTATTATTTATTAATGTAATTGCTCCTCGATTGTTTGTTGTTGAGCACTCTTTACTCACCTCACTTTTGACTGCTTTCACCACCCTTTGGGTATCAATAATAATTGTTTATTCAATTGTCTTTACTTTTTATGCACCCCTGTAGATTTTTGATACCCTTGCTAGTCATACTCTGATATGTATACAATGGAATGCAATTAGATAAATAGCCAGATACAATACTTACACGCGCTGACAGTCTTATGCCGATGAGGGTGACTTGACAAAGCAAGATAAGCTTGAGACTGAGGAGGGTGAGATTGAGGGAGGTGGCCACCAGCCACTCCATCCAAGCAACCCTCACGTCCAGATACAGTAACAACTTCACCATTAACAACTGATTTTTGACTTTCCTGACAGACAGCTGGAATTTCCTCTCTGTCAGTTGATAACTTATTATGAGATTTAGCAATGGCTAAAGGATTGTCCGCACAGTCGGCACTAGACTTTTCATGCTTATACTTGATGTGTGATGCAAGCGAAGAATCTTTTCGAAAACACTTCCGACAATAAGTACAACGAAATTGGGCATGTTCATTATGGGCAAAAAAAGCCTTGGCTGGTTTGGCATCAACTGACTCAAGAACCACAGCATAACCAAGTGGCATTGCCTTCGTGTCCTAAAATCATGTAATATACAATGATGTAATGTACAATGATGTAATGTACAGTGATGTAATATACAACAATGAGATGTTCAGTGATGAAATATACAGTGATGTATTATACAATGAAGTAATATACAATGATGTAATGTATAGTGATGTATAGTGATGTAATATACAATGGTATAAAACACAGTGATGTCACTTGCCATCCAAATAGTCTGACACACGATAAATGATTTACCTCAATGGCCTCCTTTGGCAGAAGTTTCCCAACCGTTTTGTCAGAAACTTTACCCTTGCTGCGATTAGCCGTTTTACTTTTCTCCTGATGACTTACTACTTTGCGTTTTGTGCTCTCCACATTTATTCCTGCGCAAGCCGAGTCAACTTCAGTCCTTATTCCTAGTGGTTTTCCGTTTCTACGCCTACCAAATCGACTTTTACTTTGATGTGATATATCCGTATCAGATGGTGTAGTAGAAGTTGAACTCGTCATTTGTGTTGATGAAACGTCATTGACAGCAGAGGAGGTGCAGGTTGCAGAGTGCCCCAGCGACAAAGAAGCTAATGGTGACTTAGTATGTGCTGAGCGCTGTGCGATAGCTTCCACACTGAGCTGAGCTTCAGTGACGGGCGTGAACGACTCGGGACTTTCAACATCACAATCGGTAGAAAAGCTAAACATATCGCTGTCTAGGGATTCGTCAGCGGGCAATGCCTCTTCCTCAGACTCAGACTGAGGCAGTGAGTTGGGGCGTGTGTGAGACGCTGCAGCCAGTTGGTCACATAAAGATGCCTTAACATGGGCTTCAATAGTTTCTTTGCTGGTTGGTGTGAGTATAACACTAACATTGCTGGACAGCTGCTTAGTGGGCGTGGAAGTTGATTGTTTAGGCTCATATGACTCACATGGCAATGAGGTGGCAGGCACAGGCATCTGCAATTTCATAACATTGTGTAACATGGAATCAGTGGTGGGAAAAAGAAGGGACAAATAGAGAAAATACAGACAGATAGGGCAGACAAAGGAAGGGCAGAGACAGAAAGAACAGACAAAGGAAGGACAGAGAGAGAAAGGACAGACAAAGGAAGGACAGACAGAGAAAGCACAGACAGAGGAAGGACAGACAAAGAAAGGTCAGACATAGGAAGGACAGAGAAAGGACAGAGAGTAAAAAGACAGACAGAGAAACGACTGAGCAAGGAAAGACAGACAGGGAGATGGAAGAAGAGATAGAGGAAGGACGGACAAAGGAAGGACAGACAGAGGAAGGACAGACAGCTGAAAGACAGACAGAGGAAGGACAGAGAAAGAAAGGACAGACAGAGGAAGGACAAACAGGGGAAGGACAGACCAAGGAAGGACAGGCAGAGAAGGGACAGACAGGGGAAGGACAGGCAGAGGAAGGGCAGAGACAGAAAGGACAGACAGAGGAAGGACAGACAGATGAAAAACACACGGAGGGACAGAAAAAAAGGACAGACAGAGGAAGGACAGAGAAAGAAAGGACAGACGGAGAAAGGACAGACAGTGGAAGGACAGTTCAAGAAAGGACAGACAGAGAAGGGATAGAAAAAAAAGAACAGACAGAGGAAGGACAGAGAAAGAAATGACAGACAGAGAAAGGACAGACAGTGGAAGGACAGATGAAGGAACGACAGGCAGAGAAGGGACAGACAGAGGAAGAACAGACAGAGAAAGGGCAGAGACAGAAAGGACAGACAGAGGAAAGACGGAGAGAGAAAGGGCAGACAAAGAAAGGACAGACAGAGGAAGGACAAACAGAGAGAGGAAAGACAGACAGAGATAAGACAAGTAGAGAGAGGAAGAACAGAGAAAGTGCAAACAGAAGAGGCATGGCGAGGAAGCATGGAAAAATGGAGAACCTGAACATTTACTAAAGAAATAAAACGTTTCAAGTGAAATCAAAGGAGGAGAAGACAGAAAGGAAACTGGAAAAAAAAATGAATAAAATAATACACGTATATACTGGCTGCATTACAATTTACTTGTCATACATAGTCATACGTAACCTTAACAATGTCAAGTATGAACATGCGTAGCTTTAATGCGCCTGCCACCCGAATCAGAATATCACCAATATCTATTAGTCCATCACACAGGATGGTATATCTAGCGTAGGATGAAGCACAATGGACATGATGGATTTTCCATTCTGCCTGTTGCGCTGTGATCAACAGATTTTCTAAACACAGTGCAACTCCATGTGACAAGTGTGCCAAGGTCAAGGTTATTTTGCTTGCGATTATTTCTTGCACATGTTTATTCGAATTTACCAAGGGACAGATGATTCCCGAAAAGATTATCGATTTTCATTTGCTACATGTACATCTACCGATTACCTACCGGTTTTTCCATATCGATCGGAAATGAAATTGCTGTATTTCATGTCATAGTTGGCTATAAAACTCTTTGCAACTACAAAGAGAGGTGCTCATGAACGATCCTATTTACATAAATACTCGGGCTCAAGAAACAATTTCATTGGATTTCATTAAACTGCAAGGAATGATATGATCAGACAAATCACGGAATGCCTGCCATTTTTTTTATCACTAGCAAAACCAACCGATAGCTTCAAGTAAAATTCTACCGATTGTTTTTGCACATTTCACCGGAAACAAAAGTAGGAAAATCCTTAGTTGGTATGCACAACCGGTACGTAATCTGTAGGTGTACATGAGGCAATAGTAAAAATTATAAATGATTAGAAAGCAACTGGTAACTTCATAATAACAATTTGTGGATGTCTCACACAAGAAAAAATAAGCTTGGTGATGAATAAAAAGTTTTAACAAAACAAATATTATGAAAAAATAATCAGAAACAGGAAACCGTGTGGTACGCTCTAAATATTTACGCCAAATTTATTTGCTCACTCTAACAATACGTCTGTTGTATCAGGTGGCAGTCATGCTCGTGTGGCAGGCGCATAATAGCATGAAGTATGGACATCAGAGCTTTGAAGAGTCAATTTACCTTGATATCTTCATCTATATAGCTATCAAATGAACCTTCTTTGCTCTCAACCGATTGACCAGACTCTGTCCAATGGCAACTCTTAGGTAACCAATCTTTCTGCGCAGCTGATTGTTGAGAATTTTTGCGAGTGCACAGTTTCACACAAGACTTCTCTCCATCAACTTCTGAAGCAGCTTTCACCTTGTTTATCGAGACATTTCTACTCTTGATGCTGTCCAGAGGGACAACTGCCACCTCACAGTTGCTAGTGCCTGCCTTGCTTTGTGGTTTGCTCTTTGATGGTGTGAGGCGCTTTATATTTTTGTTTGTTTCATGCTGCGAGTTTGGTGCTTTTCTCATCTTCACTTTCCATCCTTTACTGCTAATGGAGTTGGTAGACGTGCCAGTTTTGCTCGGCTTCTTCCTCACCATTACTGATCTAACCAGTTTCATTTTGGAGACTTCAGATTTAGTCCTTTTCTCTCGGCTGTTTTTCATTCTCCGGAGTCTGCATTCATTATCGCTTAATTTGACTGGAACTTTCATACCTTTCAACTTAGCAGGTCGATTGTTTGATTTATCAGGTGTTTTGTCTGATTTAGCAGGTTTACTGGCTGATTTAGCAGGTTTTCTGTCCGATTTAGCAAGTTTACTGGCCGATTTAGCAGACTTTCTGTCTGATATAGCAGGTTTATGGTCTGATTTAGCAGGTTTACTGTCGGATTTATCAGGTTTACTGTCTGATGTAGTAGGTTTACTGTTTGATTTAGTAGGTTTACTGCCTGATTTATCAGATTTACAGTCCAATTTAGCAGGTTTACTGTCTGATATCGCAGGTTTACTGTCTGACTTAGGAAGTTTACCATCTGATTTATCGGGTTTACGGTCTGATTTAACAGATTCACTGTCTGGTATTGCAGGTTTACTGTCCGATTTAGCAGGTTTATTGTCTGGTATTGCAGGTTTTCTGTCCGATTTAGCAGGTTTATTGTCTGGTATTGCAGGTTTTCTGTCCGATTTAGCAGGTTTAATGTCTGGTATCGCAGGTTTACTGTCTGATTTAGCAGGTTTACTGTTTGGTTTAGCAGATTTATTGTTTGGTTCAGTAGGTTTGTTGTACGACTTAGCGGATTTGTTTTTCAATTTGGTGAGTGCAACAATTGAAGAAAGGGTAATATCAGCATCAGTGAGTGGAGAGCTTGCTCCTCTAGTTTGATAAATGAGTTGAGATAAGAGTGTTGTGGCTTCATCTGCAAGGGATTGGCTGTATAGCTATATAACAGCTAACTATATATAACAACTGAGTATATACAACAACTGAGTATATATAACAACTGAGTATATACAACAACTGAGTATATATAACAACTGAGTATATATAACAACTGAGTATATATAACAACTGAGTATACATAACAACTGAGTATATATAACAACTGAGTATATATAACAACTGAGTATATATAACAACTGAGTATACATAACAACTGAGTATATATAACAACTGAGTATATATAACAACTGAGTATATATAACAACTGAGTATATACAACAACTGAGTATATACAACAACTGAGTATATATAACAACTGAGTATATATAACAACTGAGTATATATAACAACTGAGTATACATAACAACTGAGTATACATAACAACTGTGTATATATAACAACTGAGTATACATAACAACTGAGTATACATAACAACTGTGTATATATAACAACTGAGTATACATAACAACTGAGTATACATAACAACTGAGTATACATAACAACTGAGTATATATAACAACTGAGTATATATAACAACTGAGTATACATAACAACTGAGTATATATAACAACTGAGTATACATAACAACTGAGTATATATAACAACTGAGTATACATAACAACTAAGTATATATAACAACTGAGTATACATAACAACTGAGTATATATAACAACTGAGTATATATAACAACTGAGTATACATAACAACTGAGTATATATAACAACTATGCGCATATAACAACTATGAATAATGATTAACCATATATACAAAGTAAATAAACAATACAAAATTCACTAAACTCAACACTCACCAAGCTTGTTTTGGTATTTTGAGTTAGAGCCCAGTCCTGTGCCGGCATCCAGTAAGGGGTTTAGAGAACATTCGTCACCATCAGAATTAGTTGCTAAAGTCTTCATAGTGTCCCAAACTACGCGAGCCTATTAACATACAGAGTGATGTAATACACATACAGACATATCTAAATAAATGTATCAACATACATAGTGATGTAATACACATACAGACATATCTAAATAAATGTATCAACATACATAGTGATGTAATACACATACAGACACATCTAAATAAATGTATTAACATACATAGTGATGTAATACACATACAGACATATCTAAATAAATGTATTAACATACATAGTGATGTAATACACATACAGACACATCTAAATAAATGTATTAACATACAGAGTGATGTAATACACATACAGACATATCTAAATAAATGTATTAACATACAAAGTGATGTAATACACATACAGACATATCTAAACAAATGTATTAACATACAGAGTGATGTAATACACATACAGACATATCTAAACAAATGTATTAACATACAGAGTGATGTAATACACATACAGACATATCTAAATAAATGTATTAACATACAGAGTGATGTAATACACATACAGACATATCTAAATAAATGTATTAACATACAGAGTGATGTAATACACATACAGACATATCTAAATAAATGTATTAACAATATATACATATAAGATGAAGCTATTCATGTCTCCATACAGAGTGCTCAATATACAGGAGTAGAGCAGGTGAAATTAAAAAGCCAAAATATTTTACTAATACATATTATCACTTCAAGTTTCCTGCATAGTTATGCAACCTTCAGGTAAAATGAGTTCTACATGATACAATAGGTATATATATGGATAGGTGTGTAGGATTTAAATGGTGTTTATAATGTAAATACTGTAATAAGGCACTTGGACAGGTCATTTGAGAGAAAATGTCTGGATGTGTGTCTGCATGTAGACAAAAGTTCATCATGTTTTAATGTATCAGCGCTGGCTTGATAGATTATGAAGTAATTCCCCCAATAACTAAATTTGCACTGTAGTGTATTGGCATTGTAAACTTTAGCCGTCTTTAGTGTTTCCAGCTGGTGGTGTATTTTCTCTTCTTTGCTGCGCTCAAGGGCAACCCTAAACACAGGTTTCATAAGCTAGCAGTTTGTGTGAGCTGCACCCTATACCCATGCCCGCCATTAAACCTGCTACTATTTGGAAGAGGCAGAGGGGGTACCTTTTACCAGCATGACTCCATAGGTATTACGGAGAGTACATTCAAGCTAGTGTAGTAGTTGGTTTCCTCCTCTTGTAAAGTCAGATATATTGGCTCAATTTTGCGGCATTCCATTTTCTTTTTACTTGTGGTTGGGCTTACAGCCAATACAATCCTATCGCTTCCTTTAACCACCAGTCAGAAAGGAATGCCACAGAACCGAGAGAATACATCTGAAACTTAAGTGGGAGAGGACAAACAAATACTTCAAAATCTGAAAAATGCTCAGGAGAGCTAAAGCTTACAATCCCAGTACAGAAAAGTACAATTTGTGCAATTGGGAGAAATACTTCATCTATACATATATACGAGAAAAACATCCGTCGTCTGTCTGTCCATCTGTGCATATATTTGTGATTCCAAGCTTACAGACGCCTAAAAACTGCTACACTGAGAAAAATAAAAGCTGTTCTAAAAAAATTCCATGTAAGGCGGGGTTTAAATTTCCCATTTGTTTTCAATCCCGAGAAATTTGTGTTTTTAGCGTTTTTAAATGGTCAAAATAAAACTCATTTGTCCAACGATCGCGCTTTCATCAGGGTCTTTTATAACAAAATACACCGAGGGTATCAAATTATACCGAGGTGTGCAATAAACTCTAACAATTTTTGTTTTTTTTAATGTAGGTTGCAGTTCAGGACCAATTCAATAACTTTTCCGGTTTATGTCAGCTATTGTTTTACTCATTTTTTTTCCAATTTATTAGCGCAAATCCGTTATTCAGCCATGTATTTTACTAATGTCACTTGAAAATAAGGCAAGTTTTAATACAGAGAAAAAGCTATCATTAAAGTAAAAATTTTTTCTACAATACTGATATTATTTTATTATTACTACAACTGTTATTTATTATTATATATCAATTAACAATCATTGTTGTTATTTCCTCACATCGAAATAATTCCTTATGACCATCATAATGATACTTCCTTGATTCATTTTTATTCATAAAAGTTATTGGATTTAGTAATTATTATGTGTATCATTACTGTTCATTACTACTATTTATTATCCTTATTTATTATCATTAATTAATTAATTATTTTTGTTATTCTCATTATTATTAGCAATGTCTTTTTACTTTTACATTATTACCACTTATTATTGTGGAGAAATTCAGTGAGCTTCATTGCTAGTAAATCCTTTCCCTCCCCCACTTTATACCTACACCCCCTCCCCACCACCTTGTACCTACACCCCTCCCCACCACCTTGTACCTACACCACTCCCCACCACCTTGTACCTACACTCTCTCCCCAGCACCTTGTACCTACACCCCCACCACCTTGTACCTACACCCCCTCGTACCTACATTCCCTCCCCACCACCTTGTACCTACACCCCCTCGTACCTACATTCTCTCCCCACCACCTTGTACGTACATCCCCCACCTTGTACTTACACTCCCTCCCCAGCACCTTGTACCTACACCCTCTCCCCACCACCTTGTACCTACACCCCCTCCTCGTCACCTTGTACCTACACCCCCTCCACCTTGTACTTACACTCCCTCCCCAGCACCTTGTACCTACACCCTCTCCCCACCACCTTGTACCTACACCCCCTCCTCGTCACCTTGTACCTACACCCCCGCCACCTTGTACCTTCACCCCCTCCCTTCCACCTTGTACCTACACCCCCTCCCCACCATCTTGTACCTACACCCCTTCCTCCACCTTGTACCTACACCCCCTCCACCTTGTACCTACACCCCCTCCCCACCACCTTGTACCTACACCCCCTCCCCTCCACCTTGTACCTACACCCCCTTCCCGTCACCTTGTACCTACACCCCCTTCCATCACCTTGTACCTACACTCTCTCCCACCACCTTGTACCTACACCCCCGCCACCTTGTACCACACCCTCTCCCCACCACCTTGTACCTACACTCTCTCCCACCACCTTGTACCTACACCCCCTTCCCGTCACCTTGTAAATACACCCCCTTCCATCACCTTGTACCTACACCCCCTTCCATCACCTTGTACCTACACTCTCTCCCACCACCTTGTACCTACACCCCCGCCACCTTGTACCACACCCTCTCCCCACCACCTTGTACCTACACTCTCTCCCACCACCTTGTACCTACACCCCCGCCACCTTGTACCACACCCTCTCCCCACCACCTTGTACCTACACCCCCTTCCCGTCACCTTGTAAATACACCCCCTTCCATCACCTTGTACCTACACCCCCTCCCACCACCTTGTACCTACACCACTCTCCCCCACCTTGTACCTACACTTTTTCCCGCCACCTTGTATCTACACTCCCTACCCGCCACCATTTACCTACATCCCCTCCCTACCATCTTGTACCTACACCCCGTCCCTCACACCCTTTGCACCTGCATTCCTTTTCTCCCAACTTTAGAGCCCTCTTTCCCCTGCACAGGAGCTAACTCATTTTTCCTGCATTGATAATGAACTACCTAGTGCGACCATCAACCCAGAGTCCTAAAGGACAGTTCTACCCCTCCCTACCCTCTTGTTTGTGGCTACATGTTGTATTCTTGGGTAAACAAAGGATCTGGGGTGATGGATACCCACTTTCCATCAAAATACACCCTTTTTTGACACCCTAAAAGCCCTCCCTTCCCCCCTAATAGCTACCTTGAGCTACCCCAAGTTGAATAACAGCTACCTCGAGCTGCACTGAGCATTATTCAATCATTATACAGCTCGCTACCAGGATGGAGCAGCTTCCTGAAAGACTGAGGGGCATCATTTGGAGTAAATAGAAGATATATATGTGATGCCCTACTGTTGGCGGCACCACAAAGAATCAACACTTGGAAGCTTAAACGTCTTCAAATAACTTTATTACTCTCATAATACGAACACAGCTCAGTCTTTCATCTGATTGAATAACTCAATAACCAACTCAATACTAACTGAATAACTAACTGAAGATGAAATAGTAAAAGCCCATATAGATATTGGAACCAAGATGTTTCGCCACAAAAGGATGGCATCTAATTAATTGACTATATAAGCAGTAAGATAAGCCAGGAAAGGCTGCTGCTATAACGATTGGACTGTCTCTCTCTCATATATAACAAGGAGGAGGAGGAGGTAGCATTATATCCTAGGGAAATGTCACACATATATAACAAGGAGGAGGAGGAGGTAGCATTATATCCTAGGGGACTGTCTCTCACATATATTGGAGGAGGAGGAAGAGGAGGAGGAGGAGGAGGAGGAGGAGGAGGAGGAGGAGGAGGAGGAGGAGGAGGAGGAGGAGGAGGAGGAGGAGGAGGAGGAGGAGGAGGAGGAGGAGGAGGAGGAGCAGGAGCAGGAGGAGGAGGAGGAGGAGGAGGAGGTAGCATTATATCCTAGGGAAGTGTTATACGAGCTAACCACTTGCTACGGTCTGACAGAGCAATTCTAAGTCTCAGTTAGGATAGAATTATTGTATCGTATCTTACTGATAATAAACCATATTATCTTTGGACACCTTGAGTAATCTGTTGAGCCTGTTGGATACTTTCAAGAGGAGGATTGTGCTAGGAGGATATGAAAGAAGGCTACTGAGTTGGAAGCTCAGTGAGAGATTCTGGAAGAGCTTAGAGTGGTGAATCTAGATTAAGGAATTGCAGAGTTCGAGGAAAACTTGTTTTTATAGAGCTAGTGGTGTAGCTCTGGTTGTTGTTGTTGGTAGCTGACTAGCAACACATTTAGTTGTGTCCATGGAGGTGGGTCAAAATCCTTCACATTACTACCCCTATTATTTACTACTGTTATTGCTTGCTTTGTCATGGTTTATACATTAATAGCTTGGTTGATGACAACACTTAAAAATGATCACTGCAAAATTTACTACCAAATGTATCATCATTATTCATACTTGTAAAATAATAAAAATTGATAGATAATCATTATATTATTATTGTCATTGTCTTATTATTATTTAATAATATTATTTGTGTTTTGTTTCTTAATAACTAGAGGTAGATAAATTCAATTTATCGCTGAATTCATTGAGTCAGTTCCAGCGTTTGAAATAAAAGTTTAGTTGTAACTTTAGAAGAGGCATCTGTCCAGACAAATACACTTCTTTTATACTGTCATAGCTTGCAGCTATATCTACCTTCATATAAAAGCACTTTTATACTGTCATAGCTTGCAGCTATATCTACCTTCATATAAAAGCACTTTTATACTGTCATAGCTTGCAGCTATATCTACCTTCATATAAAAGCACTTTTATACTGTCATAGCTTGCAGCTATATCTACCTTCATATAAAAACAGTTTTATACTGTCATAGCTTGCAGCTATATCTACCTTCATATAAAAACAGAAACAAAAGCAGTCATATAGCTGGGACAAAACCAACAAGTAAAAAGCCTTTAGCTTAAAACATGACAACATTGAACACTCTTTTTTTTATTGATTTTCAAAATATTCGAATCTTAAGCAGCAGATTACTGTATTAGGTGACCCTCTAGGCTTACTCAGTCCTGGTCTACAGCCTAATGTATTAGGTGACCCTCTAGGCCTACTCGGTCTTGGTCTACAGGCTAATGTATTAGATGACCCTCTATGCCTACTCAGTCCTGGTCTACAGGCTAATGTATTAGGTGACCCTCTAGGCCTACTCGGTCTTGGTCTACAGGCTAATGTATTAGATGACCCTCTATGCCTACTCAGTCCTGGTCTACAGGCTAATGTATTAGGTGACCATCTATGCCTACTCAGTCCTGGTCTACAGGCTAATGTATTAGGTGACCCTCTAGGCCTACTCGGTCTTGGTCTACAGGCTAATGTATTAGATGACCCTCTATGCCTACTCAGTCCTGGTCTACAGGCTAATGTATTAGGTGACCCTCTATGCCTACTCAGTCCTGGTCTACATGCTAATGTATTAGGTGACCCTCTAGGCCTACTCAGTCCTGGTCTACAGGCTAATGTATTAGGTGACCCTCTAGGCCTACTCAGTCCTGGTCTACAGGCTAATGTATTAGGTGACCCTCTATGCCTACTCAGTCCTGGTCTACAGGCTAATGTATTAGGTGGTCTACTCAGTCCTGGTCTACAGGCTAATGTATTAGGTGACCCTCTAGGCCTACTCGGTCTTGGTCTACAGGCTGATGTATTAGATGACCCTCTATGCCTACTCAGTCCTGGTCTACAGGCTAATGTATTAGGTGACCCTCTATGCCTACTCAGTCCTGGTCTACAGGCTAATGTATTAGGTGACCCTTTAGGCCTACTCAGTCCTGGTCTACAGGCTAATGTATTAGGTGACCCTCTATGCCTACTCAGTCCTGGTCTACAGGCTAATGTATTAGGTGACCCTCTAGGCCTACTCAGTCCTGGTCTACAGGCTAATGTATTAGGTGACCCTCTAGGCCTACTCAGTCCTGGTCTACAGGCTAATGTATTAGGTGACCCTCTATGCCTACTCAGTCCTGGTCTACAGGCTAATGTATTAGGTGACCCTCTAGTCCTACTAGTCCTGGTCTACAGGCTAATGTATTAGGTGGTCTACTCAGTCCTGGTCTACAGGCTAATGTATTAGGTGACCCTCTAGGCCTACTCGGTCTTGGTCTACAGGCTAATGTATTAGATGACCCTCTATGCCTACTCAGTCCTGGTCTACACGCTAATGTATTAGGTGACCCTCTATGCCTACTCAGTCCTGGTCTACAGGCTAATGTATTAGGTGACCCTCTATGCCTACTCAGTCCTGGTCTACAGGCTAATGTATTAGGTGACCCTCTAGGCCTACTCAGTCCTGGTCTACAGGTTAGCTAAATACTCTTTTTCCAGAAATGCTCGTCAATTTTTACACTGCACAAAAATGATGTCATCTTCAGGTCAGAAGTATATTTCTTTCCTTCCATATAAATA
Organism: Cryptosula pallasiana; assembly: GCA_945261195.1. Taxonomy (NCBI): domain Eukaryota; kingdom Metazoa; phylum Bryozoa; class Gymnolaemata; order Cheilostomatida; family Cryptosulidae; genus Cryptosula; species Cryptosula pallasiana. The sequence continues at coordinate 51,147,165 of OX183133.1, read as the reverse complement.
TTTATTAGGCAAATCAAATTCCACTATTTTTTTTATTATTATTTCATTTACTATTTTATTATTATTATTATTATTCTACACATTCACAACTGTCTATTCTTCCATGTCTACCAATCATTGTTCCTTAACTCACCAAAACAAGCACAAATTTTTCTTGACTTTTGATGGAAAGGGTATTCGATGGTTCTTTGTGATTGCATTGAACCACCATACAAATCTTTCAGTCATCTATCGTTGCCATTTCACATATTAAATTTACAAAATAAACAAGCTGGGCTTCATTCAAGATGTGTGTACACTAATTGCATTCATATGGACAGAAACCACTAATCCCGATTTTATGTGCGCAGCCTGAAAAATCACGACAGATGAAATGGCACATAACAGTAAAACACACCAATTAATCCTAGAACTAAATTTTGATGGGGTGTCTTCATAGCTCAGAACGTTTTGAGTGCTTGCATTTTAAAATGTCTGAACGCTTTCCAAACCGTTTGAATGAATTTGAAATAGTCTGAAATTTTGCAAAACTTCTGAACGCTTTGTGAAATCGTTCGTTGGCTTTGAAAATCCAAGCCGATTTGCTGGTTCGCTCTATTGATCATAGATCTACAGTCCATTTATGATTGATAATGTTTTTCCTAAACACCGAATAGTTGAGTTTTCTTTAAATGAACAAATAATTTTTTTTAATTATTAAATATTATTTGTTTCAAATTATTTTAAATAATAAATACAACCTAACGATAAATGTAAAAATTAATTTTAGAGATTATATTCAACAACAGTTTCATACAGTTAATTAATTTGCTCTATGTATTTTGATCTATGTCTATGTTGATAAAGTTGTATAGAGGTTATAAATAAAATGATGACGATCGCTTTTGGTTCAAAAGCCATGTGCTTTGCAAACATTTCCAATTATTTCAAAAGTTTGGACTATTTTAAAACAGTTCAGACTATTTCAAAATAATTCATACGGTTTGTACATAGTTCATACTTTTTCTAAAGCGTCCTCTGGTTTGTAATTTTCTAAATCATCTGCATCATTTCTAAGCCATCTGAATTATTTGCAAGAGAACTATACGGTTTACAGAATTAACGATTGTCCGACAGGAAGTAAAGTTTTATAGCATGAATCCCGCAACTGCCGAAGCCGACGATCAATTTATTAAAACCAACAAGCCCGTTTTTAGACATAGTTTCTTGGGCTATTTTACTACAATTACCCAATTATTTTCAATGTAAAAGACGCTTTGCAAACCGTCTGGCCTATTTCAAATCCGTTCATACGGTTTGAAAACAAAACCGTCTAACATTATGAGCTACCATAGGATTCTCTATTCCTGCTGCAATGGCCTTCAGTGGGCCTAAGACTGAATTACCTAATCAGATTTCTTTTTAAACGCAGATGAAGTAACTTAATTTATATAAATTTGTGTATAATTTACTATAATTGACCAAGATCACAACCAAAAGATGACCTACTCGTCAATCAATGGAAGTTACGGTAAATCAAAATTCAGCTGACGCGACGAGCTTTTGCGGCCAATGAATTTTTGGCAAGCTTGTAAATCAGGACTGAGTGGGACTACAGGGTTGTCTAATAATCAATCTGATGCTTAAGACCTGAATATTCAGAAAATAAACAAAAGCATGTTTAATGCCTTCATGGTTGAACAATCTTGCATAACATCAATAAATGGCTTGACTGAACAATTGTGGAATGTTCCTGTACTATCATGACAATATGATTTTTTATTAAACCAAAATGCTGTTGTTATGCGTTTTCCAACTGAATATTCCTGATAGTTACCGTCAAAGTAACCATTCATGACTCACTTGTTATTGAATGTGAACAAGTGGCCCGGAAGAAGCTTACCACAGGAACAGAGGAAGCGACAAGGGAAAGGGGGCGACCAAGGAAAAACAAAGCCAAGAGAAAAGGGACTGGGGAGAAGGGCAACAATATATATGACTATAACCATTCACGGTTTTTCACAATGGCTAAGCAGCCAGCCAATATATATAATATGAAAAGCGTTTGTTTGTTCATCTGAAGATTCATCTGTCATTCCAGGTGAATGGATGCCTAAACCGCTGCATTGTGAGAATAAAAAATGGCCGTAAAAACATTCTATTGGATTAATCCATCAAAATGGAGATCTTTTTAATACTTTTTCAACAATTATAATGTAGAGGGAAAGACAACCACATGCTATAAAAACATTCTGTCGGATCAAATTGATGTGTGGGGAGGGGTGGGGAGCGGTGGGAAGGTGTGGGAAGGGGAGGTGTGGGAAGGGGAGGTGTGGGGAGGCAGGGTTCAAATTTACCGTCTGTTCTCAAACTTGAAATATTTGCAGATTTGAAATAAATCTATTTTCAATAACGCAGGTGGAGGCAAATCACAAACAGTTTCATTTTGCTCATATGCAGTGGTTGGAATGTCCATCAAACAGTTCTGTGTTGGTTTATGATGCACATTACTTCATTCCAGTTTGTAACATTGTTGATTACAACATTCTTTCATAACATTGTTTTTGCAAGTTCGATGTCTCAGTAGTAAATGTAGTGTACCAGTAGACAGCAGGCCTTCGTCATCTTTTGAAATGTGAGAGAGAGGAATGCGTGTATTCATACATGTGCACCCAAATTCAAGCACAGGCACATACACATATATATATATGTGTGTGTGTATATATACACACACATATATATATACACACATATATAAATACACACATATATAAATACACACATATATATACACACATATATAAATACACACACATATATAAATACACACACATATATAAATACACACACATATATAAATACACACACATATATAAATACGCACACATATATATACACACACATATATATACACACATATATAAATACACACATATATAAATACACACACATACAAACAGCAGCAATAACTCACATCTGTCTGTTGCTTTCTACTCAGCATGTACACAGATGACATGTCAAGTATACTTTCGGAGCCATCAGAGAAGTCTACACAGATATTTCCTTCAGACCAAATACTCCTGACCAAAGCAGGCTGGAGAGAAGCTACCAGGCCTTGACTCATGGCTAGTACAAAACTTTGTACAGTGGGACCATTTAGCTGGAAGAATATGATAGCCATTACAGTACCTAGTACCAGCAGCCATTACAGTACCTAGTACCAGCAGTCATTACAGTACATAGTACCAGCAGTCATTACAGTACATAGTACCAGCAGTCATTACAGTACATAGTACCAGCAGTCATTACACAACATAGTACCAGCAGTCATTACAGTACATAGTACCAGTAGTCATTACAGTACATAGTACCAGCAGTCATTACAGTACATAGTACCAGCAGTCATTACGGTACATAGTACCAGCAGTCATTACAGTACATAGTACCAGGAGTCATTACACAACATAGTACCAGCTAGAGCTGCACGGTGTGACAAAAGGACTAGCAACTGATTATGATTACCAGCCATAATCATTACATCGAATATACCGAAATACTTTACACATGAATTTTCGGTGGCAAACGATGTCTATTTTGTGTATACCGAACATCGATAGGAGTTGTCCTCTTTTAGTCAGACAACTCCCAACTTTTTTCGTTATTTCATTCAATGCTAACAAAAAATTGTCATTAACTAGCTTACCTTGCCATCATATAAACCAGTGATTTACTGGTCTTTTTATCTGCTTCTGTTATCAAAAACCTTTACTTATACAACCACAGCATAGGTATAATTTACCAACAGATTGGACAACAATATGCTTGCCCAACTACAGCATAATACGCATAACGTACTAACACAATAAACAACCTTGGAACATGACTGAAGTGCTAACTGATGCAACATAGAACAATGGTAAGGTGGTCCTAATTTCAACAAAATTCGTTGTAGGAATGCCATTTATTCACAAAAGACTTGGTGTAGTGACTTGTGCAGCACTGTTTTCTTAAAACACTCTAATGAAGGCAAGGAACGCTAAAATGTTAACGGTTTGGGGTTTCAGAGCATTTTATTTACGGGATACGATATCGCTTGACAGACTGAACAATCTTTCGGACGCAACACTTGTAGCACACATGCCGAGTATTCTTCGTACAACTTGACTGATACGTGGAAATTGAGATTGGTGCTTTTTCCAGAATGGAAGTATGTCTTCATGAATACTGGCTGACAGACTCAAGAAAAACTCCATCTACAATGATCACAGAAAACTTCATTGTATTTTAATTGCTAAAAAATAGTTCAGAAACATATCAAGTATCAAAGAACACCTTAAAAAGTTGACAGATAATGGCTTATTTCCCGTTTAGCAACATCATTTGCAGTAAACCGCTATTTCGGCTCCACCGTTGCTGCAGCGCTGGTCATTTTTTGTTTCCACATTAGGATGCTGGCGATTGATGGTGTGTTACTGGTTGATGCTGAAAAGTTTTGAATATGCCGCATCATAAAATCTTCCGTAATTTGCACTCATTTTGCTTTGACATCAGATTTATTAAATTTATCTATGACATCCGTTATCCAGCAAGAAAACAGCAATAAAAATAGCACATATTTGCTGGCTTCATAATACTGAAATCATTGCTGAGATGATCGGCTATTACTAGATGCACATACCGTCAGATGCTGATGGAAGGTTGGATTTGGTTTTTGACGCCTCACCAACAACAGCTTGAATGTCTGTCACTAGCAAATTCTTTAGGTTTCAGCGATGGCCAACTTTCTGTTGAAGGACTATACTCATAACATCTATCTATCTAGTACACATGCTTTAGCTAGCAACACTGTAACATCGTTGTCCATGTGCCTGCATACACAGATACAATAAATTCTTCTTCAATAAAATAAAACATATTTTTCTCGGGTGTTACAAAATGCAAAAAAAAAAAACAGAGGCACATGACAATAACAATAAAATCCATTTTTTATTATTATTAATTATCATAATAATAATGATTGTTGTGAGTAAATAATAAGTACTTCAGCTAAGAATTATAAAAAAACAGCATCGCTGTTGTAGTGTTGGTTTTTTTTTAGTGAGGACTGCTGTAGTGTGTTGTAACTATTAATTAACAATGCTAATTATTATATTATAATTAATTGTTATTATTATTATCAATTTTTTATAACAACAATTATTTTTCAATAACATTATTATTAATAAAATAAAAACAATTATCATTAATTATTATGATGATGAATTATAATAATTATTATTATTTTTAATAATTATATTACTAATAATTATTACCAATTTTTTTATATAATAATAACAGCAGTTATTATTATTATTATTATTATAACAATAATAATGGCCAAATCATTTCAATCACCTACAACAACTGTTACTTACTACTTTTTCAGCTAGTAACAAATAGCAACAAGCATTTGTTCGTCGGGACAATTTTGTCTTGTATTATTATTATCATTATTATTATAATTATGTAGTAGTAGTAAGTATTATGTATGTAACTAACTGTTGTTGTTGTCTATTTATGATGATGATGCTTGAGTTGTTTGTTGTTGTTCGCTGTTGTATTATTATTATTATTTTATTAATCATACTACTAATCAATAAAACATTATTACTACAATTATTATTATTGTAATTATTATTATTCTTACTATAATAACTTATTGTAACTCACTCAGCTCAGCAGCTGGTATTTATTTATTTTTTTTACTATAATAATTAATAATAATAATAAATTAATTATTATTATTATAACTATTATTATTATTATAAAAAATAAGACATAATAATAATAATCGATGATGGTGGTTGGTAGATATATTAATATGTTATTATTTACATAAATAATAATAATAATTTAATAATTATATTATTATTAATTATTATATAAATAATAATAATATTTATTTATAAATAAAGTATTTTATGATGATAAATAAAATTAATAATAATACACCCAGACAACAGTACTTGATAAATAGAAACTCACATTGATGTAAAGGAACATGATACTATTTATTTGCTTTCACTCACCTCAATGACTCTTGAACAGTGGTTGCAAAGTAAAAAAACACATGGGCAAGTTTCAACGCAAACGACGGACAGTAGTAGTGAGGGTTTGCAAACTAAACCTTGAAAGTTATTTCTATCATGTCATAGAGACATCTATAGACCATAGTCTCCAAGCTCATCACACCGAACGTCATAGAGTTGCACCGAAAAAATAGAGACATTCGATATCTAACGTTCGATGTCAATCGGTGTCTATGAAAATAGTCAATCGTTAATTTTTGTATGTTACAACTACATCGAACCGAATGGGACCGAAACACCGTGCAGCTCTAGTACCAGCAGTCATTACAGTACATAGTACCGGCAGTCATTACAGTACATAGTACCAGCAGTCATTACACAACATAGTACCAGCAGTCATTACAGTACATAGTACCAGTAGTCATTACACAACATAGTACCAGCAGTCATTACAGTACATAGTACCGGCAGTCATTACAGTACATAGTACCCGCAGTCATTACAGTACATAGTACCGGCAGTCATTACAGTACATAGTACCAGCAGTCATTACAGTACATAGTACCAGTAGTCATTACAGTACATAGTACCAGCAGTCATTACAGTACATAGTACCAGTAGTCATTACAGTACATAGTACCAACAGTCATTACAGTACAGAGTACAAACAGTAATAATGGTATGTAGTATTAGTAGTCATTAGAGCACATAGTACTGGCAACTATAGTACAAGTACTAGTAGTCACTATAGCCCACCGAGGTTTGATTGTTGCGGTCATCCTTAGAAGATGGCCGATTGCTTATCAAGCTATCATCACTTGTTTCATTGGCGGAAGCGGGTAGAGTAGCTGACACTGTAGGACCCACACAAGATTGGTCAACTTTAAGATCTGAACAGCCACCCGCAGAAGCACAAGCCGAAACCAAAGGACTTTTCACTGAACATCTTTCAACAAGCTTCGATAACAAAACCTCAGCTGCATCTGCAAGAACACATCATAAACTCATTAGTCCAACATCCCAAGTACCTAACACATCTCAAGTACCTAACACATCTCAAGTACCCAACACATCCCAAGTACCCAACACATCACAAGTACCTAACACATCTCAAGTACCTAACACATCCCAAGTACCCAACACATCACAAGTACCTAACACATCCCAAGTACCTAACACATCCCATGTACCTAACACATCCCAAGTACCCAACACATTCCAAGTACCCAACACATCACAAGTACCTAACACATCTCAAGCACCCAATACATCACAAGTACCTAACACATCTCAAGTACCCAACACATCCCAAGTACCCAACACATCACAAGTACCTAACACATCTCAAGTACCTAACACATATCAAGTACCCAATACATCACAAGTACCTAACACATCTCAAGTACCCAACACATCCCAAGTACCCAACACATCACAAGTACCTAACACATCTCAAGTACCTAACACATCCCAAGTACCCAACACATCACAAGTACCTAACACATCTCAAGTACCTAACACATCCCATGTACCTAACACATCCCAAGTACCCAACACATTCCAAGTACCCAACACATCACAAGTACCTAACACATCTCAAGTACCTAACACATCTCAAGTACCTAACCCATCACAAGTACCTAACACATCCCAAGTACCCAACACATTCCAAGTACCTAACACATCACAAGTACCTAACACATCTCAAGCACCTAACACATCTCAAGTACCTAACCCATCACCAGTACCTAACACATCACAAGTACCTAACCCATCACAAGTACCCAACACATCCCAAGTACCCAACACATTCCAAGTACCCAACACATCACAAGTACCTAACACATCTCAAGTACCTAACACATCTAAAGTACCTAACCCATCACAAGTACCTAACACATCTCAAGTACCCAATACATCCTAAGTACCTAACACATCTTAAGTACCCAATACATCCCATGTGCTCAACACATCCCAAGTCTCAGCATAGGCCATAACACAGCCTTAGCATTTAATATTGCTGTAAGTTTATAAGATCGCTGACGGAGCTCTCACCCATTTTAGCCTTATGCAACTTATTGATTTCAAGGGACGCCCTGCGAGAAAATTTTGTGTTAACTTGCGAACAGGGATCCTCGGCAAAGTCTGTCGTCGCTTTCATCACATCCCAGATATGCAGAGCCTAAAAAGAATTTACTCGATAAACTATCACTTTTACCAAACTACCACATACATCAAACTATTACTTTTATCAAACCATCACACATACCAAACTATCAATTATACCACACTATCACATACATCAAACGATGACATATACCAAACTATCAAACACACCACATTATCACATATATCAAACTATTACCTCTTGTTGCAAGGGAGCATTTAGGGTCTGCACTGAGTTCAGATCTGTATCCACCTGCACCCCATCGTAAAACTCAATGGTGAGACGCTTCTTGGGCAGAAGATGCACAACTTTGGCAGGGTATTTCCGAGAAGACCATTTACCTAATACAACTGTGCCTACCTTCAACTCCTGCCAATTCACCTGACACCCAAAACAGATGTACTCATCAAAAATGTATTTCCCAAAACACAAGACAATGTATATATTATGTTTCCATATCATGACAAATAATCGCCAAATCTCTGTGGTTTGTTACCACTAATTATTGGCGACAACAGCATGTATTTCCACGACTAAAAGGTTATCACCGTTGGTTAAACCACGCGCACGGAGGCAGTTGGTTAAACCACGCCCACGGAGGCAGTTGCAGTCAGTGTGTTGTTAACTGCAATCTAGCCGACTAGCATTGCTGGCTGTTTTTATTATTATTTTCGTATATTGTGAAAGAATAAATAAATGAAAAAATATCACAGAGTTGTTGGCTGGCAAGGGAAGCTGTGTGGTGACAAGAGGTTTTAGTAGCACATTGATTATCATTCAATAAACGATATTTTTTATTATTAGGTAGTAATAATAAAAAAGAACCAAGTGAAACATTGTTGAAAAAAAGTTCTATCATTGATGCTTTAATTCTGTAATAATTAATTACCAGCAGCAAAGATTCATTCGTTTCAAATCAGTTGTTGTAATGTTTCATAAATAACAGTGTAATAAACCACAAACGATCATCGTTGGTAATATAAGCACACACACAAGCTAACCATGCTATGCGGTTACAATTGATAATTTGCAGCTTCCTGTTTTATTACGCATGCCGGGATTTATCACCTTAGGCGACATAACATTTCCAATAGCAATAAACATCTAGCATTCGGCTCATCGCCAATTTTTCGCATTCAGAGTGAAACAAATATTTTTTGACAAGTCTCACGACAAATTTATCGACAATGCTGTTTCCAACATAAATTTTCTTTTATTGGAGCCAGTATCGATAACTTGTCATGATACGGAAACATAGTAATAATATAACATTAGACAATATATAATATAACATTAGACAACACATAATATAACACTAGACAACACATAATATAACATTAGACAATACATAATATAACACTAGACAACACATAATATAACACTAGACAACACATAATATAACACTAGACAACACATAATATAACATTAGACAATACATAATATAACACTAGACAATACATAATATAACACTAGACAACACATAATATAACATTAGACAATACATAATATAACACTAGACAATACATAATATAACACTAGACAACACATAATATAACATTAGACAACACATAATATAACACTAGACAACACATAATATAACATTAGACAACACATAATATAACACTAGACAACACATAATATAACATTAGACAACACATAATATAACACTAGACAACACATAATATAACATTAGACAACACATAATATAACACTAGACAATACATAATATAACACTGGACAACACATAATATAACATTAGACAACACATAATATAACACTAGACAACACATAATATAACACTAGACAACACATAATATAACACTAGACAACACATAATACAACACTAGACAATACATAATATAACATTAGACAACACATAATATAACACTAGACAATACATAATATAACATTAGACAATATATAATATAACACTAGACAATACATAATATAACACTGGACAATAACATTCAATAACATTCAATAAGAGCACCTTTGGCAGAGAATTGGTGCAAACTTCTTTGCTGGAAGCCAAGGGCCTTAAATTGTCAGATTTCATGCTGATCCATTGATCAAACTTTGAGTTCCAGCCATCAAAGTGGATAAGAACAGAAGTATTCTGTTCATCAACAGAAACAATCCTTGATGTGTACCTACAAGCATGCAATACATACTAAATCATACACATACCCTACAGATACACGTGCACTTTGTCTGTATGTACCCAACCTCTAGTCAATCACATACGTATGCCTAAATCATGTCAAAGGAAATTAAAGCAAATATAGAGGACACTGCGCAGAATATTGAACAAGCAAGAAACGCCTTCCATCACATGCACCAGCAGTTGCACTAAAGTGAGCAGATAATATTTGATTTTGTCCAAGTGTAAGGTCATCAAAGTAAACCATGCAACGTATACAAAGCAATTAGCTAGCTTCAACAAGTCAAAACATTGTCAAACGAAAGCAACAAAGCCTCCAGCAAATGCACAGCAATATGCTACTATGTAGTAACTAGAGATATTATAATATATTGAGTATTATGTAGTAACTAGAGATATTATAATATATATAGTATTATGTAGTAACTAGAGATATTATAATATATATAGTATTATGTAGTAACTAGAGATATTATAATATATATAGTATTATGTAGTAACTAGAGATATTATAATATATTGAGTATTATGTAGTAACTAGAGATACTATAATATATATAGTATTATGTAGTAACTAGAGATATTATAATATATATAGTATTATGTAGTAACTAGAGATACTATAATATATATAGTATTATGTAGTAACTAGAGATATTATAATATATATAGTATTATGTAGTAACTAGAGATACTATAATATATATAGTATTATGTAGTAACTAGAGATATTATAATATATATAGTACTATGTAGTAACTAGAGATATTATAATATATATAGTAATATGTAGTAACTAGAGATATTATAATATATATAGTATTATGTAGTAACTAGAGATATTATAATATATATAGTATTATGTAGTAACTAGAGATATTATAATATATATAGTATTATGTAGTAACTAGAGATATTATAATATATATAGTATTATGTAGTAACTAGAGATACTATAATATATATAGTATTATGTAGTAACTAGAGATATTATAATATATATAGTATTATGTAGTAACTAGAGATATTATAATATATATAGTATTATGTAGTAACTAGAGATATTATAATATATATAGTATATTCTATATATTATGATATATATAGTAAGTACATCTCTAGATATTTTTCCGGTAAGGCTTTGTCGGGTCATGCGTATTGAATTTTCAAAAACATTATGACAATGGCTGTGACATCGATTGTTAATTATCATACTAACAAACATAAAAAATGATCACGGAGTGTTCTCTACGTATGAGAACCTAATGTATAAATAATTTAAAGTCCTCATTAATAAAATATAATAAAAATATTAATATGCTGCAATGTTTCCTAGTTACAAGTGTCACACCATCAATGCTCATTTTAAACAACTTGGTAATCTTTCATCAATTTACAAATGCTCAGTATTCGGATAAAAATGTTTAGCTATTAGGAATGGATACAACCTGAATGAGGTGTTACGGCGGTTTGAAAATAGCTTTAAACTGTAAAATAAAACAAAATTTTCAACCCATGACACGTTGTACGTACGGTTTGTATGACTTCTACCCTGTGGGATTCTTGTTCCTAACAATGTTTCAATGAAACATATATCCTTACATACCGATATCAATGGATTATTATTTATGTAGTTTGAAACCTAATAATTAACATACAGGCATATTTGCTGCATTGCAACCATTGCTGTTCAAATTGTCATCAATAATAACTTTTCGCTGATACCTCAAAATAATTATTGGGTTTAGTAAGTAAATATTATTATTATCAATATAGCTATAAACTCTGATTATTGTTAGCAATGTTTTTTTTTGTCTGTTCCGTTACTATTATTACTACTACTTATTACCAGCTACTGACATTATGGCTTGTTTTTTTTTTATTTATTGTTTATCATTAATTACTAACTAGGTTTATAACAAGAGTGATAATACAATAATACATTCAGAAAAAACCACATGAAATTTGGGTAAAAAATTTATCATCATTGAAAGCTTTAAAATAATAAAGAATGGTAGATCATCATATTATCATCCCCGTGTTATTATCATTTATTTATATTGCTATTGATTTTAGTATTACCAAAATGCTGTTGTTATTACTCTTGATAGTCACTGGCAAGTTGTGTATTAAATATGATGAGTTAATGGCGTAAGAAGGCGACCATAAGAGGAAGCGACCACGAGAGGCGACCATAAGAGGAGGTGACCACAGGAGGAGATGACCAGAAGAGGAGGCGACCACGGGAGAAGATGTCCATAAGAGAAGACGACCAAGGGAGGAGGCGACCAGGGGAGGAGGTGACCACAAGAGGAGGCGACGACAGCAATAGGTGACCAGGGGAGGAGGGAACCACGGGAGTGGGCAACTGTAAGAGGAGACAATGGGAGGAGGTGACCAAGGGAAAAGAGGCTGGGAGAAGGGCAACGATATGTCTGACCACATCTATTCATAGTTGGTTACAATGGGTAAGCCAGCAAGCGCGTGTACATATTTGTGTGTAATATTGTAAGCATGCAGAAGAAGTTTATGGACATTTGGAACAGATCTTGGGGATGTGAGCTATAACCTGAACGAAATGTGTCATGGTGCCCTCAAAATGTCTAGCACGGGAAATTTCAACTTAGTTGAATGAGGATTTAGAGGAACGGGACAAAGATAGTACATATTGTTTCAGCATTGATGACAGTGTAACACCTTGACTTACACTAAATGTTTATTTCATGAACAGTGTGCATTTCTCAGCATTAATGATACAGAAGTATTACTTCACATACTGTGTGTATACACTAGTTAGTGGTAGATACTGATCAAGTAACACTTGGGTAATACTTCACACACTGTATGTATACACTAGTTAGTGGTATATACTGATCAAGTAGCCAGTCATAGAAATGTAGAATTGCGATTATCCTGCAACAACTGAATTTGTTTCAATCACGACAACTTTATGAAATTGAAAAACATCAATTTTTCATACACAAAAACCAATAAATTTTATAACTGCTCCAACCCTTTGTCGTGACAAAGCCATATTGCAATAGTTGCTCTTTTTAATAAAACAAGAATAGCAACAAGTGTGCACCAGTGTTGTACATTGGTGCACCTGATAGTAAGTGTCAATGAAGCAAATAGCGGTACCTACCAGTGTTCGCTGCAAGAAGTAAAATAAACACGAGGTCATTGATGGGTGCACAGATGGATTCAGGTGTTCGTACTGTAACTCTTAATGTGACAACCAGGTGATATATAAAACTTAGTCTTGTAAGCCACTTTCTAACTGATGTTGTCACGTGCCAGTACAGCTTATACCAATCTTTAGATGTTAACGCCATTTCTATATGCCATTCCGCGCGCCAGATAGTTGTGTAGTTAGAGCAGTTCGGAGGTGCCACAGCACTCAACACCGTAACATAACGCTGCGTTCGCACTACACCATTATTGTCCAAGTGGGGAGAGTTTAAACTCAGCTCACAAGTGTGGACAGCGCACGTGGACAAGTGTGGACAGTGCACGCATATGTTAAAGGTTTGGTTTGGGGGTGGTCTGACCTCGAAAAGCTAACACAACCATCAGATTCTCCAATGTCTTTTGTGCGCCCATCACAAATTTTAAGTCAATCCATCCATCACAAGCCATGTGGCAGCTTGTTTTGTACAGCAGCATTTGATAGCTGGTTGAAAAACATTCTTTTATATTGCGGTGATATCGTGACGTGCGTTATTCCTGTGTACTACTAAACTTTCCTTTATTAGCCAATGAGCATCTGGCTACTGGGCCGTGATTGGTTACACATCCGAAGTGCCGCTGTAAAAATGTTAGTACTACTTGTATTACTAACCAGATTATCTAATGAAACTCTCATTGTAGATTGAGTTCGATGAACTGTATCAAAGTATTAAGGCTCAAACACACTGGAAGCGGCAAGCGCGAATTTCGCTAGCGAATCCGCCGCGGCATGCCGCTTGCCAAAAATCATATAGACGCTCAAGATATTAAACATGTTTGATATTTCGCTGCGGCAAACACGCTGATTGGTCAGTAACTTGCCAACTTTTATGATAGCGAGCTAACTTTTTCGTTTTTGCATTTCCAAACAGTAGAGAAGTTGTTGCAGCTGTCCAAACGCAATAATAATAAAGATTATTATCGTTAATTAGAAAAAAAAATAAACGACTATTATTAAACTAACTACTACTTATACTTCAATTCATAATGTGTAATATAAAATTATAATTAATAATCAAAAATATATATAAATTAAGTTCGCCAAAGACCGTTGCTTTTGTGATTTATCACACACAAATTATTATAAAACAATATTATTTATTAATAGTCAAAAATAGATAGATATTTTTTGCTCATTTTTATTTTTCATCTGCTTTTGTAGTGTAGATAGATGTCAACAAGCTATTTTCTCCTAGATTATATACTTTATTGCAAACCTCTCAAATATAAATAAATAAATGATAATAATAAATGAAAACAGTGTTCATAAACAAAAGTTATCTGCACTTTGGGAGCAGACAACTCCGACTGAAGTCCCTAGCGGCGTCCACCAGTGTGCTTTGGCACCGCCGCGGCTGGCGGCTTCGTTGGTGGTAAAAACTGCCGCGCCGCGCAGATTCGCTTCCAGTGTGTTTGAGCCTTCAGGGCTTCATTCACTAATTCCAATCCTTCAATCACATCTATGAGTAATAAATAGTTAATTATTCTCAATTACGCAACACCTAAGTGCAGAAATCAAAGTGTGGCCAACTCCCCTTGTCACGTGACCCTCTGGAGCCAAATGCTTGAGTGATTACACTATAACTTATAGAGAAAAGGCTCTATTTCAACAGCTAATAACTCTGCAAATTGACAAGGTACAGCTTAAAACAACCTCTCATCTGAAAGCTCAGGATGTCTCCTAGTTCACTGGGAATTTTAAACAAAAACATTTCAATGTAAGTTAAGTAATAAGGGCCGAAATATAGTGCTTATATTAGCACTTGTATTATCAAAAAACTATTTTTCTTATACCATTCAACTTTCATATCAAATTTTAAATAAATAAATAACAACTTTAGATATAAGTAATAGCCATAATTTATTCATAGAATTATAATCTCAAAGTAGTTTAAATAATAATAACATTTAATATTCCAAAAAAAATAATCATTTTTTACGGTACCGATGAAATCAATTATTTTTTTTCAAAATGAGCATACTACTTTTTCACATTGTTTATAGTTCACTTTGGAGTAGTCTACAACGAGTTTTTGTTATTCAGTCAGATATTGATGAATAATAATAATAAATACTAGTTAAAATAAATAACAAACATTGCACTAGTTTTATTATTATTTCGTTTTTTTGCCGCAAAACCAAGTGGCACTTCGGTTGTCTCTCATATGGATGGTAAATAACGCGACTGTGCGCCCTGCATACTATTACAAAAGGTCACGTAAAGTCACTGGGATGAAAGCGAACGTTTTTTTCATTATAGGGCACATAATCATTAGTAAACGTATCGGCAAACTTATCAATATACGGTACCGCTAAATATAGAGTTCTTCATCCGAAGGGGAGATGACTCCTGGCTCCAGTGAAGGCTCCAGTGACGGTTAAAGGTTTTAAACAAAATTTTACTCCAAAACTCCACTGTATAAAATAATTTTTTTTGCTGGATTAAAACAAAACATGTTCACAGAGGTGTTACTGCAAAAAGATATTCATTTTACGCAACAAATATTGAATAAATGAGTAAAAACTATTTCAGCCAATGATGACTTATATGACCATTTGTGAAATTTGGCTCCAGTGGAGTTGTCCTTATATAAAATAGCGCTGGAAACGGCTGACCACACTTTGATTTCTGCACTTAGCGCAACACTATGTTGACAAGACTTTTTGGAAGTTCAACCAATCACGGCCCAGTAGCCAGATGCTCATTGGCTAATAAAGGAAAGTTTAGTAGTACACAGGAATAACGCACGTCACGATATCACCGCAATATAAAAGAATGTTTTTCAACCAGCTATCAAATGCTGCTGTACAAAACAAGCTGCCACATGGCTTGTGATGGATGGATTGACTTAAAATTTGTGATGGGCACACAAAAGACATTGGAGAATCTGATGGTTGTGTTAGCTTTTCGAGGTCAGACCACCCCCAAACCAAACATTTAATGTATTATATAGCTCAACGTATTATATAGCTTAATGTATTATATAGCTTCATGTATTATATAGCTTCATGTATTATATAGCTTCATGTATTATATAGCTTAATGTATTATATAGCTTAATGTATTATATTGCTTCATGTATTATATAGCTTAATGTATTATATAGCTTCATGTATTATATAGCTTCATGTATTATATAGCTTAATGTATTATATAGCTTCATGTATTATATAGCTTAATGTATTATATAGCTTAATGTATTATATTGCTTCATGTATTATATAGCTTAATGTATTATATAGCTTAATGTATTATATAGCTTAATGTATTATATAGCTTCATGTATTATATAGCTTAATGTATTATATAGCCTTCATGTATTATATAGCTTAATGTATTATATAGCTTAATGTATTATATAGCTTAATGTATTATATAGCTTCATGTATTATATAGCTTAATGTATTATATAGCCTTCATGTATTATATAGCTTAATGTATTATATACCTTGATACATTACAGAGATTGGCCACTAAGACAAGCGTTATCTACTGCTATCTACTGCATTGTTGTTAATTGATGCCATTCGCAGGCCACTTTATAAGTAAAATATAGAAATGAGTTACTAATTGCTATCATAACTAATTGCTATCATAACTAATTGCTATCATAACAAATTGCTATCATAACAAATTGCTATCATAACTAATTGCTATCATAACTAATTGCTATCATAACAAATTGCTATCATAACTAATTGCTATCATATCAATCATAACTTAAAACTTTGTGCTTATAATAAACTATATTGGATAGAATTACCATTAATATATTTATCATCTGGTATTATTATTGTTATTTACAATTTATTATTTATTACTAATGAGCAAACAACTCTACAATCAACTAAAGGCCACAGTAATATACAAGCACACATATTATTAACAATATTCTCTGTGGTCACATGGTCAACGTTCTCCAATATTGGCTCTGCCAATCACCAGTGTAAACTCATGAGAACAGTCGGTATAATAACTCACGATTTTGAAAAACTGACGATTAACGCATTGTTGATTATGGTAGAGTGTTAAGCCTGGTTCACATACATCG
Organism: Cryptosula pallasiana; assembly: GCA_945261195.1. Lineage (NCBI taxonomy): Eukaryota > Metazoa > Bryozoa > Gymnolaemata > Cheilostomatida > Cryptosulidae > Cryptosula > Cryptosula pallasiana. The sequence goes on along the minus strand of OX183133.1, from coordinate 51,129,510 downwards.
TAGATAGCTCGCAAGTGATCATGGATCCCTCGTGCGATGGATCCGCGATACATGTTCACATAAACTTGGCAAACCCACGATCGCAAGAAGTATAATCACTCTCTTGACAGGGAGGTAATAAAATCTCGAAACACGTCTTCACTGACCAACGACTAGATACATACTAAATGAATTATCGTTGTTCAATTTACACCAAATAATTTATTATTTTTAACAGTGATAAATTTTTTTTACATTTTTGCTGATTTTATCATTGAATGTTATTCCATATTTTTTAATTAAATTTTTAACTGTTGTTCAATGGTGCATTATCATTTTTTTACCATCTCTTAACATAAAATTTTGAATCTCAGTTTATAATAATATACTCATTTTGCTATTATATGAAAATTTAAAGAAAATTTAAAGAAAATTTATATATTTATACATTTAAATAAACTGTCACAATATTTCACTCAGAAAATTAATAATAAATAATGATCAATATTTATAATTAAACAATAATAATTTTATCATTTATTATAATTTTTTGATGGCAGTCATTTTTACATGAGTAACCTTGACCTGAATGTGGTTTTTGAAAAAGAAAGTAAGAAAATTTACTCTCTATCGTACGACGGTCGCACGAAAGTTTGTTCAGCTGAACTTTTCTACGAGCCTCTACGACGTCATACGAGCCACAGGAAATCCAGGTTCACATACATCGCAGATGGCTCGCAAGTGATCGCGGATCCCTCGTGCGAGCCATCTACGATGTATGTGAACCAGGCTTTAACACAGTTTGAGGCGCAACAAGCACAGAATTCAACTAGTGCAGTAATGCTATTGTGTCCAAAGGACCACCTGGACCAAAGGCACAATAAAAATAGTATATCCTCAAAAAGCATGATCACACATACTCAACCTACCAGTTTTTCTGGAAGTCCATTGCTTCCAGCTTGGCTCCCACCCTCCACTCCATTCGTGCACGCCGAGGCAGCAGCACTCTTTTCTCTAAAACAAAATCTTTACTGTACTCACAAGATTTGTCTAACAAGTGAGAGAACGTAATTGCACCTGGCATAAGACATACAGTTATTATAAGGATAGTTCTTTCAATGCAGGCTACAATAAAATCGCAAACACCGAGTCTCAGCATATTTACATAATCCACCTAATGGTTTGAGCACTCAAGTGTTTGGTGACCACAACCCATTAAACATGCTTTGATGCAATTATTTGTATCATTGCGAGGGTTGTCACCCTTGCTAACCTCTGTACTGCGCTGATGAGGCAACAAATGCCGAAACAGCTGCAGTCCGCAGTTTGAGTAATCGATCAATTAGGCACTTAAAAATTTACCTTGGCAAGGCTTTAAAGCAGACCCAAGTTTTGTATCTATTGAGCAACGTCGTTTTTTTTTCAGCGTTGGTTGTTGTTGACTTGCAACGCATTGCTTTCTTTTCCTCTTAAGAGCATGGGAGCCTTGCTCATCAGCTTGCATACCACTGTGCATCCGATTCTGCAATGTAGAGTATTATGTCATCACTTGTCGGCCATAGGTGAGATAGAGTGGAGGACCACATGATACCAACGCATATAGTATACGCAGGTAAAGAGAGACAAAAGAGAAAGAGTTTGCACACGAGCAAAGAAATGAGCAAGCAAGCTGTGCAGAAGAAACTTGTAGGCTCACATCGGCTGTTGTTGAAGCACCAGCAGGTAAAAGCGGCTTGCCACTTGCTTCTACCTGCAGCTCATTTGGCACACATGCAGGTTCAGTTGCTTGGGGTGTGGATAGCGTATTAGAGAAATCATCTGTCCCAAAGCTATGTTCGGATTCACTTAACGAAGCACTATCATGGCCAATTTGAGTGGTCTGAGCAGCTGATGGAGATGCTTGGGTAATATCTAGTAGAGCTGTAGACTGAGGGATGGCACTGGGATGCTCAGTGCAGTTCTTAGGAACCAAACCCCATCGAGAATTCAAAGACTCCACAGATGCAACAGTCTCATTGTTAGAACTGCCTGCATCCATAGCACTAGCTACATCAACATCCAAGCCATCAGTAAGGGTGGAGGTAACATCTGCTTCACAGGGATCACAATCTCGGTGCTTACACACTTTCTGCTTCTCACATCCACATTCTTGGCAATCCATTGCGAATGTTATCAGAGACTGATTCAGAGAAAGCAGCACATCATGTATCACCAGCTGTGCTACAAAGAAATCACAGCTGCAATAACATAGTATTTTTATAAGCAGCTATCAATATGAGCACAAGCATTCAATCCTTCATCAACATGAACAATTGGTTTCTACGGCTCCATTCAACAAGTGTCATTTGTTTATCACACTTAATGCAACCGCCTGCCCTACTTCTGCAAAGACCATCAGGTTTTGCGACCAGAGAATACTTGTTGTTTCACCCCCATGGCCCAACAATCTGAGCTGTCGATAGACACAAGATCCGCTTTTCAGATGCGATTTGGAGACCTGAAATGAGACTGACCCCAGCCAATTTTTCATGCTTATATTTTAATCTAATGTTGTTTTAAGTTAAGAGGCCTAGTACAAAACACCTTTTTGAGATCGCAAATTTCTTCTAGAATCTCTGGTTTTACGTTAATTCTACGTCACCAATTTAAAAGGCCTAGAACGCCTAATTTGAAGAAGATTTGATTTAATTTAAACTTTTTGATGTTGAAATATGTTCAGAAGCATTATCTGGAGTTGCTTTGAATGTGATAAAAATTATTTTATGCCATCCATAAAAGCAAAAGCTCGCAACTATAAAAACTTTAGCGCAGAAAAGTTTAGAAACGATTTGAAAAACGTAAATTGGACAAAAACTGTTTATTCTGAGTCGGATGTTAACGTTATGTATGATAACTTTACAAAATGCTTTATGAGTGTATGTAACAAACATGCACCTCAAGAAACCTCCAAAAATAACTCAAATAAAAAACTTCCAAAAAATCCTTGGATCAAACCGTCTATTTTGAAATTAATAAGCAAAAAAGATAATATCTAAAAACAAATTTTGAATTCTCCGTTTAACATCAAGTTGAAACTTAAATTTAAGAAGATAAGAAACTATGTTAGTAAAGTAATTCGAGATGCAAAATCACAGTATTTCAAAAACATATTTGAAACTTCGGACCCTGGAAAATGCTGGAAAGTTATAAATGCACAATTGGGAAAACAGCATGCAAACACATCTTCAATCCCCAAAAAGCTTTGTCATAACAATATACAGTATAATAGCGACAAAGAAATAGCTGACTGTTTTAATGATTATTTTACATCGATTGGAGCCAATTTAGCTAGTAAATTTAAAAGTCAACCAGAAACAGAAAGCCAAAGGCTTACAGCAGACAAATCAAGGCTTAGTTTCAGCTTTTCCAATATTGATAATGTAGCTATTGAGGCACTTTTGAGCAACATTAATCCACAGAAAGCTTCGGGATTTGACAACATGCCAGCGAAATTACTGAAAACCAGTGGAAATATCTTAGCTGTACCACTAGCCCATATTGTAAACAAATGTTTCTCTTGTGGTAAATTTCCTGATTCTTTGAAAATAGCAAAAGTAAAACCATTACATAAAAAGGGCTCGACAACAGACTGTTCAAATTATAGACCGATATCTATTCTACCAATTTTGAGAAAAATTTTTGAAAAAATTATCAATAATCAATTAGTAGATTTCCTGGAGAAAACCGGCATACTCAATCACCAACAATATGGGTTCAGAAAAAACAAAAGTACATCTCTTGCTCTCATAAAGTTTACAGATAAAATACTGGAAGCAATGAATAATGGGAATTCTATCTTGGGAATATTTCTAGATTTTAGTAAAGCTTTTGATACAATCGATCATTTTATTCTACTAAAAAAGCTCAAGCTTCTAAACTTTTCAAACTTAAGTATCGATCTCATCTCTAATTATCTTTCACACCGTAAACAACTGACTATGGTTAATGAGACAGTTTCTAGATTCTGTGACATTACATGCGGTGTACCACAGGGTTCCATCCTGGGCCCATCTTTGTTTTTAATTTACGTAAACGATTTTCCCAATGTAACAAAATTTTTTGACCCCATTTTGTATGCTGATGATACTAATCTATTTTTTGAGAGTAAAGACTTAAATGAACATGTGGACAAAATAAATGAAGAATTAAAACTTGTGAAAAACTGGTGTGACTCAAACAAACTTTCTTTAAATCTAGATAAAACTAATTATATTGTATTAAAAACTCACCAAAACACACGCTCACTAAAAAGTAATTTAATTAAAATAGACGATTTTTATTTAGAAGAGAAATCCTCAATAAAATTTTTAGGAGTTGAAATTGACAAAAATCTATCTTGGAACTTACAAATAGAAAAACTTTGCAAAAAACTAAGACCTAACATAGGTATGCTATTTAAATGCTCGAGCTTTTTACCCAGAAAGATATTGCTTTTGATTTATAACTGTTTCATTAATTCAAAAATTAGCTATTGTGTTGAATCCTGGGGAAATGCTGGAACCACTTATCTTAAACAAATCCACCTTCTGCAAAAAAAATTAATACGGATAATATATAAAAAGTATGTTACTACTCACACAATACCTCTTTTCCAAAACTCATCTATTTTACCTGTTCATTCCATATACAAATACAAACTACTAATACTTGCTCACAAAACGTTCTACTCTACCCAATCTCACTTGCATCACAATTACTTGACTCGTGCTTCCCAACTTAACTTACTTCTACCAAAATCAACCACTGCTGCGGGACATCGCAGAGTGAGTTACCGGTGTGCTTCTATGTGGAATGGGCTGCCGAGTGAGATTCGATCTGTTAGAGGGGAGAATCGCTTCAGGCAGGCTCTGAGGCGTCATCTACTCAACATGATGTAAAGACGACTGCTGACTGCCAGAGTACCGGGCCTGGCGCCTCGACTAGCTGCAGTGCTATTGCGCCTTGGGCCCCAACATTTCCTCTGCTGCAAACCTTTTTCCATTATTATACTTTTTGTGTTGAAATAAAACAAACAAACAAACAAACCAGTAAGGTGCGTCCCATAGACGCAGCCAGCACTTATCAAGACGCAATTTTTTCCCAGACGACCCAACAAGCTATTTAGAGCTATAAAGCGAGTTTTTAAAATTGTTTGTAGAGAAGTAGATCCTCCTAAATATTGTGATTGTGCAGAGACTTTTGATGGCAAAAAAATGATATTGCATCAAATTTTAAATTTTTTGGAGCTGTTTTTCCCAAGTCAGCAATTTTTTTCATCTTTGGTAAGCCCGCTATGATGTATGCACCGGCGTTCATGTGACAGCGTTTATGATCAAAATCAAAAAAATTAGTGGAAGATTTTTATCAAAATAATAATTTTCAATTAAAAAAATAATCAAACAATAATATTAGTATAATTTTATAATAATATCGAATGAAAAAAAACATTGCCAAAATTATATTTCCGACGTTGTTTTTTTCACAACAATGATAATAATTAAATCTGAAATACCGACTACATTTCCAATAAAAAATTAAAAAGTACTAAATAATAATAATTAAGATTGTTAGAAAATAGTTTTAAACTGAAAACCTAATTAAAATGGTACAAACTACTTGCCGAAATATACTATATCATATCATAATGGAACTGCGGCTCGAAAATAGCCCCTTATGCTGGCAGCGTTGTTACAAACCTCCATAAACCTCTACAAATCAACTGCACTTCTGTTGCCGCAAGTGAGTTTTCTCAATAGTTTTACAATGCTTGATGAGAGAACAACTCTACACAAAATGTGCGTCTTGCAAAGCCCGTCCTGAGCCCTTTGAACTATTTTAGCACCATATATAAACCTTGTAAGTCTGTATATAAGAGGCGTGCTTTGGGTTTCTGAGGGACACAACTTGTTGGACCTCAGCAACTCACAGCAGCTTGCAGTACACAGACGTAATAACTTTAGACTTCGTCTATTTTCAACCTATATCAAAGTAAGTGACATTTTTACACTATATATTATAATGTAAGCCTTTTGGGTTTTCATTCCAACTGTTTTATTATCTCAGACAGTGTGGTTTTATATTAAGTCTCTATCTCTATTGCTAATCAATTGCTTCTCTTACTCACTCTTGTCCCGCATTCCAAATTTCTAGTTTTCTTTATTCATGCCAAATTATTTTAATCAAGATGGAATGAACTGTTGTCTCAAAGTCAGGAATCATGATTAGTGAACTTGTATACCGTACCAGTCTAATAGTTGAAAAGACATGGCTCACAATTATACAGCGTAGTATAAAAATGTGTACACCAGGGCTTCTCTTTGGATGCCAAATCATTTCAACTCTTACTGCTTATTGGGCAATAAATGGGGAAATTATTATGAATGGTGATCGACCAGAGCCAGCTGAGACACTAGTAACTGATAAATTTTTTCTATTATTTTACGATTATTATCACTTTTTAACATGGATATCCCACAAATCAATTTTTATGATATTATTAAATATAGGAATCAATCACACAACATCACATTGGTTGCTTACACAATTGCCTTTATTGGACACCTGGTGTTTTTTCTCATTTTTGAGTTTGCATGGATGGCAGCATTCAGCTCTTATACAATAAAAAGTAAATTTTGTTACACCATGTTTCCGTTGATTGTTCTTGTTATTAACTAAGCTTGCAAAAAGCTCATGACTGATCAGATTTATACTTGGTGCATTTTCTGTTAGTTGCAAAACTTTCAAATTGCAAAATAGTTGACAGTGACTGCAAGTGTAGTAGTTACTCAGTGATATGCAATCTACAACAAAAGGATTTGTCTCTATTCATCTACTGAAATAATAGAGCAAAGTTAGTTTTAGGAATCATAGTAATTATTATACTAAATTGTAATCCATGATATATTCCTTATTAATTGAAAAAAATATGAAGCAACAAACAATATTGTGATATAGAGAAATAATTATAAATTAATAAATAAACTTATTTATTGATATAATAATTGAATAATATGTAAATTATTTCAATCAGTTTTTTAATAATAAGTAGTGTTTTGATAATTAAATAGATAATTCATTAACAATTAAAACTAATTATTATAGATCTAATATTTAATTTCCTCTAGTCTGCTTATTCACTTGTCTGATCTATCTGTTGGAATGTTTTAGCATTATTACCCATTAGTTCCTTTTTGTATTATTGTAAATTTGGGCATGACATAGATTCTATGGAGGGTTCACCACTAGAGTATTTTCTCTTTGGTGAGGCAGTTCCAAAGGCCCAAATCTAAGCAAAGAATCAGTTCTTATGAGCATCAGGGTTATTAGCACGGTGTAGGTTACACACAGTTTTAGAGATGTCATGTGGTGTTCATTGAGTATACAAAAACATCTATGTAATATGTTTTAATTAGGTTTATTAATAAAATAATTGATAACTTGGAGTTATGTTCGCCCTGTCTTCAACAAGACAAATACAAAAATTAAAACAATTACAGAAATGCACATGGCTGCTTGTGGTGCGCATATGTGGTGCAGACAGTCTACGGTTTCCAGAGTCAGACTAACCCCAACAATATGATGAATCGCTAGAGACAAAGCGCATACTTAAGTTTTGACATCAATAATAGCCACCCCAGGTTAACCATTACCTGTGTGTAAAAAACGGTTTACCACCAGACCATTGAACTTCCTAAGGAGAGTCTTGATAAACAGAGAAACATGGAGGGATAAAGGACTCTAGATATAACAAAATAATTATCATGTTAATAAATTGGTTTGTAGTGTGGCGGATATATGATTTTGATAATAATTAGCGAGTCGCGCTTTTTCTTGTTCTTATTTATTATTAAAGGACCAGTTCAGTTTTGAAGGGCATTTTCAATGGAGGTTATCTCTGCTTCAATGAAGGCTTAGCAAATTATAATTTTAGATGTAGATACCCTCACATCTTGACTACTGACACAGAAAGATTTAGCCACCTACATAGCCTGAAACCAGAGCTATAGTCACTTTTCTAAGGTCTATTTTTTGAATTAAAACACGGAGTTGTCCCCTTTTTGGTGCGGTTAGAAAACTTTTTATCAGATCCACAATGCGTAGAGGTGTATCCGGGGACATAGTGTTTCCGGTTTAAAATGTTTGTTTTTGCCACCTACAACAATCAATGTTCCAGAAACTGCAAAGTATTTTACATGTAAAAGCTTCTGACTGTCTACTCACACTACACCGTATTTGAATGCACCAACTAAGGATGGGAGAAAACACGGCTGGGAATTGGGAAAGCCTCCTAAAACTAACAATGGAACAGTTGACTTTAACAAAGCACACCATCCATGATCATCATAGATAGGGTGCCAAAAAGCTTTCGTGTCTTCTTGACAGACAGCGAGGCTTGCTGTAGTTCTGCTTCTTCTGCCACTGCTTCTGTTCCAAGCAGTACAGAGAGGCCCTGTCGAAGAGTTGTACACTAGGCAGGTGCACTGTTTGAAAAATGGCAGGCCAGCTACAGACAAAGGAGAAAACACCATATTATAATAATAATAATAATAATAGTAACAATAATAATTAATAATAATTGTTGTAATAATAATAATAAATAATAATAAATAATAGTAATAATAGTATATATATTAATTATTCTTATTATTATTTATTATATTATATGGAATGGTAGGTTACTCCCACAGGTCTACTGCAGAAAAGTTGATGGATTTTGGACCTTTTTTGCGGAATTTTATGTGGTGTTGTTGGTGTTGAATCACTCACTAGGTATATATCAGCTCCAGCACAACACAACCACCACCCAGTGTGGTCACTCCAAAAGTGTCTCCCGGGCTTTCTAATCTCCTCGAGCTATCCACAATCCTTTAGCTACCCTTAACCTTCACTAATCCAATAGCTACATTATTAATAGTAGTAGTTTTGTACAGGAATTTGTGTCTGGGTGGTAGCCACCTGTACACTCTCCCGATATGCTCTGTTCGACCCCAAGTCAGCGCTCAATAATATGCTATTATTGTTTCAGTGTGTGTACATTGGTTTGTGCAGTTTCGTGTGTGGCCGAATCTGGTGTGGAGTGAGTGCAATAATTATCTGGTAATTATTTGCTGTGTCCGAACCCTTGCAAGGTCCGACAATAATTGTAAATTATTGTCTAGTTTATAGTTTGTCTCGAACTGTGCTCTGACATTAATTCCTCAGGAATTACTTGTCTAGTTTATAGTTTGTTTCGAACTGTCGCTACTGGCAATAATTATGCTGAAGTTATTTGTAGCCGAATCTGGACTCAGTCGAGATCGACAATAACTTCCTGCAATTATTATTGTTGTCTAGCTTGTTGGATTCCCCGAATCCGAATTTGATATTGATATATCCGGTTCTGATGCTTTCTAATTACTCATAGCAATTTATTTTATTGGAGTTGTCCTCCCGATTATGCCAACATCTTGAGTGTTTCCATGCTTAGGCTATTCTATAGTTAACTCTATTCTTCTGTAGTAGTGATAGTTAGAAGCGCGCACTAAGTTGTCATTGCTATGACGGGAGATTGATAGCCAATAGAATTGTAGCCTTGCTGGATTGCTAGCTATTGCCCAATGAATATTATGTTGCTCTAGCAAGTTGTACATACATATACAACACATGTTTTAAGATCATCCTTTTTATGCTACAGACGCTGATGAATGAACATCTACACATATTGCCCGCATCACAGAAGTAGGTGCTCCACGTAGGTTGTGGCCTGCCAGAGAGACCCAGAATCTCTATCTATCCATCTACCTGAGGAGCGACATACAGACGTGTATTACCATTCCTACATCCGAGAAGGAGAGAGCACTGAAGCTTTCCTTTTCTATTAAAAAGGTGCTTACTTGTTTAGTGTTTATTATTACTTGTATTTCCCTTTCTCATTATGTAATCCCTAGTAACTATATAATAATGTAGATAATAATATAATTATTAGGTGTAGTAGTTTAATATGTAAAATAATAATAACAATAATATTATGTAATAATAATAGTAATACATACATCTAACTAATTAGTATCTTGAAAACAATAGCAATTGCTTAGGTAGACTATTATCCTCTGTTAATATACAGTGTACAATTATTCTAGCAGCAACGTAACTACGACAGCTAACTTGTTCTCTTGCATGCCAAGCAATTTAACTAATGATATGTTGAGACAGTAGTTGGTGTTATTAATTACAATGATAATCATCATTCAATTATAGTTATATAATTGTTGTTGTAGATATATTCTCCTGGTCATCGGCTTTCCTCCTGTCATCTGGTTGCTGTCTGGCCTTCGTCTGAGTTGACTGGTTGTTGCATTTGCTGTCAAATCTGTTCTATTGATGAAATATAATAGCATCTAGAAACCCCCACTTTCACCTTGACTTGCATTACACAATCAATCATACACACACTCACATACCATACATATATATAACTACCATTAAACCCATAACTACATAAACAACCATTTCAGTCATATCAATATGTCGAACTATTAGGGCACTAAGCGTTGCGTTGTAATCCTCACCTCAGGTGAGGGTATACACAGTGATAGGGCAAACCGTTGTCACTTTCCACTTAGCTTCGTGCTTGCTAACAGTCGACCAGGTCAGTGCTTGTAGTTTTGTTGCTCCTAGTAGTGCTTGCTTCAGGAGAGAGAGATTCTTCTGAGAGTCAGGCTAACTCTGAACTTTATTACACTTACATCAGTTTAAATACACAGAAGGCGGGTACACATTAATAAACTACACCTAGTAAAATATTGGTGCAAGCCACGCCTTGCCCTTACATCAGCTCCAAAATATAATAATTAAACTCGTGGAAAAATATAATAAACAGTAAATAATAATTATTTGGGTACGAGATAGAACGCACTAAATAGACTCTAGCAACAACATGGGCACAGGTAAACAATAGAACGCTGACACAGACATAGACAAAGGGTAGTGAGTACGTATTGAGACATAAGCGTAGACATTGCGTAGACAGAGAGTTACTTGTGAGTTAAAGGCTTAATTCTTGCACAATAGAAATATACAATGAGAGAAAAGCTTAGCCGATAATTGTGAGAGAATGTCTTAGTTAGTAAATAATAGAATAATATGAGATAATAGTAGAATAGAACTGGCGTCCCTCACAGTTTGTTCCCATAAAAAAATCCTGCATAATAATAATAATTTAAATTTATGATTATTAATAATAAAAGGTACATATATAGTAGTTTCATTTGCATGTTAAATAACGTTATTAAACGTGCAAATGAAACTGCTATACAATACAACTATACAACAGCTAAAACATGTTTGTGAATTTTAACTGATCTAATGGGCGACAGACGGAAAGGCGAGAGTCACTTTGGCGACGAACTCAATTCAAAGAAAACATTTAGTCAACGATTATATATATAATCATTGTTATCACTCTATCCCATAGACCTATAACCCCCCAAGGGGGTTATAGGTCTATGCTTTATCCCTACCTCTATGCTGTAGGGTCACTAGTTTCCGCTTTTGATACAGTCGGGCGTTTCCTCAACGATTATATAATCGTTGGTTTCCTGTCATGTGAGAAGCTATTCGCGAACGCTCTATATTCCGGCGGGCCTGGGTTCCGGCGATTTTGGCTCTATGTTCAGGTGAATTAGTTTTCATAGAAGAAGATATCGTGGAGCGTCTTTTACATTTAAATACAATGAAGTTCAAATAATTGTATTATTTGTTTTGGTACATGGTTTGAAAAAAACTTTATTGAAAATAGTTTATGATTATGCAACAAGTAATAAACTATTTTTATTAGCAATAAAAACAATGGAAAAACAAAACTTCATTATAAAATAATTTAGTAATAATTCAATGTGAAAGGTAGCGTCCATTTTTAATAGAGCTCAACAGTAGCATTTTTTTATGAAAAATAATTCACCGAAACATAGAGCCAAAATCACCAAAACATAGACCCACCGGAATATAGAACCACCGGAACATAGGGCTAGACCCAAATTATTAATTAGGGTTAGTGTTAGATAATAATAATGCCTTGAATTACAGACTTCGTGCTTTCCACTTATTTATCCTTGCTGTTAGCCCAAAAACAGTTGCACATGATAGTATTATATTTTAATAGTGTTTATTATAAAAATCATAAAGACTAATGCACTTCAAGTTGTAATCGAAATTCAATAAAATCATTTAAATTATTATTATTGTGAAGGATCGGCGCCATCTTACTTCCGTGGCACACACACACAGTAACAATAACGATTACCTTATTATCCTTACAGCTACCTTACATCGTTCTATGCTTGCGTTCTAGGACAGTTATATCTATCTATGGACAGTTATTATCATTTTATTTTACATACAAACTTATATGCATGCCATGTGCAATCACTCAACCATATATTCTAGCACCACCCTTTGTATGTGATTTGCCCATGCTAGCCAACCAGTTGTGCTAGGTGTGGCTTCTTTTGTTTGCCTGTAATTATCCAAAATCTATTATGTAACCTTTTGTATAAATAGCCGTGTCAGGCAGAAATAAATCAGAGTCAGCTTGCACACTCTCAGAAGCTTCTTTGCTCTCTAACAAATAACTTCACTTGCGCACTATTACTCGAGTAGTAATATATAAGCAGATCAGTCTGAACCTCTGCTGGCCGAACTTAGCTTTGCCTAATTCGCCTTCAATGTTCGACCTCTGCACTGCACTGAAATAGATTAGCCGAACCTCTGCTGGCCGAACCTAGTTTGACTAGTTCGCCCTTCAAAGTTCGACCTTGCTTTACACACTGATAACAGCTAACGCAATCGGCAGCTCACTAGTAACTGGGATGGTTAACCACCATTTCTCAAGCTACTAAGTCGACCTGTGGGAGGATTGTATTGCTAGAGCATTAGACACAGTTGCCATCACAGTTCGGGAGGTTGTGCAGGTAGGCCGAGCTACCACTCACACCCCCACAGTGAAATCCTGCACATTGGTGGCAGCAGTGGGATTGACAGACACCCACAAGCAGCACCTCCCAGAGGAAGGATGGCGACCAGAAGAAGAGCACTGAGTATCGACAGGGATCCTTCCAGCCTGCAGATGATGGGGACGCTCACCGATATCCTAGACCGCATGACAGTAGCCACAGCCAGAGATAAGTTCAGAGTACCACAGTACGATGGTACAGGGGATGTGGACTACTTCTTGCAACGGTTTCAGGAGGTGACCAGAGCAAACCATTGGCAGGCGGAAGAAGCGGTCATCCACCTACGCCAAGCCTTGACAGGCAAGGCCGAACAGTGCGGTCGAGGTGAGACCACTGAGGAAGTGGCACGGACACTACGGGCGACCTTTGGCATGACTCGTTCAGAAGCTCAAGCAAAGTTGCTAAGCTACCGACGAAACCCCAGAGACAGCCTCAGAGACCATGCCCTCACGGTCGAGCACCTCATTACGGCAGCCCACAGCACTCTGCCGCGACAGAATAGGGATGAGCTGGTGATGCAGACTTTCCACAGCACTCTAGGGCACACATACCTGCAACGTCACTTGTTGGCAGTACACCCCCAGAATCTGGAGGAAGCAATCCTGGCAGGAAATGAGTTCCTGCAAGTACCACACCAACCCCTAGGCGGACCCCACATCAGGACAGTGGAGGCCGACCCCCTGGAAGAGGAGATGACCCAACAAAGAGAGATGGCTCGACACCAAGAGGTACAGGACCCCTTGGCACAGCTGCTTAAGACCGTAGAAGGGTTGAGCCAAGAGATTGCCAGCCTAAAGACGGAAAAGAAGCCTGAGCCACCAAAGAGATGTTGGGGATGCCAACAGACAGGCCATACCCGGAAGGCGTGTAGGACCGTCCCTTGGCCTAGCCACCAGGGAAACGACTACCGCCCGCAGCAGTAGGGAGACTCGCTGGCTGCACACGGGCAACGACACCTCAGAAGGAAAGGGCACAGCCACCCCCCAGTGGACCGGCAACAGTGCGTCGAGCAACTCCTCCCCTGGACCTCCTGACTAGTCCCCCTATCGCCCTACACAACCGTTTTGCCAGCCTGTCGGCACTCGACAGCTCAGTGGCGGAAGAAACGGACGGCGACGGGACTCTAGAGCAGCAGGAACCAAGGCCCAGGAAGAAGGACAGGCAGACCCAAACGCCCCCACTGGAGAAGGAAGAGTTCATTCCGAAACCTGTGACCCTCCAGAGCAACCAGATTGAGCGACCATATCGCTCGAGTTACTACCTACCTGGAAGGGTAGAAGGAGAGGCGGTAACGCACCTCATAGACACGGGCTGCAACACTAACCTGTTGGCCAAGCGAGTCTTTGACCGGTTACCGAGCCACGTACAACGCAAGTTACAGCACTACGACTCCCATGGGATCATGGCCGACGGCACTAGACTCCCATTCTACGGCTTGCTCGCACTGAAGGGAAGGATACGTCATGTCCAGTTTGAAGAGACCTTTGTAGTTACTCAGGTCAATGAGGACGTTATCCTAGGGATGCCCTTCCTGACAAGCCAAGGATGCCAGATGGGATTCGACCGTCCAGTGCTGATGATACAAGGAAAGGAGCTGGCATGTACCGACCGCCACGGGAGAAATCTCGTGTACAAGTTCGACAAGACACCCAGCTTCCACCACAGACAGAGGTGACTATTCCATGTCACCTGAGCTCCAGGGATACGTTTCCCCAGGGAGTGATTGAAAGCATACAGGGTGGGATACCCATCGCCACCAGCATTAACAGGCCAGACACTCAAGGACACGTGCTGGTTAGATGTCTGAACCCGACGCAGGATACCCTAAGACTACCCGCAGGAGAGGTGATTGGTACCTTTACGGGAGTGGAAGAGGGCGGCGTCCAGGAGCTGACAAAACCAGACGGACAACAGAGGAGCAAGACGGGAGGAAGGGAGTTGCCCCCCATCTACACGACCTCTTCCAGCAAGCAAAGAGAGGGTGCCAGGACCCATGGCAGGAGCAGCAAGTAAAGGAGTTGCTGATCGAATACCAGACGGTATTTAGTAGCCATAGCGGGGACCTGGGCCGGACAACGCTGGCAGAGCATTCGATCCCCACGGTAGAAGGAGCTCGACCCATCCAGTGCCCACCCCACCGCCTGGGGCCAGAGAAGGAAGCAGAGGCGGAACGCCAGATTAAGGACCTATTGGAGAAGGACCTAATCGAGCCGGCCGACGGAGCATGGAGCTCCCCTGTGGTACTAGTGAGAAAGAAGGATGACACGTGGAGGTTCTGTGTGGACTACCGGAGGCTGAATGATATAACCAAACAAGACGCCTACCCCATCCCCAGAATCGACGAGTCTCTGGACGCCTTGGCCGGTAGTAAATATTTTACTACGCTGGACCTCACTAGTGGATACTGGCAGGTACCCCTAGACCAGGACGCCAGGGACAAGTCGGCCTTCACCACTAGGAGCGGCCTGTGGAAGTGGAAGGTGTTGCCTTTCGGGCTGACGTCAGCCCCCGCCACCTTCCAGCGGCTCATGGAAAAGGTTCTCAAAGGTCTTCACTGGAAGACACTGCTCTTGTACCTAGATGATGTGATCATCATCGCACCCGACTTCCAGACGCACTTACAGAAACTAGGGGAAGTGCTAGGGCGACTCCACCAGGCAAACCTGAAGGTAAAACCCTCCAAATGCGAGCTACTACAAGAAGAGGTCAAGTACCTCGGACATGTGGTGAGTGCAAAGGGAGTGGCCACCGACCCAGGGAAGGTGGAGGCTGTCAGGAGATGGGAAGCACCGACGGACGTAAAGGGGCTACAGGCGTTCCTAGGAACCGCCGGGTACTATCGCCAGTACCTCCCCGACTACGCTACGATTGCTAAACCTCTCACCGTGATGACAGGTAAGGAGATGCCATGGAAGTGGGGACAAGTAGAGCAAGCCAAGCCCAAGCCCCAGTACTCGGATACCCCGACCCCAACTTACCATATACGCTGGACACTGACGCCAGTGCGGTAGGAGTCGGCGCTGTGCTCTCCCAAGTACAAGAAGGCAAGGAACGCGTCATTGCATATTTCAGCAAGACGCTGGCACCAGCGGAGAGGAACTATTGCGTCACACGGAAGGAGCTGGTCGCTGTCATCAAGGCAGTGAAACATTTCCGTCCCTACCTCTATGGGCGGGAATTCAAGCTCCGGACGGACCACGCATCCCTCCGCTGGCTATGCAGAAGGAAGGAGCCGTCGAACCAGATAGCTCGCTGGCTAGAGATATTGGCTGAGTTCCGATACAAGCTCGAGCACCGGGCTGGAACTCACCATGGCAATGCTGATGGACTCAGCCGACAGGGACCCTGTGCGGACTGTAGGCAGTGCAGCTCCATCGAGCAGAGAGATGGGGGACCTTCCCATGTGGAGCTACAGCAGGAGGCTGGACAGAGACCTCAGAGAGAGGTGAGAGACGACCTCGACACATTAAACCCGGTACATCCCCCCCAGAATTCGGCTCAGCCGAAGGGACGGGATGCGGTAGGCCGGACTTGTACCGAGCTGAGACGGCCGGGAGACATGCTGAAGAGGGAGTCTGCAGAGAGGAGAGAGAAAGAGGAGCGGGTCAACCTCACTGTGACAAACCCGGTACACTTCGCCCAAACCTTAGCTCAAGAGCAAAGGGACGGGCAGGATGCGGTAGGCCGGATTTATGCCGAGCTGAGACGACCGGGAAGCGTCACAGAGAGAGAGCTGGCCGAAGGAAGTGTCGAGTTGAAGACACTGTATGATCGGAAGGAGGCGATGAAGATTCGCCCCGACGGGGTGCTCATCATCACGATGCACCACCCTTCCAGATCAAAGCAATGTGTAGTCTGCCCACCGAGCCGGAGGACACAGGTCGTCTGGGAGACGCACAGGATGATCCATGCAGGGATCCATCGGACAAGACAGCGCATCCTGATGGATTGGTACTGGCCGGGCATATCCCCCCTGGTCAGGAGACTAATCAAGGACTGTGAGGTATGCCAAGTCGCCAAGAATGGGAAGAAGGCAGAGAACCCTGACCGACAAAGGATGTACGCGGGACGACCTTTTCAGAAGCTGGCGGTCGACCTGGTCGGCCCCCTGCCCTTAACGAAAAGGAAGAACCGCTGGGCGTTGGTCCTCACCGACCACTTCACCCGTTGGCAGGGTGCGATAGCTCTGCCTGATGCCACAGCACCTACGGTCGCCGTCGCGCTGGACGAAAGAGTATTTGCCTATTGGGGACTGCCCGAACAGCTACACTCCGATCAGGGAGCACAGTTCGAGTCGGTGTTACTCGAAGAGTTATGCAGTCTATGGGGCATCAAAAAGACGCGAACCACACCCTACCACCCGCAAGGGAACGGAATGGTGGAACGCCAGAACAGGACGTTAGGAGATGCGCTTCGCACGCTCATACTGACAAAGGGACAAGACGAGTGGGACAGTCTGCTACCACAAATCATGCGGGCATGTCGCAGCACCCCCCACTCAGCAACAGGAGAAACACCTAACATGTTAGTAATGGGACGGGAGGTCCGCCTCCCCGACCAACTGACGGGTACGCCTCCTTCTTTGGATCCCCAGAATGTCATGGAACACACTGCGGAGGTGCAGGAGAACCTCCAGAGAGCGCACGACTATCTCCGACAGCAGCAACAAGAAATCAGAAGCCGAGACGACGAGGAACCCTCCGTGTTTCAGAAGGGGGAACTCATCGTACTCGAAAACAAGAGAAGAGTAAAGGGCAGCAACCCGAAGCTGCAGCCCCGCTTCGTGGGACCCTACCAGGTGACAGAGGTCTTCCCCAATCACACCTATAAGGTACAGAGGAATGGGCAGTGGTCTATACAGAACGGGATGCGACTGCGCTACTATAGGACATGTCAGGAGCCGGTCGGCCGGGCACCCCCATGCCGGGAACCCGCCCTCCAGCCAAATATGAAAGGAGCCAGAAGGGGACGACCCCCCAAAGTACGCCCAGCACCCACTGAAACTGGAACCGCTGCCACTACCTTTACCAGTACCATTACCGTCACCCCCACGAGAAAGGTCACCACTGACCAGAGAGCCACCAAGATCGCCACCCATCCGGGAACCTGGAAACCTTCCCCTGAGAGAGGAGGTACCCTACACCCCAGAGTTATCGCCTTCGCCTGCGCCTCGCCGCAGTCCAAACCAAGGGCCAGAAGTGACAGAACACTATAACACTGAAGAAGGAGAGAGAGACATAGAAAGAGAAAGCACCCCACCCCCAGAGGTCATCCAAAGGGCACCCAGCCCTCAGAGGACCCCAGCCCTCAATGAAGAGGACTGGCCACCCCTGCAACCAAGTCGGGCAACCACTTCACCCCTGGATCGACCCCAAAGGGAGAGACAAAAACCCAAAAGGTTGGGTGATTACCACTGCTACGCAGCCGGTGGAGAACAGTACCCACCCGACACCCCAGCCACAAGAACGGGAGAAGGAAGGGGGACACCCCCACAACCTTTAGCCCCTACTCTAAAGAAGGAAGTAGCCGAAAACCCGGCCGAAATCGGCTGGACGGTAGTAAAAAGAAGAAAAAACAAAAGAAAGTTGGAGGAAGGGGAGACGAGTTGTCACCAAAAAGGACGAGAGAGAAATGGTGAACAAGAGAGCACAACTCCCCAACTTAGTAAACTCGCCGCCGAAGACAATAAAAGACAAGATGAGACAACTCCAAAGTGTTACAAGCAAACACCCGCCGAAATAAGTAAGCTAGAAACCGCCACCCTACGTCACCCAAACGGAACCACGTGGGAGGCGGCACCAGAGGAACACGTGGTGGCAACTACCAATCAAAGTATAGAGAGAGGTAGGAGCCGCCAACGTTCAGTTAGCCATCAACAGCGGAGGAGCTCACTACCCAGCAGAAGCGTAGAACAACTGGGCTATCCACTACAACAACAACTACACAACATGGCACGAGCGGTACAGCATATAGCAGAGAAGATCGACATTACGTCGACAACAGGTGAGAGCCTACCAAATGTGACTATCCAATCTCTAACTACAGCATTAGATCGGCAAATGCGGCTAGTAACTGTTCCACGAAAGGAAGACATGTTGTTAAAACATAGCGCTACACCAACCATCAACATAAGGCGTGTCGATGTTGTAGACAACGAGGCACCGACATCAAAGAATGTGATGAGAGAGATATGGCTCTGCGGAGATACAATGAGAGAAATAAAAGACATGTCGGTACAGATCGGAGACAGTGACAAGTGGAAATGCAAAAGATGTGACTATCAACACGTCAAGAAAAGGGTGGCTTACCACGTACGCCAACACCTCACATATTTCTTCTGTAAATGTGGGAAGAAGAGCTCTTCGAGAGATGCTATTTTAAAGCATATTAGAGTGCAAGGAGGAACGCCAGAGCACGGTGGAAAGAATAAACCTCTTTACGAGGTCGACGCCGCCAGATACAACGTGTTCTGTGAAGCAATGGGGTGGCAGCAACCCCCACCGTTCGGTATACCGACGCCCAGCTTAGAGAAGATGGAGAAGATACCAGTGAAGAAGAGGCTGGGACAACAACCAGAATCATCACCCCCACGCAAAAGAAGAAAAACAACTCCTCCTAGGAGGTCGATATCACCCCGACAAGAGGAAACCCAGCAGCCATACAGTTGGCGTGCCGAGAGGGAACGTTCGGCGGAAGCCGAGAGACAGAGGCGTCGAAGAGAACACCGACGTAGGATGGAGGACCTAGATCGGGAATTGCATGCAGTAACAACCGATGCTTTCAAGTTATTGGAAAGGGCCCAGGAAATCAAGCGACAGATGAGTCAACCCTATAGAGAGTAAAGAAGATGCAGTACCGATGCCGCCGACATCAATTAATTGGCTACCATCGCCAATGGAGCGGAGTGTGTGAAGGATCGGCGCCATCTTACTTCCGTGGCACACACACACACACAGTAACAATAACGATTACCTTATTATCCTTACAGCTACCTTACATCGTTCTATGCTTGCGTTCTAGGACAGTTATATCTATGGACAGTTATTATCATTTTATTTTACATACAAACTTATATGCATGCCATGTGCAATCACTCAACCATATATTCTAGAACCACCCTTTGTATGTGATTTGCCCATGCTAGCCAACCAGTTGTGCTAGGTGTGGCTTCTTTTGTTTGCCTGTATTTATCCAAAATCTATTATGTAACCTTTTGTATAAATAGCCGTGTCAGGCAGAAATAAATCAGAGTCAGCTTGCACACTCTCAGAAGCTTCTTTGTTCTCTAACAAATAACTTCACTTGCGCACTATTACTCGAGTAGTAATATATAAGCAGATCAGTCTGAACCTCTGCTGGCCGAACTTAGCTTTGCCTAATTCGCCTTCAATGTTCGACCTCTGCACAGCACTGAAATAGATTAGCCGAACCTCTGCTGGCCGAACCTAGTTTGACTAGTTCGCCTTTCAAAGTTCGACCTTGCTTTACACACTGATAACAGCTAACGCAATCGGCAGCTCACTAGTAACTGGGATGGTTAACCACCATTTCTCAAGCTACTAAGTCGACCTGTGGGAGGATTGTATTGCTAGAGCATTAGACACAGTTGCCATCACAGTTCGGGAGGTTGTGCAGGTAGGCCGAGCTACCACTCACACCCCCACAGTGAAATCCTGCACAATAGTTTCAGTGGGTAGAAAAGTATCTTGTGGATACATACAGTTACAAATTCAATAAGACCAAATTTTCTAATCTATCTATCTATTGTCACCTCAATAGTATAGATAGATAGTTAGGTTAGTAGTTAAGTTAAATTTGGAAACAGGTTTTACTAAATGGACTTTTAGTTCCAAAAATACTTTGTAAATCTTCTCCATTCCAGACAATAATTAGTGTTGACTCACGCATGAAGCTATGCGTATTATTATTATTCTACATATATATGTATATATATAAGAATAAAAATTTAATCCCTACAACGGCAAGATATATGAGATCTTGATGATATTGTTTTACGTTTAATCTCTGTCATTTTTTCAAGTTTTTAAGGCCTCCACTTCCACTCTTTGGCGGTCTAGAGGCTCAATTTTTTTATCAAACAACCAGAAACAGTAGCATAAATGATAATAACGAGAATAATAATAAATAAATGGGTTTATAAATGGTTCAATGGTTTTATTAAAACCGTTGAAACAACCTGTTCTGGAGTTTGAACAAAGAGCAGCAGGTAACTGTGTGAGGGACGCCATTGAAGACAACACTGGCGTTCTAAGGCGTTCATTCTGTACTGGGGGTAGTTGCAGTCTTCTGCAGTCGCAAAGTTTGTTTGGCTTAGAATCGGTCTGTAGAATGTGCCCATTTATACTTGCCTCGATGTTTGAACAGCAACTGTAGCTTAGTTTGATGGTGTTTCTATTAACGATATTATGTAGCTTGTGGTCTTTTTTAAATGTTGTGCCCAATAGCCTGAAAAACTGAAAGACCTAAACATTGTATATGACATAAAGTGGAGGATAGTACAACCATTGAACTATACTACCCCTGGAATGGCCAAAGTTGTTTGAAAACGGCAAATAGGGCGGCCATATTATTACATTAATTTTCCACGTGACTTTTATATAAACAATTGTTTTCCCATTGTTCACTTGCTATCTTTCTTCAAGAATTTTGTGAAATTGGTCAAGGTGGAAAAATATTTTTAGCATGCATAACATTCTAGACATTGTGTGCTATCACAGTTCATAGGAAAAAACAGCACATACAATGCAGAAAGGCATAAAACTGATGGTTGTACATATCCATGTCAGATAGGGATTGTGTATAATACCCATGGCAATTTATTCAATCAATGAACATTAGTGCTGTCAATTAATTAGTATTCCAATCCGAGTTGAAATATATTTATATTTACAAACATTGAAGCAAAATTATTGATAACATCAAACGACATCCACAAAAATAATTGATTCCAAACAGCAAAAACTTATGATTATACAACTGATAACTTCAACAGACTAAATTAGTATTAGTAACAAAACTGAACGTAACAGGGACTCCAAAGAAATATAAATTGGTGAAAAGCCATCGTATTGCATGATAACAGTTTGGAATGCTTTTAAAACAGGATGAAGTGTAACTTTGAATTCTTTATCGTTAATGGAGCCTGTTGCTCCATTCATACGACTGCAGATCCTTTGATGCAAACAACTCCTGCAAAAAAAGATGATGAATAAAAATCTATGATAAAAAATACATATACCACAATCTACAGGCATGGAATACTGTAGAAGTGTGCATTCAATATATTACTAAAATAAATTTAATAATATATTTATTAATAATAGTTATAATAATTAATATTGATAATAAAAATTATAAATAAATATCAATAATCATAAAAAATAATAATGTTGTTGTAGTAACCACTCCTCCTAAGGCTACTACTATAATAATATTATTATCAGACTGTACTAGACTTCCAGAGCATCTGCTGTTACGCAGTATTTGGGGGCATAGCATCAAAAGTTGACTTATTTGTTAGTCAATTTCCTCAGGTTGCCTAAGAACATCATTGCAACAGTTACTGGGGTCGTTTGTTGATAGCAGAAAATGCATTAAAAACGTCATATGAGTCGTTAATTTGTTTGAACAGCGAGTCCAAGTGACAGGGGGAATAAATCTCAATGTTTGCAAATGGCCGCTCGGCTTTGCCATAGAACTACCCAGTGCTCAATGTAAATTTTATATAGCATATTTTTATTGTCCATTCCATGGGTAGTATAGTTCAATGAGTACAACATGCCACATTTTATAACATCTCTTCAAAGAAGTGCAACCTGTGTGTTATCGAGAAATATATCATCTCCAAACCCCTGATGGCAACCTTGAACAAAGAAAACGAGCTCGTCACTACAGGCAGACCTGCAGCTAAATACTTAATTGGCAAAGTGTCATAGCAATAGACAGCCAGATGGCTGAATAATTGTCATTGTTATCAGTCCACCTCCTAAATCCGTCTATTATATTGGTAGTATTCTGTTTTGTATAAAACCCACATGCATTATAATTTTACTCATCATTTTAACATTTTACCTAATGATTATACTTTGTATGAAACTATTAGTAGTAAATGTTATTGCAAAACTGAATCACTGCCTTTCTCGATTATATATATATATATATATATATATATATATATATATATATATATATATATATATATATATATATATATATATATATATATATATATATATATATATATACTAATAGTAAAAAGGTATAGTAAAAAAAGATGAAAATAACTACTAGTGGACTACAAAATGTTTTATGGTTTCAAAAAAAGGTGGGAAAATTTGAAAACACAATCGTCAGGTCATGTGACCTGGCTATTGTGTTTTCAAGTTTTTGATATTTTGCACATTGAAATATAAACCCACTGGAATGGCCAAGGTCATATTATCGTGTGTCAATTTGAGCGCCATCTTGGATGGTGTTACGTGTACTTAGCAACTACCTAACAATAACAATGTTTTGTATGTAGATCTTTAGCCTTTGGCCAAGTACATTGTCACATAACAATATATCAAAATGGAGCTGAAGCTCTGCAGATTCACGGTGCCTTCTCCTTGATTGTGTAATTTCTAGAGGGGACATAAATTAACAGTTTTAAACCATCATACTATTTTTTTTTATCAACTATAATTATATATCTATCATACTTAATTATAATTTTTTAACCAAAGCCATCAAATACACACAGAGTGTATGCATACAAAAACACAGAAAAGAACAAGGTAATTAATTAGCAATATAATGCAATGTATGTTAAAAAGATTGCAAACTATAATTTTCCGAGATGATTGAATTAAATACAAGTTGTCTTTACAGGAAGTTACAACAAGAGTTATATGATGTTCACAAATCACTTCATTGAAAATTACGAAACTGTTATGTAAAAAAGCAATATATTTGTAAGTTACAAATTGTAACTAAATGCATGAAAATGAAAGCTGTAACTAACAGTTCAATACAACTTCACACATACAACTTCTAAATTTAATTAATAAACCAGAAATATAAACAGTGACATAGCCAAGAACATGTGGAGGCACTATTCCGCAGCTCATTAGGCTCTTAGTGCTCAGTTTCAAACGGATCTTCAGGCTCATTCGGAGTTCGAACAACCATAAGTGGGAGATATATAGCAACAGAGCTGCATTCAAAGGCAACTTGCATTTCCAGTACTTCCGATTGAAGCAACACACTTGATCAGTAATCGCCAGAACCTGTTCCTGTTCAACAGAAAGTTAACTGTTTCATTCTCCTGAAACAATGACAATAAATGTGAAATAAAAAACTGTTTGCATTTGGTGAAAAACACTTGATTCCAGCATAAATTATGTTGTAGTTAGAAATCGTTAATGTCTAAATCATTATATCCGCAGTTTTATTAAACGAATGAAATGTGTAATCAGGAATAAATATTTTTGTCCTAACTGGAATGTAGGTATCTGTTAGTTTGGACTGAAACCAAGACATTTGGTTAAAAGTGTGACTATGATCAACGACTTACCATATAAGTAACCTGAGAAGAGTGAAATGTAGTCTTAGATACTCGTAGGTCCTGTTGAATAGAGGTGCAGTGTCAAGTTTGGTTGCTCACCTATGAACCATAAAAACAGTATTAGATGGGACCATTATTCTCTAATCTAACGAAAAGGATAATTGTAAAACTTGAATATCTAAAATATTCAAATATGATTTCACTTTGTTCAAATATATATTGATGGAGTTATTTCATCCAATGATTTTTAGTAGCGTTCCAGAACTTTTTAGCTCTTTTTTCTATAATTTAGTTATTCAGCTAATGTACCATAGAACAGCTACTACAGTTTATAATTGACTATTAATCTTTGCCATCAATGCAATTGTTAACATACGCAGAAAATTGAACAAAAAATGAAACAAGGGCGCAGCAACTATTAGGTGACTGTGCAATAAAACTAGGATCAACAAGTGGAACAAATGTTAAAACAACTTGGGTTTACATATGTCTATACCAATGTTAACCTCATACTCTAGACATTATAGAAACGGGGGCTGCCAAATTTATGGTCCTTTCAAACTGTTAGAAAATTCTATCTCAACTGAGGTAATACTGAGAACAAGAATAATTACATTCACGGTGGATAATAACTACAACAATGATCTCAACAAACTGCAATCAAACCAAAATATTTTTCTTATAATAAAAATTACAGCATATAATATTATAACATACACGATCAATTATTATTATTTATTTAGTAAAAATGATAATAATAAATTCACATGAATCAATGGATTGGTTGTCATTATTATTATAAAATATAGAATCATCATGGAAATTTTTTTCAATTGTCATACTGATATTTATCACCTCTGTGACAATAGTACACTCTAAATCACTAGGTGCAAGTGGAGTGCCTTAGGAGGAAAACAGTGTGCAACAGTGTTATGCATGGTTCCAGCATGTAGCTGCACAACGGTTATACGGTTTCTGCAGTACTATCATGTCATATATAGTTCTAGGTAAAAAGCTGTTGTGAAGCATACTGGAGGTTGCATATATAGAAGTGAGCTCTCCACGGCTAGCAACTCGTGTGACTATCGTTGTTTTAGATCTGATTTGATTATTTCATCATAACTGGATGAGAATATACTGCGTCATTCCTCGTCTTGCAGGATTTTTGTAAGCAACACTATCCTACGGTTTTGCCTGCGCCTGGTTAACGTAAGGAGACCTAACTGTTCTCTGGCTTCACTGGCACTGTCATGATCTTTCAGACCACTCACAAACCTAAAAGTTCTGACCACCTTCGGTTGAGTTTATAATAGCTTGGTTGGTAGGGTCCCACAGTGTATCAGCTTATTCTAAAATGGGTCAACATACACTGGTGTATGCAAGCAGTCGGCTGTTTTTGGGCTCAGTACCGAGGGAACATTTGATTTGATTTGACTAGCTTTCTCAGTTTTTAAGGCTATGTGTTACTCAAAATGTAAATTGTGTTGAAGGATGACACCTAAGATAATTGGTGCTCTCCACCCATGAAACTTGCAAGAAGCCAAGCTTGTAATGTAACCGAGGCTTAGGATTTGGTTCAAAGCACATGGCATGCCACTTCGTAGGCATTTTCCATCATCGTTGTGATCACCTTTCTATGGTACTAATGTTCTCTTGGAAGGCTATCATAAGGTTATCATTACCTTAGCAATGGTCTGACCACAAGTACACATCAATACTCAAGTTTATCATAAATAACCGCTGCACACACAAAAAGTTATTGAGTAATAAATAATAATTAATTAATAATGATAACAATTAAAATTATTAATACCAATAATATAAATTAATAATAAATAATTATTAATTATGGTTTTATTATTATTATTTTATATTAATATATATAATTATTATTTATTCAGCAATGATCTAACTAGACAATAACCACCAAGATTTATACCAATTATATTATAAGTAACCGCATAATAATTAAGATAAATACTTATCATTTATAATTTAATTATTAAATAATTAGAATAGTAGTAGTGTGTGTATATAATAATATATAAATTTTACTGTTATTTTAATAAATCATTAATAATAAATTTAATTATTTAATTAATAATAAATAATAGTAATTATTAATTATTATTAAATATTTATTATAATAATAATATATATTCATTCAGCAATGATGATGACATGTCCAAACATAACCACCATGAATTATACTCATTGTAAGCAATTTCAACTATAATCAATGTTGTTGTTGTTAACGATAAATTCATTATTAATCAATAAATAAATAATAATTTGAATCAAACTGTTACTAGGACTATCATCATCATCAACAACAACACTGACTGATGATGAAATCAACAACAATATCACTCAAATTATGGTGCGCTGACCTGTTGAACAATGTTTGTTGAAATCTACGTGCTTCAATAGTTAGCATGATTAAAACATCGAATAATAAAACTTTGTTTGCAAGCAGATAAAGTAGTTCCTTTCTGAAAAAGCTTAATTCAGCCATCAGCATTCATGCAACATAAATCGGCAATTAACACCTACAAATATGGCGCTCAAATGGTCACACGGAAGTTCATTGGTTAATAAAGCGGATGGCCATTCCAGTGGGTTTATATTTCAATGATTTTGCACCTATAACATAGCTACTGACCCATTTGCATTAAATACATTGCGGGAAATATCATTTATTTAGTATATTATATCAGAGGCGTATTGAGTACCCCCGACCCCCCGAACAGTCGGGGGTACAACTCCCAACCCCCTAACGTTAGGGGGTCAAATTTGTCGGGTATTGTTTTGGTTTGCGGGATTAATTTTTCCTATGATGATTGTTTGGAGTTATCTTAGCATTACAACATGAAACATAGACCTATTTCAACTACATGCTTTTACTTTTTTGTGGATTGACATTGACCCACCCTTGTGATAAAACAATAAGGTTATCAAAAAACTAACAAGGTACATCATTGGCTCATGAACATATGGTTGACCAATCAAATAGATGAATATTCGTGCTTTTGGATAAAAGCTCTACCATAAAGAAATATTTCTTTACCTTACTAATTAAACAACACGCAAATAAAGCTGGTATGCAACAACTAACAACTGTCTGTATGTGGCTTGGTGGTTAAAATTATTATTACTACTACTGTAACTATTATTATTTTTAATAATGATTAGATTTCCCCCACTTCACTACTACTATTATTTATAATCATTAGATTGTTATTAATTAATTATTATTATAATTATTATTATGATGATTATTATAATAATTTATAATAATCGTTATAAATAACAGTTAATAATAATTTGAAGCAGTCAAATTATATTATTATTTATTATTATTATAATATTAAAAAAATAATAAATAAAAATATATTTGTAATAACAATAAATAGTCAAAATAATAAAACACATATAAATAATAAAATAATAATTGTTATCATCATTAATAAACTACAAAAATTGAAAAAAAAGAATAATGATTGGCTAATAAATAATAATATAGTATCACATTAATAAAACTCGACCCCCTAACATTCATGGTGAACCCCCTAACAGGCAACCCCCTAACAAATTCCTCCAACCCCCTAACAAAAGATTCTCCGCGCTTCGCGCGGTTCTATTTTGTTAGGGGGTTGGATTTTTAACTCAAAACGCCCCTGTATTATATGAATAGCTGCAGCCAGCGAATACACCTAATATTGTGGCTCCATTCTTATTTATGACACTTTTCATGTTTTCTTCCTGTATGCATGGATTGCATCAACTTTTTGTTTTTTCTATGGTATTGTGATTGTTTTGTCAGTTTTTTTTTAGTTTTGCCCATGCTAGTCGTCTGCAGTGGTCATTGCGATACAACCTGTAAAAAGAAAATCTCCACATTTATTGTAACATTACAACCCTGTATTTCATATGCACCAGTAATTAAGCTTAAGAGTAAAAATTGCTGAAAATTGACATCAAAAAATGAAACATTTTTATTGAAAATTATTTTTTTACTCACCCTTTCTTAATTACTTGTGAAAAGTGCTTACTCAAATGCCAACGATGTTACTTCACTTCCTTTCTAATAGGATAGAAAAGACAACTACCAAATATGCAAAATTGGTTTTAGAATGGAATCAGCCCAGTGTGCAAACTGCCCTGATGGCCATTCCTTTACCGTATTCATTTTTTAACCTTTTGTATGAGCATACCTATCTCCTCGGAGACTGGCATCTCCGAAATAATTGGTTTCTGTTTGCATAATTCCTAAGAGTCATTTGGTTTGACACGGTGATTAGTGCGCACTCGTTCAGATTGCGGGAGTTCGTCATCTCATTACTGACAGACCAATGACAAGAGAAGGATCACATTTTTTTGCTAAAGATTAATTTTGATGTCGTGTTGTTGCTGAACTTGTAAGTGTCTATGTGAATGCATGCTCCATCCCACTGTCATGGCTTACAATCGCAAGCATTGATATCCCTGTTAATTACTCGAGAAAATCTAATTGTAGAATGGCTGTACATGTACAAGGCAGAAGTATTAGCCCACCTCCCAGCTATGATGATGTACTGAGGGAGACTTACGCTGCTACCACTTGCAGGGCTAATATTGCTGCTTCCACGGATCATGAGAGTGCTCTAGGCTTTGGATCAGCATGTGATTTACCATCAGAGGTTTGACTCTCTACCTACCACTATTTACCTCTCTACCTACCACTATTTACCTCTCTAACTACCACTATTTACCTCTCTACCTACCACTATTTACCTCTCTACCTACCACTATTTACCTCTCTACCTACCACTATTTACTTCTCTACCTACCACTATTTACCTCTCTACCTACCACTATTTACCTCTCTACCTACCACTATTCACCTCTTTACCTACCACTATTTACCTCTCTACCTACCACTATTTACCTCTCTACCTACCACTATTCACCTCTTTACCTACCACTCTTTACCTCTCTACCTACCACTATTTACCTCTCTACCTACCACTATTCACCTCTTTACCTACCACTATTTACCTCTCTACCTACCACTATTCACCTCTTTACCTACCACTATTTACCTCTCTACCTACCACTATTTACCTCTCTACCTACCACTATTTACCTCTCTACCTACCACTATTTACCTCTCTACCTACCATTATTTACCTCTCTACCTACCATTATTTACCTCTCTGTGTATATACATGAGTATTTTTTGCAGTCCAAAAAGTCTGCACGCTGTCAATATTTGGGAGGCCCTCTTTTTATACAAACGTTCCAAATTGTTGAGATCTTGCTCTATAACTTTATATAACTTGTTGCGTCTTCGAAAAAAATTGCGTTCAAGTCAGCGCTGGTTGCATCTATAGATATCACTTTCATGACGCGAGGGCAACTCGGTATAAGGTTTTTGAACATATTTCATGCTGAAAAATTTTAACTTTAAATCAAGTTTAATTTCCGATTAAAAGTGGTACAAATTCACTAGTCATAGTCTTTTCTTTATCGTCAAAAAGTACTAAATAGTCTCAACCAAAACACTAATAATTAAATCTAAAATACTGGCTATCTTTCTAAGAAAAAATATTAAAAAGTGCTAAATAATAATAATGGCGATTTTTACAAGCTAATTTTAAACTGAAAACTTGATAAAAATGGTACAAATTACTTGTTTGAATTTACTATATAATAGGATAATGCAACTGTCGCTCGCAGATAGCCCCTTCTGTCGACAGCATTGTCATAGACCTCTACAACTGCACTTCTGTTGCCGCAAGTGAATTTTCTCAACAGTTTTACAATGCTTGATGAGAGCAACTCTACACAAAATGTGGGTCTTGCAAAGCCCATCCTAAGCTCTTTAAAGAGTGGATTTGGATAGATTTGTCCTTTCATAAACAAATATAAAAACATCAACTGCATTGTTTTTTGTGCAAAAAAAATTCACTTTCAGTCGGTCCGTTTTTAAACTGCAAAGGAATGGCCCAGCAGTTGGTTTACCCTTGGTAAAAAAGCAAACCTATCTATCTATTAAGGCAAAGCTGACATTCCCTGCCTAAAACGTAATTGTATTCTTTTAAAATTGGTGGGCATCTCTATCCCAAGGACATAAGGTAAGTAGCGTTACAAGCGAGCATTCTCTATATCAACTTGTTTTGTCTACCAATACGACTCAAGTGATCTGATCACTCTATCACATAACATAGCACAGGTAACTCTCTCACATAACATAGTACAGGTAACTCTCTCACATAACATAGCACAGGTAACTCTCTCACATAACATAGCACAGGTAACTCTATCACATAACATAGCACAGGTAACTCTCTCACATAACATAGCACAGGTAACTCTCTCACATAACATAGTACAGGTAACTCTCTCACATAACATAGTACAGGTAACTCTATCACATAACATAACACAGGTAACTCTATCACATAACATAGCACAGGTAACTCTCTCACATAACATAGCACAGGTAACTTTCTCACATAACATAACACAGGTAACTCTCTCACATAACATAGTACAGGTAACTCTCTCACATAACATAGCACAGGTAACTCTCTCACATAACATAACACAGGTAACTCTCTCACATAACATAGCACAGGTAACTCTCTCACATAACATAGCAGAGGCTACCTAAGGCACCCCTGCAAAAAAAATTTTTTCCATGTTTTTTGTACTTTTTTTCAGCAAGGACAACTGTGAAAACAGTTGAGTTTATTTTATCAAGGCTAACCTTTTCTAACATGCGCAAACACACAAAAGGGGTTACCTTTTACAATAGTCCTTAGTGTTATCTCAAATTTGTGTATGGGGCAGTAATGCTTAGCCAACTTACAGCTCTGTTATTGTTCTGATATTTGAGTACCCGATATTGGCTGTACTCCAAATACACAAGCAGAGGTTTAATTTGGGAATTATTTTCAACTGTATCGATTAATTTGAAACTAAAAAGCTGAAATGCCATTCAGATTTTGATTTTTAAGGATTTTTTGAATTGTCAAATGTTCAAGAGCTGGCGATTAGCGGCTTTCCATGACGAGACGTCGTAGAGCCACGGGTTTTCCCCTCTTGGAAATGGGTATATCGCTACTGCAGTCATGATGACGTGGCGCTATTGAAAGTCGCTACTAAGTGGCGACTTATAATAGCGCCAGGCCACTAAAGCGTTATGGAAAAAGGGAATGCCCTTGCGCTACTGGTTTGCACATGCGTGTATTGTACTTCCAGCATCACTGCAGCCAAAATATTGAATGATTTGGACAGACATTTCAGTGATATGAGACAGTTGCCTTTCAAGACCACTTATATTAATAAAAAATGATGCAGAAAAAGTGTTCACAAATATATGAATGTGTTTTCATCGCATATTATTTATCTCTTTCCCTATCTTGGAATTTGATAATAGTATAATTTAAATAATAGTAATAATAAATAGTCAATTGGCCGTGGTTAAATAATAATAAAAATAAATAATTATTTTAAATTTAATAAATGAATTACACATTAGCCAAGCACTGCTGCTTGAAAATTTCATCTGTGGAGTATGTATTTAAGAGGAAACAAACACAAGAAAAGCATTTAAAACTAATTGTTGGTTGAAACAATTTTCCTTGATACAGTTTTACTCAGCTTTACTCAGTTACTCATTAGCTCAAAGTCACCATTGACTCGCTAATTAGGGTTCATGACCTTTGGGCCTACTGTATTGCTGGCTTATGGAAAAGGTGTGATGGTTTATCGCTATTGCGAAGCACTGAGCCATGACACCATAACCTGGTATCTGTAGGAACCGCAGCTCTCATGTGAGTGTCCTGCTTTGATATTGCATGATGGATAACCTAGTAAATAAAAATAAATCTAAAAAGCTTCAAAGGGGAGAACACAAGAAAGAAAATTTAGCAGCTGACAATTGGTTAGAAAAGTAACAAACTAAAAAGTGAGTGTCAGTCAATTCATTTCGGATTAAAAAATACTTGCTGGATGGATAATTTTGTTAAAAAAAATAGCAGTATTCATGAAACGAAAATTATCTCAAACTACATTTCATGGGCTAAACAATGGTGAATGAAGATTTTTGCAACAATATTCTTATTATTAATTAATATGTATCATTCTATTAATTCTATAACAACAATAATAATATAATTATTAATTAAGGGAAAAACTGTAGAAATTGATCTTGGTACTACTACATATTCATGTGTAATAAAAATATTAAATAATTTATCATGTATTTATCATTATTTAAAATAAATAAAAATAATAAAAAATAATAATAAAAAATAATAATAATAAGAATTTATAATAAATAAATTAATAAATGTATTATAATAATATTATTGTAAGTAAAAAACTTCTGTCATTTCCAAATATCCATGACTCACAGTGGGTTATTAGCTAGTGAAAAAGATAATAATCAGATTAATTATAATGAGGTTTTTACCTGCAGAAGATATTCAAAAGTGTTTGGAGTCATGCGAAATTGCTCACGGAATCGGTCTGGGAATTCTATCAATTGATTGAATCGATTAAACACAGAAGTTGCTTCTCTGGTTCTGTTCATCTCGTGAACCCAAAGTCTAGGTTTTTTTCTAGCAACAGCCTCTGCTTGTCTCCCTCTGCGGTGCAGGAAAAGTAGAGCTAGCAGCTGCAAAGTTATTAATAACAATCCAATCTGTTGTAGTTCCATGGTAGTAGTAGTTGTATGTATTATTATTTAATTGTTATTATTATGTAGTAACTAACTGTCCATAATATAGCAACTGTCTGCAGAGATATGTTAAAGTTCTGATCTTGACCTATGCATCTGTTCTCTCATTGGTCAATCTATTATTACTAGCGACAAGCATCTGTGTGTAGCCACCAGAGCGACGCTACGAAACGTTTTTTTTGTCATATTCGTACAAAACGTAGGTGTGTGTAGCCACGGCTTAACGTAGCGCTACGACGTCGTGATATGGAAAGCTAGTAAATGATGGATGATGTTTTGAGTAGCAGGTCATCTGGGCCACATACATGTGTCAGCTAGTAACTCCCTCAAATAACGTGAAAGGGACTAGGTAAAACTGCCTAGCTAGGATGACTCTCAAATACATGTTACTTGTTTATGATAACGCTGAGTTTTCCACAATTGTATGCGATCTTTATAAAAAGGTGCATTTTTTTGTCTAACAATATTTTCTTGATATTGTACAAAAGTAAAAAAAGTTTGTAACCCTTTTTTGCAAATGCTTGGTGCAAGTTGAAATCAGTTAGTATTGGAGTTTTCCTATATTTTCTTTTTCAACGAGGGTTAACAAAGTCTTAAAATGTATTATGGACTTTTTACATGTAATACTCACAGGGGGCCTGCAGCTTGTTGAGAAATGTGCAGCACACTGATTTATTTTGGTCTACCAAGCTTAATAGTGGTAGAGAGCAATAGGCTGGAGGGCAATAGGGATAGGTCAATAGGGTAGAGGGCAATAGTGGCATAGGGCAATAGTGGAAAAAGGCAATAGGGTAGAGGGCAATAGTGACAGAGGGCACTAGGGCAGAGGAAAATTAGGTAGAGGGCAACAGGTTAGAGTGCAATAGGTTAGAGTGCAATAGGGTAGATGGCAATAGGTTAGAGTGCAATAGGTTAGAGTGCAATAGGGTAGATGGCAATAGGTTAGAGTGCAATAGGTTAGAGTGCAATAGGGTAGATGGCAATAGGGTAGAGGGAAATTGGGTGGAGGGCAATAGGGTAAAGCAAGATGGAGTAATGGCACTTTTGAAGATGGAGGGTATTATTGTTAGTTTTGTACTTTAACTTTTCTGTATACCGATTGTGCCATAACCTCTACCAGCAATGTCAGATCGTATTCATCCATTGAGCTCCCCGTATTGGTAAATAATCAATCTACTCTCTTGTGGCTTTCTCTTCTGTCATATTCCAAGTCACAACATCAAAGTTTGCTCACATGTTATGGCTGTGTCTTCGTTTTCTGCAGATAATTTCACACATACTCCAGTTCCTTGGTTTGTCAGACCGTAAGGATGCAGCTCTCGTGTGTAGGAAGTGGTACGAGGCCTCACTACATCCCATCGTACAGAGATATGTTTTGGTGTCAGTGAAGTCTGCTGTAGTTGACCCTCGACCTTTTACTGCACTTCAAAGTCGAGCAGGTACGTTTGTGGCACTTATTGTTAGTAATGACACGAGTGCAGGCGAGACTGTTCAGGGCTTTCTATTGGCTCTGCACCCCATTTCATCTCACGGTGCTTTTACATACTCTCATTGAAATGAGCCTATCGCATTTTGAAATCGTAACGTTACGTGTTGGGCGGCAATGGGTCCATTTAGAAAATAGTATTATGCTACTGCCGGGAGGTTATGGTCTTTTGGAAATAGAGTGATGGTTGCAATCGGGGGCAGTTCCAACAGACTTGCATTCATTGGATTCACTTTCCCAGTTTTAAATCTTGGCTGAAGATCCTTGAAACCAGTTTATATGTAGATTATATTTATAAAACAGTTCATCAATAATACAGTCTCAGTTCATCAATAGTCCAGTCACAGTTCATCAATAGTACAGTTCATCAATAGTACAGTCACAGTTCATCAATAGTACAGTTCATCAATAGTACAGTTCATCAATAGTACAGTTCATCAATAGTACAGTTCATCAATAGTACAGTTCATCAATAGTACAGTCATAGTAAGTATAGTAGAAAAGGATGGTGAAGGGTGCTAGTCGACTACAAAATGTTTCATGTGTTTCAAAATTAGTTTGA
This sequence comes from Cryptosula pallasiana, assembly GCA_945261195.1. NCBI lineage: Eukaryota > Metazoa > Bryozoa > Gymnolaemata > Cheilostomatida > Cryptosulidae > Cryptosula > Cryptosula pallasiana. Next base: position 51,094,182 of record OX183133.1, on the reverse strand, counting down.
AAAATTTGAAACATCTTTTTCTATTGAACTCTTTGATTAGGAATAAATCTACATATATAATATCAATATTATATATGTATATAGTATTAAATCTACATATATATATCAATATTATATATGTATATAGTGATAAATCTATTGCAATAGTGAGCCAAGCATCGACATTTATGTGATAATACTAGATTATATGAGAGACGATAACTTTCAAAATATACATCGCTAATTATAATGTATCGTTTCAACTACACCTGCATAAAAAGATGATACCTAAGTAGTTATATGTATGTGTAATGTTCTTACAATATGCTTGTGACTGGGGTTATTCATGATAACTAATGAATTAATGATAACTACAATAAATAATAATTATAAAAAATGACAAACAGTATACATTCTTTTTGCTGGTAGATTTGATGAGCCTGTCCTTCAACATAGTCTCAAGTTTTGTAGAGATGTTGTTATAGGGTCTGCTTGGCATTGTGGCATCTATCAAGAAGAATCTTTTATTCGTCTGCTTGAATAAGTAATATTTTATCCTACAGCTGATAGCCACTTCTGCTTGGATGTAGAAAGTTCAAGGAGAGATAACTCTCAATGTCACAACCCCCGTTATTACCATTTTGACGGCAACCTCTATTGATGAACTATTCTAGAAATCATATCTATACATATTTTGATTTTGGCTGTCTGTTGCTAAAAAAGTGGTTGTGATTTGTAGTTGGTATCTGATAGTATTGTCATCGCTCCATTATCATTATAGCGTTGGCACAAACCAGGTTTTTCATGTGCACTAAAGGAATCTGTCCTAGTTGTTAACTTTTGTTAATGAAATTGTACAGTAAAAGTGAAATGGAGCCATCTTTGCTTGTCAGTGGCTCTTCGCTGTTGTAGGCTTTCACCTGGAACTTTGTGGCATTGACGGTAGCCCCAATTCAGAGCAGCTACTGAGGGCGTGTGAGAGCAAGCTTAGTTGCAAGTTGTTGACGTTGAGCCTGAAGGGATCTAATGTCTCCCAGGGAGTGCTCGTGTCTATGCTCCAACAGTGTGCGAATCTTACAAGTTTGGACTTGAGCTGTTGCAATAGCTTAGCTCTCTCTGGTATGTTCTCCCTTAGACCTTATAGCTGTTTATTGGGTATACATAACTGTACATTCATTTGTACACAACTGTATAGCTGTTTGTACACAATTGTACAGTTGTTATGCGCAACTGTACAGTTATATATACACAATTTTACAGCTAGTATACACAAATATACAATTATGTATACACCATTGAACAGTTAGTATTCACAACTGTGCAGTTGTTGTATAGTAACTGTACATTTTTGTATACACAAGTGTACTTTTGTTGCATATTGCAGTTCTAACTGTGGTATGTTTCGACTACACTCTTTCAGCTGTCGTCTGGTTTTTCATGCAGGTACAGACCTGGGCAGACGATTGAATGGGCTCACATTACCACTTCTGGAACACTTGAATTTGTCTTCTTTGCGGCACCTCACTGATGTCACCCTCATTGCCTTGCTCTCCATTGCTCCTCGTCTGAAGAGTCTCTCTCTCTGCTCTGCACCATTCCTTTTTTCTTCCTATCTCTACACTGAAGTTGGTGGTAGACCCAATTCTGCTGCTCTCACCTTCAACAGATTTTTACAAGAGCTCGCGAGGCTTAGCTCCACTTTCGTCTCTCTCAACCTCTCCAAAACATCGATATCTAACGGAGCTTTGTTGGCCCTCGGCAAGTTACCCAACCTTCGGTTACACACAACTATTTTGGCATCTTGTAAGGATTTGACCGATTCTGGTATCATTGCTTTTGTGATAGCACAGCCCAACCTTACTATGTTAGACTTGGCATCTAACAGTCAACTGAGTGCGCTATGTGTCAAGCATATTGCTGCTCATCTTCGTCTCGATCACTTGAACTTGACCAAGATACGATTGTGCGCTGATGATACCAAGTTCCTTGCCAAGTTCACTTCCTGCTCTAACCTCATTCTCAGTGCCAGCCTGCTCCATTACATTCCCATTACGCAAACAAATTTCATTCGCTCATGGTCTCCACAAATGAGCTCGCTCGACTTGAGCTACTGCTCCGGCCTCAGCAATGCTCTAATGGTGAGCATTTGCCACCACCTCACAAATCTTACCCACCTTAACATCTCTTCCTGTTTTCGCCTAGATGATGTCACATTGTGTGAGATCTCAAAGAGTCTGCTCAAGCTGACATCACTGAATGTTGGCTGGTGTAAACATATGACAGACTTAGGCTTGCTCGGTGCATACCACCCTGACTTCAGCCATCAGTGTGCCGAGCTGTGCCGCTGCAGCAAGGACAGACAGCTCACATACTTTGAGCACACACCCCCTGTTAGGGATATTGCACCCAAAGAAGCGCTCCCCAATGCAGATCATATCAAATCTGCATTGTCACTGCCCAGTGATGTTATGCGTTATCCGCTCTCTCGTCTTTCTAGGCTCACCACCCTCAATCTATCTGTGTGCAGCAAAATCACTGACCAAAGCATCTGTGAAGTATTGTGCTTTCCCAGCCTTAGCTCCCTAGATTTGTCCATGTGTTCGCGAATCACCGATGCAGCGGCTAGCGCTGTTGCAGCCAACAACCCGTTGCTGGAGAAAGTGAGTTTTGCTCAGTGCCGCCAGATCACTGATAATGGAGTCTATTCCATCTTAGTTTCGTGTAGGCGTTTGGCACATTTGAACGTCTCAGGTTGTAGCCTTGTTACCAACAAAACAGCAGGTTCGATCATCAGCTTAAAGCCCAGCCTGAAGACTCTAGACATCAGTTTATGTAATATCAGTACAGAGGCTATAGATGAATTGGAGAGGCAGCTGCCGTGCCTGCAAACCATTCACAAGAGATACATTTCAGTCGATATGACTGGTGCCCAGTGACTGCTGTCTGGTGCCCAGTGACTGCCGGCAGCTGGTGCTCAGTCATTAGTGGCAGCTGGTGCCCAGTGATTGCTGGCAAGTTACTTCCTGCTGTCATTTTGTCACTCAACTCAACTTGCTCAGTCGTTCTCTAATTACAGGATTGGAGTTGTTTGTCATTTCAGTTTGTGTCTTTCTCCATGCTGCATTGCTTTATTGGTGTTTTATTTTTACATATGATTTTCCATGAACAAATTTTTTGATATTTTTATGTTTACATATGTTTATTTTTTATCTTTTCGATCAACTGGTAATGTTTGGTTGCAGTGCAATATTTTTTATTGGTTTTTCTAAAAAAACGATTTGTTTCTGAAAATGACTCACAAAGCATCAATAACCAATATATGTCTATCAAATCCCAATGTAGTTTGATTTTTGTCTTTGGGCAATATTAGCCCCCAGTTATGTGATTGGTGGCTTTAGCCCTCAGTTATGTGATTGGTGGCTTTAGCCCTCAGTTATGTGATTGGTGGCTTTAGCCCTCAGTTATGTAATTGGTGGCTTTAGCCCTCAGTTATGTGATTGGTAGCTTTAGCCCTCAGTTATGTGATTGGTGGCTTTAGCCCTCAGTTATGTGATTGGTGCCTGTAGCCCTCAGTTATGTGATTGGTGGCTTTAGCCCTCAGTTATGTGATTGGTGACTTTAGCCCTCAGTTATGTGATTGGTGGCTTCAGTTCCAGTTTTGTGAGCTACAACCATGTGTTATGATTTGAAAGATCATTTGTTTAACTTTTGAATGAAATTTCCATCACCACTATATATTTTGAGGTACGAAGCAGCTGGTATTAAGCTCTCGCGTCTATTGTATAGCAATCAACAAGCACCTGGCTGGTTTGTGCATTGTGCGATCAACTGGTGCCGTTTGATAGTACAAGACTGCTACAGGATTGACACAGTTTTTGTGTTTTTTTTTGTCATTGTTAGCATTTCACACATTCAGTTGCTCTCAGAAGTTGCTACGGGCTATTGAGCCGTTCACTAATAATTGTCTCAAAAAACTAGCTTATTCTATTTTTGCTTCACGGGTTTGGTATCGCGAAGTAGTTTGCCACTATTTCAGGGACACAACTACTATTCACCACTGCGTGTACTAGGTCAGGCAAAACTTATGCTCTTTACTATAAAAGGTTCAAAACCCTAAAATCCAACTACCTGACCACAGACTAGCAGCTGTTGCATGTGGAATCTACAGCTCTGTATCAGCTGTTATCAGATTCCACCCAGAGTTAGACAACTCCAACAACTCGCCTTCTCCTCTTACACTACTACTACACCGGTTCTTATTGTGCATAAAAGGCCAGACAACATGCACTGTCTGCCTTTCTATGCATTATAAACACATGTTGTGGATTTCCATGTCGTACACTCCTGCGCACACTGCTGTTACAAAGTCTAGCACCCTATATTAATCGCTAGACAGTGAGAACGGTCACAGTCAATCATACCGGATTGACCGACCCTGCATCTAAACTAAGTACCGACCCTGTATCGGACAATACCGACCCTGTATGACTCATTACCGATCTTGCAGGGCCGGCAGGAAATGACTCAGCATAGGCTGAGAACCATAAAGTATTCTGGAGGACGAATCTGGGACATAACCACCCTTAACCTCGATGAAGAGACAATACAAAGGCTGCAGAGGCCCGACATTCAGGACAGGAAGTGCTTAGGACACTGATTGGACAATTACCTGATAGCTCCACCTACCTTTGCTGGCACCATACCTATTCTAGCCACTTGATTTGCCACCTATTAATATAAGACTGTCTATTTGTTGATTGTGTATTATTCTCTTATGATTGGTTATGTGCAAAGATTACTTCCTGTGAGATGCCTATAAAAGGCAGAGCTTGTACCATATGTGTTCAGTTGTTGTAAAGTTTTGTGCCTTTTACTAACTCGTTTTATTCTGGAGGAATAAATGCATACTTACTCGAAAGCACTGAGTAATGTGTCTGAGCCGAGGGCTCCTTACTGGTTGTAGAGTTGGGATACTCTATCTAATTTCTCTTCGGTATACTACCGACCCTGCTGTTGTAGCAGGTAAAAATAACAACTGGTGGCAGCAAGCTACTGACCTCAGTTAGTGGGTTTACAGCCCCCAAAATCCAAAACACACAGACGCAATTAGAGTAATCGCCAATAACATAAAACAAAGCAAGCAATCACACTACAGTATTTACATCAACATAACAAATGCACATGGTAAGAGAGCTGAGCTAAGGTCTATAGTTCAAAGGTTAAGCATTACGATGTGGTCTGTGTCTTAAGCCTTTGGTACCTGCTTTATAATCTTCTTTGCCTATAATGTCAAGGATTGCTTTACATCACGTTCCTGTAGTAGGAAATCTACTTTCTGCATCTCGTCACCATATAAGTGTTCAATGAAATGTTTCACCGAGCATTATGAGTAGTAATATATGAGCAGATCTCCCTACCAAGTGTTTTTTTGTGGATTGAACCCTGGGGTTAATGCAATGGGTTACGGCATTGAATAGAGTCGCCAAGTTAATATTGTATGGCATTTAAGTTTTGATAATTTTTTTACTTAATTTGAACTCATATGGCATCTTGAAAGAATTGTATGGCATTTGATTTTTTGACAGTTTTTTTTTACTTTGTATAAAAATGAAACGTGATATGATTGTATTGTTATCGGAAGTTAAGATGTCGACAGAGGATGATGTTGAGATGAGACCGATGAATGAAGTTGATACTGTTGATGGTACTACAAGCGATATGTTAGATGTTTTACCAAGTATGAAGCGTAAAGCGTTGATAGTTATGATGATTTTGGTATTTGTCGTAGGATTTTCTACTTTTGGAGGTGTTACTGAGTTTAGTATGTATGAAGAAGCTATGGAAGAAATACAAAAAGCGAGAAACTCTCCTGTTGGAATCATAAATGAAACTACTGTTGGTTGATGAACATCTTTTTATGATGAATGGGAAACCTGAAGATTATGACCCAAGGATGCGTTCTCCTTTTACGGCAATGATTGCAGGACCAACTGGATCGAGAAAGACACAAGCGATTTTTCGAATGATTGAAGCTAGTCAGACTATAGCTCACCCTCCACCAACAGAAATTCACTACTGTTATGGAGCCTATCAAAAAGCCTTTGATGATGTAACAGGAGTGATTTTTCATGAAGGCATGATAGATATAGCAGTGAGTTTTCCCAGAGATAGACAAAATCGATGGTTGATAATTGATTATCTCATGGATGAAGTTTCTGGTAAAGCCGATGCCAATGCTCTGTATACAAAACATAGTCATCATTTGAACATAAGTGTGTTTTTTATTGTTCAGAATCTGTTTTTAAAAGGAAATCGTACAATTTCCTTGAATAGTCATTATTTTTTTATTTCTAAAAACCCTAGAGATGCTTCTTCTATTTCCTATTTGGCTCAACAATGTTTTCCCTCAAGATTAAAATATGTACAAGAGGCTTTTGAAGACGCAACAAAGAAACCACACTCTTATTTACGAATAGATACGACTCAGCAAACGAATGATCAACACAGACTATTGGGAAACTTTACAACAGATCTCCCTATGATATTATATGTACCCAAGTAAAAGGATATAAATACAATTACTATTCGTTTCACCTCATACATATTTTGTTATTCAACGACGCAACATGAAAGCGTTATAATGACTAAAGCTTTGGAGAAAAAATTAAAAAGAAATGCTGCTGTGTTGTTATCACTCAACAATGCAACCTCTGCTATTCAAAAGTCTGTTATAGCCAAAGCCAAAAAGGAGTTTATTATGACTCTAATGGAATGCGCTAAAGCTATTATAAATGGAACGATACCATTGACAACATGTCAGTATAATCAGTTGCAGCGGAACACGGAGGATATTAGCGCTTTAGTAAGAAGATCAACGTTAGATGATAAGAAAATTGTATTGCAAAAAGGAGGATTTTTATCTGCTCTACTAGGACCTATTATCAGCACTGTAGTTCCTGGGATATTGAAAAGTGTGCTAGGAGGACTAGGAGGAGCGAGAAGATAAAGATGAAAGTCTCAACACAAATGATGCGGAATAGAATGGCGATTTTAGCTCTGGATGATCTGAGTAAGAAAGGAAAAATCGCTATAGTCGAAAAGGCCAACTCAGATTTGTTTCAATCATTGATAGAAAGTGTTAAAAATATTATATTAGGTAATGTTCCTCTTGATTCTGAGCAGTTTATTGAGTTGCAGCGTTACAAGAAGGAACTACATAAACTAAGTGCTAGAGGGACAGTTAATGATAAGCGTAAAATTTTGATTCAGACTGGTAGAGGCAATCTTTTGGATGCTATTATAAGCCCTATTGTATCTGTTTTATCATCAATAAAAAGATGAATTCGTCAGCCTTTAACATTCTCCAGACGTATTTTTATACTCTCTGAAAACGAATACTACAGATTAATGGAAAAGAATGAGAATAAAACAGTGGTAAAGGAAGAGAAGACCAGACCTCCATTGTATTATAATCCTATGGAAGCTATAACAGTGAGAGATATGAAGAGAAAGCGAAATGCTCTACTGGAAACAGCTTATGATTCTGACTTATCCTCACACGAAAAGTTAGATGAAAATGTTCAAAACCTGCGTAGGTATTTGTCTGATGTCAAAAAGATTAAAAATAATCAAAATCAGGCGCAAGTGGTTGGTTGGAGCCTCATTAAGAAAAAAAAGATAGAGTCTACTTCTCCTTTGGTCAATAGCGCAGTTATTGATGATAAACCTAACATCTATTCACCAAATGTTGATGATGACATTGGGTTAGAATCAGTAAAAATGAATGATGATGACATCGGGTTAGAATCAGTAAAAACGAGGTTGTTTGATAGTGAAGACTCAACCCTACTTGGAAATACATTTGTCACTGATGGAGAAGATGAGTATGATAGTGAAAGCAAACGTTTAAAAGAGTTTGAAAAAAAAGCAACTGATTTAACAGCAAAAAAGAGTGATCAAACGATTGCTGTCAGAATGTTGAATAATCTGAGTAAAATTGGTAGATTCGACTCGGAGAAGAACAGACTGAAAATTGGAGAACGTTGGTTGAATCTTAAGATTTCCAAAACTTTACTACGAGATGTTCTAACCGAAGGAGGTAAAATACAATCGGGAAATACCAATTACAGTAAATTTAAAAGCTTGCTAGCTGATGAAGGAATCACAACTTTCAGGAAATCCCCGCGTCAAACACGTGAGAGCCAGAAGAAAAAGTTGGTCATTCACGGTATTAATTCATGGACATCGACGCGCTAAAAGATCTGTATTACAATCCTGCATTACATACATCTCTACGAGGAGCTAGAGCTTTACTAAAAGCTCGTAGAAAACGTGAGGGAGAAAAAAAAATTCGTGAATGGTTGAGTGGAGAGGATGCCTACACGTTACATAAAAAAGTTGTAACTAAGTTTAAGCGTCGTCCTACAATTGTAGCCGGAATAGGAGAACAGATACAGGTAGATTTGATGGATGTTCGATCTCGAAAAGAAGAAAATGACCGCTGTTGATTCTCTATCTAGATAAGGATGGGCCGTACCACTCATCTCCAAATCAGGACAGGTTGTAGCCAGAGGATTGAGAAGAATACTAGAAGGGGAAAACTATAAAGCTTTACAATCCGATAAAGGTGAAGAGTTTGACAATGTCAATATCAAGACTCTCCTGGCGGAAAAGAAAATCAAACGCTTTACAACCGAAAATGAGACGATAAAGGCATCAATGGTGGAGCATTTTAACAGAGCTTTCAAAGAGAAGATATACATATATTTGACGTATAAAGATGATGACAAATACATTGATGTTTTACCAGAAATAATTAATGCATACAACAACACAATTCATGGTGTTGTAGGTATGAGACCAAATGATGTGAATTTTCAAAATCAGGAACTTGTATGGAATTGTGTGTATGAAGGAGGTGAACACAGTTTAACTCAAGAAGCAAAACTAAAGATTGGGGATTATGTGAGAATAAGTAAGGCAAGAGGAGTGTTTGGAAGAGGATACACCCCGAATTGGACGATTGAGATTTTTATAATCCCTGATGTACTTATCGATGAAAAACCTGTTGTATATAGGGTAAAAGATTTGGCTGAGGAGATGATCAATGGTACCTTTTACGAAAAAGAGTTGCAAAAAGTAAAAACAACCCACGAGTTTCAGAATTGAAAAGATATTGGGAAGAATTGAACGAGAAGAGGTAAAAGACAGATTCTGGTTAAGTGGTTAGGGTACGGAGAAAAGTTCAACGAGTGGGTAGATGAATAGTTTATAAGGAAAGAACGTTCGATATAATCATCATACGTTGGAAAAATGTCGATGCTGATAACTTTACCCTCGAACTCTAGCAATTCCGATTTTACAGTGAGACTGTATAAATATTCGGTTATCAATGTTGGTAAATGGGAGGTAGCTCTGCTAGATATGTGTTATTCTAATAACTGGAAGAACGTTATCGAAGAGAAAATATATCTAGAAAAGACTAATGTCTCTGGTAAAAGCGAAAAGTCCTTCATCTTGATCGGTAATGGAAGATATGATAGTTTGGAGGAGTTGGAGGAGATTATACGAAAGAGAATGAGTGAAATGAATTTAGACAAAAAATTCACCATCTCCTACAACAAGGTCACAACACCAGTTTACTAACTAACAGCGAACCTGATACAACCATAAGCTTTTCCAGAGATCTAGCATATATTTTTGAATTTGAACCGAAAACTACGTATCCTCATGGTAGATACAATAATGTTTCACCTCCTGATATAAATTCCGGACTAGCATCTCTGTATGTCTATTCCAACATTGTTGATAATAGAATGGTAGGAGATACGAATGTACCTTTACTGAGAGTAGTTCCGGTTCAAGGAAAGAAGAATAGTGTTGTGTATTAAGAATTTAAAAATCCTCACTATGTCAACGCTTCATCACTAAATAGTGATCTGATTCAAGTACTTATAACGAGTGACGATGGCCAGCGAATACCATTTGATGGTGGAAAGGTCGTGTTGACGGTTCACTTCAGAGAAAAACAATTATAATGAGTTTGGTACGACACAACCCTGAGGACTCGAAAGATTTTTTTGATGAGTACTACAAGATGCAAGCTGGAAATGGAATTGGAGTGTATAGCGGACGACGGGTGATGAGAGGAAATGGACTTGGTAGTATTTTTTCAAGTATACTCAAATCCGCAGCACCAATGCTGAAAAGGGGAACAATTAGTTTGGGGAAGAGAGCGCTCTCTGTAGGTGGTAATGTAGCGCGAGATGTCATCGATGGACATAGCTTTGCAGCATCAGCAAAGAAGAGGGGGTTGGAAGAGTTGAATGATCTTGGGGGAGATGTGCTCAACGCAGTCCGCCCAGATCGTGTGAACAGGAGAAAAACAAGAGGTGGAAAGGAGAGGTGTTGGTAAACGTTCCATATTTTAATACCAACAGAATCCGGTATAAAGACACCAGAGCTTGATATCTATATTCATTAAGCGATAACGCTTCAAGCAATCATCACTCGCAAAAGATGGCTAGTCTAAATAGAACAACAGGTAATAAGTTGGAAGGTTCTTCCTACAACATAAATCCATCGTTGGATGTGTTCGCTATGGAGCCAACAAACATATCGGTAGAGAGATCGGAATACGTTGTCATCAGACCTGATAGGTTAGATCCTTATGGTAGTATTGAGTTAACCTTGTCAGGGAGCACTGAACATTACACAGATCTCTACAACTCGTTTCTGCAAGTTGAAGCCACAGTTGTTCAAGATGATGGAGCCAATATTGCTGGTACTGATGTTAATGCAGCTCTGTGGATGAGGGATTCAATGCATGCATTATTCAGCGAGTTGAAAATGTCGATAGAATCATCCTATACTAATACATAACTTTTTTATTTTAGTTCATTATAAGTTCAAAAACATATACAATAAAGGACTTCCTCCCGGAGATATATCACAAGTATATTAAAGAAAATGTCATCATACAGGAAAAGGCGAAATATCGATTGACATTACAAGCTGTAGCATTCTGTATAGCACAGCATTTGCTAACTTTAGCGTCATTATATGGAGAACTGTCGCCAATACAATACCGATCACGTACATTACATAGATATGCTGAAAATCAAGAAAGAATATTACGACTAACGATTCAAAACCATTTTAAGCCAGTTTTAAAAATGTCCAAAATATAAATGATTTTTTAAAAAAAATTAAAAGAAAGGCGTGGGATCAAGCTCTCACTCAAAGTTTAGTTAAAGTCCAATGGACTGAAGAACTACTATGTGATTTTAAGACCAACATTTTAAGATATATTCAAACAGATGAATGTATAACTTCATCTATTTTTTCGTTTGAGGCTATGTTAGAGCTTTATCAAGTATATAATCTTTAATATATACTCATTATGTAATAAATATATACAATCATACAATGTTTTATTTCTATTCAATGTAGACATGAATATGTACATAAATATATATATACACATATATATATATATATATATATATATATATATATATATATATATATATATATAGCTATCAAAAAATTATCAAAACTTAAATGCCATACATTCAAACTCTAGATGCCATATGAGTTCAAATTAAGTAAAAAAATTATCAAAACTTAAATGCCACTTAAATGCCACACAATATTAACTCGGCGACTCTATTCAACGCCGTAACCCATTGCATCAACTCCGGAGTTGAACCCACAAAAAAACACTTGGTAGGGAGATATGCTCATATATTACTACTATTGCGCTGTAGCTGTGTGGCAAATAGTAGTGTGGGATTCCAGTCTCACAAACCTAGAGGAAGGGGGGGGGGAAGTAAACTACCCTGTTCATGGACCCCGTGTGTCTATTACACTGGACAGTACTTTGGTAATTACTAACATTCGTGCTGTGTCAATGGATGGTCATAAATGGAAAGGGATTGCGGGGAGTAAGGGGCTGTACTGATGTATGTGAGATAGGGAGTGTATCTACAATGTCACAGTAGCAGCTTTTGCTCTGCTCACTACTTTCCTCCACAGTATGTAGATTATGGGTGGCTGTGATTTGCTGCTCACAAAATAAAATTACTTGAATAGTTGCACGTATGCAGTTATTTAGGCGATTGGTCAACAGGTATCTTGTATGTATCACAACTGTGATATTATGGTGGGGTTGGTGTCGAAGTATTTTCCACAATAACCAAAACACGTGGGAAATTTTCTCATGGTTGCTGTTGTCCTATTCAACAACCTCCACAAGTTGTTCCAGCAGTTATTAGTGCTCTTCCACTAATATAGTTGACCCTGAGTTGGGACACTAATAATGCAGCAACCCTGGATGAACCCTTGGCTCAATGGAACATAATACACATTTATCTTTTTGAGTATGCTATTTTGTTCATATCTCCTCTCCAGCCACCACAGAGAAGGAAGTAGAGGAGAGAGGTGCAGCTGACTGTGGCTCAGGTTTTTGTTGATTACGCACCAGAATACACTCGCACCAGTAAGGATACAACTAATCACAACAAGCTAAAATAAGGTGACAACCAGTTATATGAAATATCTAAAACAAAAAACCCACAATTTTTATGTAAAATAGCACATTGTCCCCATGTGTGGAGCTCTCCTTCCTGAAGAAATGGTCTCCAAACGTTTCCTGCCGTTTAAATCGTGTTCTCATGCGGACTGGGATTGATATCATGCCACTCTTCGAGCTCTTACAAAATGTTTCTATGATTACTTTTTGTTGATCAAATCCAATTTGCTCTAGAGGTTGTGGATAGCTGTGTCCCGGCCCTGGGTAGCTGTATCATGGCCCTGGGTAGCTGAATCCTCACCCTGGGTAGCTGAATCCTCGCCCTGGGTAGGTTTATCCCGGCCCTGGGTAGCTTTATCATAACTCTGGGTAATAATCTTAACTGAAATATTGGTTTTAGGGCATGCTAAGAGAAATCTGCTATCCAAATAGAGCCACGAATGCAGTGACTTGAGGCAGGTTATTGCAAAGATTTTTATTATTCTAGCCTGACAAGGCGAGGTGTGACTGGATGGGTTTCTCGTGTACACGAAAGAGATAAGTAGGCCTTTATGTATCAAACGCATTATAATTATAATTCCAATGATACAGTAAATTTAGTGCATACATTCAATACATATTGCAATGGAATTGCCTAGAGCAGCCATGCAATGGGATAGTGTGCTGCTGGCCTAGTAGTCACAATTGAGTGAGCAGTGGTTTGCTAGCGATGGACAGACAAGATCAAGTTTGTTCAAGTGGAATAGTACCTGTATCTGACACAGACGAGACTGATGATCCAGGGACCCTTGCTGAGTAAAGATCAAGCGCTAAGGAGTGCCAGCTGTGGACTGATGGTTGACGTCATCTAGTAACGCCATCACTAACACTTAAATATTTGGTTTTCAATGCGCGAGCTATCTAGGTGCTTCTTTGTATTTAATCCACCCCAGTATGAATCATGATTTCTTATGTGCAAGCTGTTTGTTTAGCCAATCATATTTAATTATTTTCAACTGTTGTCTTTTCTTATAAATAGCGAGGCAGTTCGCCCCACACTCAGAGTTTGTTTAGCTTTGCTCGAGATAACATCTAGTTGCTCAGAGAAGTGTATTCAGCGATTTCTTGTACCGACTTAGTGTTGCATAAGTGTTCAAGTT